>CM052543.1:63052832-63137315 GCA_028533065.1 Trachops cirrhosus
GAGCAGGCAGTGCCCATGTTCAGGGAAATAAGTTTTGTCTCCTTAGGCCTCCTGGTTCTGGGAGGTTTCTCACTCAGCTTTAGCCACGGGGGGTTACGGCTCCTGAAACCAGGCAGGGCAGACACCACATACCTGGTTCTCTCTCTGTCTCTCAGGAGGCTCACTCTGGGAACCGAGCTGTCTGTGAGGGAGCCCAAACTAGCCCAGCAGTGGTCACTCCCACGGAGAGAAAAGGAGGCTGCCAGCCAACATCAACCAGCCAACTTGCACGAACACAAACCTTCAAATGAATTTAAGCCCTAGACCTTTGAGTCATCTGGCTGAGGCCACCAGAGAGCAAAGACAAGCTGTCCCTCCTATGCCTTGCCCAAATTCCTGACCCACAGATTCTATGAGCATAATAAACAGTTGATTTATGTTCTTGAGCTGGAGTGACTTGTTGGACAGCCTTAGTAACTGAATTTCCATTTACAAATAGGAAAGTTCTTCAGCAATTCCATCTGTGGAATACACCTTTTGGAAGCATCTTCTCTCTCTAGAGTACTTTTAAATTATGATTTTCTTTGGCCGATGCTCCCACGACTCTGAATTCCAGACTTTTCCAAGGCTGCAGCTTTCACTTTGATATTTCTTTGTGTGAGCACAGTTGGTCTTTGGCCCACTTCAGCTCCTCTCCACTTTCCCAGGGACCGAGTACGTCATGCCCTGAAGCTGACTCCCAGCATTTCTGTCTGGGCAGTCAAGCTACGTTTGCATTCTTTAACCTTTTTACCCAGGAAAAAATAGCAGTTTTCTTTAAGTAGACTTAAGTCTCAAACTCCACACACTGCTTTTTTTGTTGGAGAGGCTTCCTCCACCTTTTCTGTCGGGGTCATGGCTCAAGCAGTAGTATATTCTGTAGCAGGCTTGACGTGACCACAGTTTTCCCTAGACCAAATCTGAGGCCCTGTGCCCAGAGCAGACATCTGGGACAGCACAGCCCGGTGGCAGGGTCAGGATGTTGTGCAGCTGGGGCGTTGCAGTCAGACAGGTCAGGGCGTGAGTTTTGCTTTGCCGTTTCATTTAGAGCGGTGGACTGTGGACGAGTAGGCTCCTACATCTATAAAATAGGGATAATAATGCCTGCCTCTTAGTGTTGCTGGGGAGTAGATAAGGTATGACAACTACTTACTCCTACGTCTGGAACATAGGTAGAGCCTGGTGGAGAAAGTTATTACTAGTCCCACCACCACCATCACCTCACCAGGACCAACACACCACCACCACCACCAACAGCAACAACACCACTTCCACCAGTGTCACAGCCGCCAATATTGCCACTGCCTCCACCACCACTGCCTCTGCTGCCACACCACATTGCGTTTGTTCATTCACGGGCTCGCCTACTGTAGGAAAGGGGACTTTGTGTCTTTGCATCCACAGTGCCCTCACATTATGCTCTGAAAGCAGTAGACAAGTATTTTATCAAACAAGTCAATGAATGGACATGCAAGACAATATTTTAAAATCCCCTTTAGCTCTATATAATTTTATGGCAAGAATATGGGACCTAGTATAATTTGAGTTCCTGCAATATGAAAATGCTAAGCAGGCACTTTCTACATATCACACACAATCTCTCCCTTCTGACCCCCAGCTATCCCCCCTCTTTGTTAACCCCTCTTCTCATTCACTAGCTCACCTTTTGGGGCCCACCTCCAGCTCAGCAGTTACCACTCACTAGTCTGTGTCACTCTTCCTTGAATTCTTACATTTATCTGAATTCTTATCTCAAGAATGATTTGTGCTAAGCTTAGATTGTACTCATAAACTAGCAGTTCTCAAAGTATGTTCTGGTAACCAAATAGAGATGCAGGTCCTGTGTTCCCTACTTCAGACCTAATGAGTCCAAAACTGGGCCCAGCAACTGTGTGTATTAACAAGCCCTCCAGGCGATTCTGATGCTCCCTCAAGTTTGAGGACCACTGATGTAGACCACTGCAAGTAGGTATTAACAGTTCCACAGACATGATGAGTGGAAAGTTTCTAATTGTATCCACTGTGGTGAGTCTCTGAGGCTATTAGGTACTCCTAACACAAAGCACTGATAAGTACTGAGGAACTGGCAGGGGCGAGGGCAGCAGGGTGAAGAGGAGAGGCATGGAAGGACAGGGCTAGAGATGAGAGTAAACCTTCCAAGCAGCCCTCATCTCAGAAGTGGTTATTCTTCTGGCTAGTGTCAGGGAGGCTTGTGAAATTCTTCCAACTCCATCACTGCACTGATTTTCGGAAGTTTTACGTGGAACCTTATACCACCAGGAGGACAGAGCTGGGCTGGCTGTGGGCCGGGCGCTGGGGGCCTCCTGCCCACTTTTCGGGTAGCCCCTGAGTTTCTGGGAAAAACCACACACTTACTTCCTTTGCAGCTGTGATCCTGTAAAGACAGTAACAGAGCCATCGGTCACATCTTAGCCCTGTACCTGAGCAAAGCCCCTAAGCTGTCAGCAACAGATGGGAAATGGAAAATAGCGGAGCGGAATCAGGGCTCTTGCCAGCAGGGGGCGCCATCACACAGGATTGGGGCAGCCTAGTCAGTCTAGAAAGCCAAGGTCAGGATCAAATACCAGGAAGATCTCACCTGACAGCAATGCCCAGATCAGCGAGGTGAGTGGGAGGACAGAACCCACGGGTGAATCAAGTCCATAGGAAGCAGGAGCTGACAAGGAGACAACTCTGGAATGACTGTGGGCACTTGGTTGGCTTGGATGATTTCTCCTGGACATCCTTCCTTGTAGGGAGGACATTGGAGGGAATATTTTATAGTTTGTGGTTATGTATGTAGATGTGACACATGCTGTACAGAAAAGTATTACGTTCTTGTTCCTCAAAGAGTTCAGTCACTCTCAACAAGTTGCTTTGCTGCACTTAGAAGATGTACCACAATAACATGCTGTGATGTTAATTACCCTTCCACTTTGCTCTTTCTGAAACACCTTTCCCTCCCTAAGAGGTTGCCTCTTCCCCGACGTCTTCAATTGGGCTGGCTGCCTCTTTCTTTCCTTTGTTCCTGATGCATGAATTTCTGCACTGTGTTAAATTGCTGGCGGACTTGCTGCCCTCTCTCTAGATCATGAACCCTTGAGGGCAGACTCCAGGCATTCAGCTAACGCCAGCCCAGGGCTACTGCAGAACAGATGTTCAAGAAATTCTGGTGGAATGATGGAATCGATCATTGCGGGAGGGGAGGAGCATATCACCTGGGTGAGCCCAGCTGGCAATGGTTAGTTACCTGGGCTCAGGGTGGCCGCTCAGTGGGACATCACCCCTGCTGGGAGTCCACTCTTCACATTCACTGCGGGCTCTGCCAGGTTTTCTTCCCCTCCTGCTCTGAGAGGGCAGCTGGGGGCACAGATCCCAGAGCCCAGGAAGGCACAGCATCCAGGGAGTAACAAACCTTACTGCTAACACCACGAGCAGAAATGGAATCGAAGTAGGTCTCACTGGTCCCAGACTCAGAATATCAGATTTCATTGGCTAAAAGTTTGCCACTGACCCTGGAGTGCTCTGCCCAGTTGTTTCTTCTTGTGGCTCCTGGAGACACGGCTCACTGCTAGGATTCTTGGAAGGGAGTTGAGGTGAAAATCAGCTTCACTCAGTTAATCTGACCAGATTGTTTCCCTTCATATCCTAGTAGTTTCATTTCATAGGAAAGATGTGTGTCTGACCTAAGATGGAACATTCTCTTTCAGCTATACACACATTAAGTGCTTTGCGATGCATTTAAAAATGAATAAAGACTACAATTGGGTTTTATTTTCAAAGTTGGCATTTTTAACACTTGGTAAAATGTTCCTTATAAAGTCCAAGTAATTGTAAAGTTTGGGTGATAGAAGACAAGTCTCCCCAGCCTGGAAGGATGAGGGCAGTTAAGGACTAACTATGGACTGAACATCTGTGTCACCCAAATTCATGTGCTCATTCTCTCCCCCCGCCCCATCCCGAGTGCACACACCACAAAGAGGCCATGAGAGGACATGGCACAAAGGCCTTCTACAAGCCAGGAAGATGGTTCTCAGCAGGATGTAAACTGGTCAGCACCCTGATCTTGGACTTCCTAGCCTCCTGAACTGTAGGAAAATGCATTTCTGTTGGTTAAGCCACCAGACTCTGGGAACTTGTCATGGCAACCCAAGCTGACTGAGACAGGCAAAGGTGGCAGTGAAACACAGGGTGGAGCCGGGGCCCATGTCCACTGCCGCCTTTCTCCTAGCCGGTGCAGATCCAGGCCTATGCTTCCTTAACAGCTGTGCGGACTGGTCACTATGGCAGCGGCACAGCAGGCTCAGGCTGAGGCCTGGGTGCAGACTCCCCCATCCCTGTGTGTGTGTAGACTTCCTGCCTGCTCCCTGGCTGTTCATATCAAGCTCAACCCTCCCACCCTGGCTGGTGTGGTTCAAAGGATTGAGCACTGGCCTGCAAACCAAAGGGTCACCGGTTCTGTTGCCTGTCAGAGCACTTGCCTGGGTTTCGGGCCAGGTCCCCAGTGGGGATGTGCTAGAGACAACCACACATTGATGTTTCTCTCTTTCTCTCTCTTTCTCCCTCCCTTCCCCTCTGTCTAAAAATTAAAAAAAATTTTTTTTAAAGCTCAGCTGTCCCCTGCAAAATGCTTGAATTCCTTTCCTAGCCTCCTATAGTAGGTTCAGTGTTGCCTCCCCCCAAAAATGTACGTCCACATTCTAGCCCTTGCATAAAGCTCATAGACATAGCACAGTAGTCAAAACCAACCCTGTGTACAAATGGTGGGTACTCCAAAGAAAAGATTTTTTTCTTTGCAGTTTTCTGAAATACCAGCTGCCATTAATAACATACTTTTGTTATAAAAAGGACAAGAAACACCTTCAGTCTTTATATGGTCTTTACACACACACACACACACACACACACTCATTGAGAACTTGCATCTGTTCCAGGGTCATCCTCTTCTCGCATGTCCAGCCGTCACCAGGGAAGCTCCGCGTCTCTGTGCACAGTCCACCTGCCCCCGGCCCACCCCCGGACAATCACATCACCATTCACCTCCATTTCACATTAGCCCTTTACCGCATGGCCACACCTAGACTTGTCATTACCTGGAACTCTTCTACAAAAGAAATGTGACAGCTTCTAGTCGTTAAGTACCACATAATGATCTCTCACCCCAACTTCCATCCTTCCTGAATTTTCACTTTCCTCATCTGTCCTTGGGCCTTCTCCAAGCCTTCCTGTCCCCCAATCCTTCTTCCTCCCGCTCCCACCTGTCAGCCTGTCTTCCTGCCTTCCACTCTGCAGTGTTCATCCCGTGGGCCAGCACTACCTTTCCTGCTACGTTTCCAACTCTTTCATCCCACTGCTATTATTTGTGCACTCATCTGCCAAAACTTTAAACTCTGCGTGACTTCAGCCCATCTGATTTATCTCTTCTTATTCTTAGACTTCCAAAGAATGGCAAGAGGCCATACACTCATGTGCAGATTGAGGTCATTGCCAATGAACTCAAGGTCTCCAAATTCAGAAGGGTCTCAGTGCTACTGGGGAAACTTCTGACCAGTCTCTAGTCAGCAGCTCGGCGCCAGGCCACAGCTATCCCACACCAAACACTGGGGCAAATGGCAAGGTCACCCATCTTCTGGGCTATGCCGAACTCAGGGCTGGGGGTCGGGCTATGTGTGTTTTGGAGAAACATCTTTGTAAAATTCAAAACTACACACCTGCACTTGCTCCGCCTTTTTGGTTCCCTCCAGAAGCCGTTCTAGAACGTTCCTCTGGCCATCACTCCCATTAGACAAAACTTCCCTTCATTTGACAGAGAAAGTAAAGACCATCAAGGAGATCTCTATAAATTTCTGGTCCCCATCCTTAACAAACTAGTCTGTTTATGCACAATCGCCCTTCTGTTTTCCCCATTCTCTGAGAAGTCTCTCTCCTGCTCCTTAAGACAAATCCTTCCCTTTGTATTTGTGACTCTATTCACTCCCCTCTCTTCCTCTCTTAATAATCCCTTTTTTCTCTTCCTACCTATGTCTTCTGATCGGGATTGAAACATGTGCAAGCCTCTCTCACTAAAACAAACAAACAAACAAACAAACAAACACTCTGCCTAATCTTATGTTCAACTCACCTCCTGCTCTTTTGCTCTCCTTTCCTTCAGCCAATACAATAAAATTAGTATTATAAAATTTTTCAGACAAGAATAGAATAATAGTACAATGTCCACCGAGGTACTGAGTTCATCCAGATTCAAGATGGTGCCATGGTTTCCCGAACGCGTAGTGGATACCAACCTCCCACTCCATCTACAGCCCCGAGGGCCGGGTTTCCCTTCACTGCCCCAGTGAAATTGCTCACGGGTATTCTGTTGACCTGATGGCCAAATCTGGCAGGCACTTTTCAGTTCATAGCTTCCTCCTGACCCCTTTGCCCTTGATTTTCTCTCCTCCCTGGCTTGTACTTCCCATTTTCTCCTGCTTTTGTTGTTATTGCTCAGTTTCCTCTTAGCTCTGCTTGTTCCTTAACTGCTCCATTGGATCCTATCTTTAGCTTCCTCTTTCTCACCCTTCATATAACCCCTTCCTGACATGTACCTCTATCTCTCTGAATTATACCTGCCTGGCTAATTATTGGCATTCTGTAATAAACTACAAATTCCTCCAGGTAGGGAACTCTATTTTTATTGCTGCACCACCAGAGCCCAGCTTGTGGGGCCCGAAGAGTGTACGCGGACTGAACGTACTCCAGTCCTTTAATACCAATGTCAAGAGAATGTCCAGCCAAGTCACGTCCCCAGCTTGTTTATGGTTGCCTCCAGCTTGGCTATGAGGAGCCACAAACAGAAACAACTCCTTACTGTCCCTGCTAACTGGGGCATGAATAGGGAAAATTCCAGGGAGTTCTGGAGCCTCATGTGGGCCCAGTTTTCAAAGTCTCCCAAAATAGCAAAACCCATTCATGTCAGTGGAGTATTTTAAACACGTGGCCTGCCCCTGTTCACCAAGTCACAGAGGCCAAGGAGCCACAGTAAGAACCACAGGCAGGGAAGAAAAAGAAGCATTGAGAACAGAGATTTTTTACAAATCCTGAGTAAATGAAAGGTATCATTATTTCATCATATGCATTTTGAGGCTAGGAGAACCCCCTTTGAAACAAGCTGACATGGCCTCAGGTCAGCTGGTCTCTCTGTAGGGTCAGAGGTGTGGATCGCTGCTCTACCGGCCTATTATATTGCCAGTTTTCCTGCGGACCTACACTGTGAGGTCCCAACCTGTCTGTCTCCAGCTGACAATTATATCTCCAGTTGGTCCTGGAGACATAAAACTGGAAGCCAAGTGGGAAGTTACTAAGCCACAGAACACAATGAAAATAACTGCCATCTACCGAGTACCTACTATGTGCCAGGCACTGAACCAGTCTCTCTGCATACATTCATTCCTCCAAATGGCCAGCAAAACAGCCATTACTATCAATACTAATATTAGGATCAACAACAATCCAAAGCATCCTCATCCCTCAATAAAGCTGATTCACCTTATTTTATAGGCACTCTCATTGGCACCATGCCGTTTGGGCTTTACAAAACTCTGTGAACTAGGGATGGGGTGCTGTTCCCATTTCAGAAAGAGAAAGCTAAGCCCTAGAGAGCATGTTGTCTGGGCCCACACAGATTATGGAGTCAGCTATGACCCCCACCTTGCACTGCCTGCATCCCAAAATGGGCTCCCTTTGTACTCTAGCTGCCCAGAAGAGGGCTTCTCCCCCACAGCCATGTGGCTCTGTGGGCCCACGTCCTGTCCTGTATGGAGGGCTCCTGTATGGAGCCGTGAAATGATCTCATTTCTGCCACTGACACAAACTCTCTGAGCTTCAGTTTCTTCATCTGTTAACTGTGGCTGGTAATACCTGCCCCTGCTACTTGATGGAGTTTTATGAAAATTCAAGGGTATTTTGAAAAGTACAACATGGAGACTAGTGCCCTGGAGTATTATTAAGGACACTGTGTTCAGAGGAAAGCCGAATTTCTTTGCTTGGGAAGATTTTAAAATGACCTTTAAACAAGGACTCTAGGGTTCTTAGTTCACAGTAGTTTAGAATGTTTTAATTCAGAGGTTTGAAAGCACAGATGGATCCAGAGAGAAATATTTGCAGGCACAGTTCCCAGAAATAGCCAAAGAGGAGGGACCGGAGCTCCCACGAGGGTCAGGAAGCTGGCCCAGATCTCCTTGGCCACCAGCTTCTCATTCCCAGACTCAGGAAATCCTTGCCACTCCTGGGGCCCTTTCCCACATCCCCCATGGGGGCAGGGGCTCTCCTTCAGCTTCGTGAATTGGGGTGGGGGAGAGATGGAGGAGGGTCTGTGTGCAGCAGGGCCCCACCTATGGGGAGAACAGGAGGAGGCGTGGGAGAGGGAAGCAAGGGGACTCCTCTGCTGCTCTGCTGCTGGGTCAGGCAGGGTGCTCCTGTATTTCATATCACATGCTCTACGCAACAGCCCTACGCAGGAGCTACACCTATTTTCATTTCAGAAGCGAGGAGACTGGGGCTGGGTGTGATTTAACTATTACACAGCTCTGGAGGTGGGGAGCTGGATGTAGAGCATGAGTGTAGCTGACGGCACCATCACAGCAACCCACCTTCTCCTGAGGCTCTCCGTGCAAACCCGCCGCTGCACGTGCAGCGTGACGCTCCTCTCCTAGGACCACTCTGAACATGAAGGTGTCTTCATGCCCCGAGCTCTGGAACTCCCTCTTCAGTCCTGCTTCTGTCTTACCTCCTTTGACGATTAGGCCTAGTCACACAATCCCCAAACCCAGCGAGCATGCCTCCTTGCCTTTGTTCATGAGCTCCCTCTGCCTAGAATTCCCATCCAGCCTGCCAGTGCTCACCACACTGCCTCAGCCCTACACCCTGGTAGCCTGACAACTATCTGCTGTTAAAAGAGAAACTGAAGTATACTACATCTTTAAGAGTTTGTTTGAACATGCATTGATTTGAATCCAGAAGTGGTGTGGAATGCTCTACCAACAGGAAGCAGGGAAAGACTTTCGTAGAGAGAAGGTGGATGCAAAGTGAGGAAATTATTAATTGACTATAGCTTAACGCTGAATTGGCTGTTTGTGATTGGTTATGCTTCGGTTTTGATTTTATAACCTGAAGGCGTTTGTTGGCTTAGGTTTCGTTTTACCTACCTTGGCTGCCACAGCATCAGGGCCACCTCGGTCTATGGCCTCCTGCCTTAGTTAACTGAACACGGCTCGTTTCTGGAGACTCAGCTCAGCGGATGCTACCTCTGTGATGCCTTTCCCCACCCCCACCAACCACCCACAGGCAGGATGTTCTCTTTCCTCCTTTAAGCTCCCACTGTGACCTGTACAGATTCCCATCAATTAACTTTTTTTCTCCTTTTATAGGTCTATCTCTCCCATCAGATTATAATCCCTTCAAGACATGGACTGCATATTGTCCATTTAGGAATTTCCACAGTTTTCACAGTGCCTGGGACTTAGTAAGTGCCCTTTTAATTTTAAAATATATGTTAGTACACAAATGCTATACTAACACATTTTCACAGTAAAAACTCCAAGCAATAAAGATAATGGGAAGGTCCTCCTTGATCTGAGGTCAATGTCTCCGCTTTGCAGAGTGATGATCAACTGGTGTGTGGCCTTCCAGGGCTTCCTCTGTGCCCGCACATGCCTGCGGACATGGAGAACTAGATAATTCTGAAGGGGTAAATAAAAATAGGATTGTGTTATCAACTGTTTTACAGCTTGTACTTTTTCACTTACAAATACCTTCTAGACATCTTAACAAATCAGTACGTGTAATTCTACCCAATCCATTTTACTTGCCAGTAGTCCATAGTACAAAGGTGCCGTAGTTGATTTAGCTAGTTGTCTGTTAATGGGCACTGACATGGTTTCCGTTATTTTGCTACTATAAGCAATACTGCAATGAATAGACATACCTCTCAGAATACATGGTTGAGTATTTCTCTATGTCAGTGTCTCTCAACCTGTATTTTGGGCTCACCTGGGGTTTAACAAAAAATGGAAATAGAGCCCTGGCCAGGTGGCTCAGTTGATTGGAGCATCACTCTATATACCAAAAATTTGCAGGTTTGATCCCTGGTCAGGGCACGTACAGGAGGCAACCGACTGATGCTTCTCTTTCACACCAATATTCTCTCTCTCAAAATCAATAAACATATCCTCAGGTGAGGGGAAAAATGAATATAAATGCAAAAATCCCCAACAAAATATTAGCAAATGAAATCCAACAATGTATAAAAAAATTATACACCACAACCAAGTGGTGTGCAAAGCTGGTTCAACATTCCAAAGTCATTTACTATAATTCATCACATCAACAAGCTAAAGAAGAAAACCATATAATCATATTAATAGATGCAAAAGAAAACACTTGACAAAGTTCAATACCCATTTATGATAAAAAGTCTCAGAAAACTCGGTACAGAGAGGAGCCTCCCCAACTTGATAAAGAAAATCTACCAAAAACATGTAGCCAACACCATACCTATCAGGAGAAACTAGAGGCCATCCCCCTGTGATCAGGAGCAAGGTAGGGGTGTCCCCTCTCGCCACCCCTTTCAGCATCGTATGGGAAGTTCTAGCTCATATAATAAAGCAGGAAAAAATATAATAAAAGCTAGATAGACTGGCAAGGAAGAAATACAACTGTCTTTGTTCTCAGATGACATAATTGTCTGTGTGTGGAAAATTGCAAAAAATCAACAACAACTACACAAAAATTCCTGAAACTAGTAAGTGATTAAAGCAAGCCTGCAGAATACAGCGCCAATTGTTTTCCTATATACCAGCAATAAATGATTGGAATTAAAATTAAAAACATGTCATTTACATTATCACCAGAACAAGAAAATAGTTGTAAACCTAACAAAATTTGTATAAAGTCTATATGAGGAGAACTACAAAACACCGATGATAGAAATTAATTAACTAAATAAATGAAATATACAGGATCCAGCACAAATAATGCCCCTTTTATTACAAAATCATAAACATGTAATTCTGTGGTTCACAATATCACACTCAAGCATATCACATGACATTTTAGGTGAAATGTTCAAATTAAAACTATAAATTATTACACCCCTATTATTACCCTACCAACCATACTCAAGCAGATGTTACTTCTGCCAGACCCTGTATATTCCATGTTTATAGATAGGAAGACTCCATAATGTCAAAAACAATGCCAATACTTCCCAACTGGATCTGTAGATTCGATGTAATCTCAATCAAAATTTTAGCAAGCTATTCGTGGATATCAGTAAACTGACTCTAAAGTCGACATGGAGAGGGAAAGGACTGAGAATAGGCAACACAGTACTGAAGAACAAAACTGAAGGCGTGACACTACCCTTCTTTCAGACTTGTTATAATGCTGTGGTAATCAAGACCGCAGTAATGAGCGTGGTGTTGGTGAAAGAGCAGATGGCTACACCAGTGGAACGAAACAGAGAGACCAGAAATGCAGCAACACGACTGTAGTGAGCTAACCTATCAGTGCCTCAGGAAAAAATTAAAAAAAATACTCATACGCATAAATATAAATACATAAATAAAGTCAACTAAGCTTTGATAAAGGAGCCAAGGCAATTCAATGGAGAAAAGATAGTCTTTTGAACAAATGGTATTAAAGCAACTAGATACCCACATGCAAAAAATAAAATAAGTCCAGACATAGACTTTACATCTTCTACAAAAATTAACTCAAAATAGATTATAGAGCTAAGTGTAAAATGCAAAGCTATAAAACTTCTGGACACAACACCAAAAACACAATCCATGAAGAAAAAAATTGATAAATTGGACTTTATTGAAATTCAAAACTTCTGCTCTGCTAAAAACCCTGTTATAAGAATGAAAACACAAGCACACACTAGAAAAAGTTCTCTTCAAAACATATATCTGATAAAGGACTGGTATCCAAAATACACAAAGAACTCCTAAAACTCAACAATAAGAAAATAATCTAATTTTAAAATAGCCAAAATGTCTAAACAGACTCCTTACCAAAAAATGTACAGATGGCAAATAAACATATAAAATATGCTCAATATCATATGTCATTAGGGAACTACAAATTAAAACAAGAGAGTACTACAAACTATCAGTACTACAGAACAAGATAGCTCCTAGAGACCTGTTAGAATGGCTAAAATGTGCTCTGACTGGTGTGGCTTGGTGGGTTGGATGTTGTCCTACAAATCGAAAGTTTGCCAGTTCAATCCCCACCTCAGGTTGCAGGCCAGGTCCTTAGTTGGGGGTGTGTGGGAGGCAACTGATCAATGTTTCTCTCCCTCTCTTTCTCCTTCCCTTTCCCTCTCTCTATAAATAAATTTAAAAATCTTTTTTTAAAAAAGGTAAACTTTATTAAAAACAAAAGAATGACTAAAATCCAAAATGCTGACAGTGACAGATGCTTGTAAGGATATAATACAACAGAACTCTCATTCATTGCTGGTAGGCAGCAATATGGTACAGCCACTTTAGAAGATAATTTGGCAGTTTCTTACAAAGCTTAACATAAGCTTACCATATGATCTAGCAATCATCATGCCTGTAAATATTTACTCAAATGAGTTGAAAACTTATATTCACATAAAACCTGCACATGCATATTTATAGCAGCCTTCAGCTTGGAAGCAACCAAGATGCCCTTCAATAGGTAAATGAGTAAACAAAGTGTGATATATCCGTACAATGCTATGATTCCAATTTATGACATTGTCACCATCATCATCATCATCACCACCACCACGATCATAGCTGCAGACCCACACTGAGTTCACAAGGTGCCTGCACACCACTTATCTAAACTGATCATCACAGGGATCCCGGGAAGCAGGCAGGGTGGGGTCTTGATCCCCATTCACGGGCAGGGAAGCTGTGATTGGGAGACTGCACTGCCAGCAGTCACACAGATGGTAACAGAAACACATCTCTGCCTTGGCCGGGTGGCTCAGTTGGTTGGGATGTTGTCCCACACACCAAATTTTGCAGGTTTGATCCCCAGTCAAGGCACATGCCTAAGTTGTGGGTACGATCCATGGTGGGGGTGCATACAGGAAGTAACCAATCTATGTTTTTCTTTCACATCAATATTTCTCTCTTCTCTCTCTCTCTCCTCCTTACTCTCTCTCTAACCATGTCTTGGGTGAGGATTAATTTTTTTTAAAGTACACCTTATAATAAACTTGGACTATATTTAAAAATAACCTGCATCTTTCATCCTAGATCTTACAACTGACTGTCTTCAGTCCAGTCTCTTGGGCCTTGATTGGACCTCAGACCACGATGGTGGGGGCCGGGCGTGTGTGGCCATGGAGCTTGGTGTGTCATCTGGAAAGCAGTGCAGAAGAGAGGGCCTATCCGGTGGGTTCAGTGGCTCCTGTTGTCTGTGGCCCTGGGTCAGCACTGTCCTTCCTGGACCCCTCCTTCCATCTTTCCCTGTGTCAGGCACTGACACTCACAGCATGCAGAGACAGGGCAGCAGAGTGCTCATTATTTATTCACTGAGAGCGCATCGGCTGATTCCGTCTGTGTTTGCTTGGAGGAGGCAGGTCGAGATGTGCCACCTTGTTCCTGATTAGTCCTGGGGGCTGGACTTGAGGGCCTCAGCGATGCCCACTCCCAGAAAGCAGAAAGAAGGTTTTCTTTAGGAAGGAGAATGCCCCTGAGATATCCATAAATGAATGCAAAGAAGCTTTGCTAAGGAAATGTACAGAGGGGTGGAAAATGAGAAAGAGGTGAGAGGATTACTCTTGCCAGCCTCTGGTCACCATGACAACAACAGCATATTCAAATAAGCATAACTGATCATTGTAAGTCAGGGGAGGTTCTGTCTTTTTAAATATGCATCAAGACACACCAGATTCCAGCCTCTTCTTTAACTATGGAACATATAAATGGAAGTGTGAGTCTGCATCCCAGCTCAGCACCCTGTCATAGTCTTGGGGGCAAATGTGGATCTCAGCCTGGAAGCCTGTTTCGAAAATAGTTGAGCACATTGGTGGGAACTGAGTCACACCTTGAGAGCTCCTGTGGGGCGTGACTGCGGAGGGATGGGACTGGCCTTTCTAGAAGAACCCATGGGGCTTACCCACCAGGAGGTGGTGGGGAGGTGGTCCTCACAGTGGTGCATAATGAAGCAGCTGTTGTAAGGGGCCTGTAATAGGGTGAATAAAGTCCTCCCCCAAAGATGTCCATGTCCTAATCCCTGGAATTTATGAATATGTTACCTTGGCCAAAGGTACTTTGCAGATGTGATTCAGTTAAGGATCTTGAGATAGGGGAGATTATTCTAGATTACCTTGTTGGCCTGATGTAATCACCAGGGCCTGTGGAAGAGGAAGGCCGAAGGACCAGAGTCGGCGAGGTCACGTGACAATGGAAGCAGAGGGACAGAGAGACGTTTGATGGCGAGATCAGGGCCTCTGCGCCAAGGAGCGCAGGCACCCTCTGTAAGCCAGAAAGGGCAAGAAGTGGATGCTTCCCTGGAAACTCCAGGAGGAAAGCAGCCCTGTCAGTGCCTTGACTTTAGACTTCCGACCTCCGGAGCCGGAAGAGAATAGACGGTGATGGTTTGAGCCACTGTTTGTGCTCATTTGTTACAGTGGCATTGGGAAACTCATAAAGGACTGGCTTTCAGTAATGGCACAGCCATTATCACAGAAGCCAAGGGACCAGAAAACCAGGGCCCACCCACCAGTGAGTGATCGGCCTTTAAACCTCTGTGCATCTGGTGTTTAAAAGCAGAAGAGGCTCTTTGGAATGAGTAAGGCCAGTGGCGGCATGGAAAGAAAGCTGCCTGGAGAGAGAGAAAGGGCCTGGCCTTCAGGTTTTAACAGCATCAGCCATTGTCAGTAGTCTCAAGTAGCTTTCCCAGCCCATGAAAACAGTTGGAAAAGGAAAATAGAACAGTGAGGATGGGAACTGTGGTCAGTACTCGTCAACAATCTGATCAACTATCTATGGTCTGAATTCAGGGTGGCCACAAAGTCAGGGGAGAGATAGGTGGAGTCTGTACTTGAATGTGATTTTAAACCATTAGTGAGGCACATGCACATACACGTGTATACTGTACCATTGGAAACCATTGTGCCTGGCTTCAGAGGCTGTAACTCCGCTGCCGGCGAAAAGGCCCCACAGCTAGGGGCCTTGGAACCATAAGCCACTAAGGAAACAAAACTTATCCTCGCAGCAGAGGAGCAGCCTCTGCCCCTTGAATGGCCCCAGGCAGATGACTGGTTAGCCAGTGATGGGTAAGATTCCTCAAGGGAGGGACGACCTAGGACAGGTGTGGTCATGAAGGGGCCATCAGGGAAGGACTTAGTGGATTGTGGAGAAGGGACAAAAACCCCTCACCCCTTGGTTTTATCATAGCCTGAGTCCTCATTCTATCTGTAAAAAAGTCTCCTGATCTCTTGACTGCCTTGCTTCCCCCACCTGATTCAGGCCTGAAACAATGCTGATGTGAAGTGCAGCCCTGTGCTGGAATGGGTGGTTCCCAGTGGGGGGTGATCAGGCCTAAGGAAGAATGCATCAAGTCCTGTGAAACCTGCTTGACTAAGAATGTCCTCAATCTGAATGTTAAGGGTCCAAGCACAAAATAAATTTGTTTCCTAAGGTTTTACAGCTGATTGGCATCACCCTGTCTACCAGACCCTGACTCAAAAGGACCCTCATGATCCCAGAAATGTTATCTGTAAACCATACCTCTTTTCTTTGATATGCATCCCTATGCAAGCTCAATAAAAGCCCATTGAGAGAGAGGCTAAAACACCTTTCTCTTCTGAGAGACTGGTCAGTCTTCCTCCCCAAGTAGATCATGTCTTGGTAGAATTATTCTCATCTGTAGTGGCCAGGGGAGCTCTGCTGGATGAAGGGGAGCTCTCCCTGGCTGTACCTCCTTTCTCTGGAATCTGTCTTTCCTCCATAAGCAGGTCTCTCCCAGGTCAGCCCTTCTGCATCTGTTGTCTTGATTATTGCCACAACCTCTGACTGGTCTACCTGCCTGCTCTCTTGTTGCCCTCAGTCTCTTCTCTGTGTCCTTTCCAAAATGCTAGTCATACTCTGCCATTTCCTAGATAAAACCTTTCCATGTCTTCCCACTGCCCCAAAGGATAAAAGCCAAATCCTTCTCTTCTCTAGACTAGAAGCTGCTCAAGGACAGTGGATGACTTGGCTCAGGTGGGACTCCCAGGCATAAGGTCAGGGTGTGGCACCCGTGGACGCCTACAGCACGCTGATGGGCGACCTCACGAGGACCTCCATGACTCAGCTTCTGTGACCTCCATTTCAGGCTGCTGCAACCATCCCAAATCTCTCGATTCTTTGAAAGAGTTCTATTCTTCCCCAGGCCTTTGTAGCTCCCTGTTTCCTGGTTCTCCAGCCCCCACTTCCTGGTGTTGCAGCCTCTCACTCATTCTTGAGGATTTAGTTCTAATACTCCCCAATCTCAGAGGCCTAGCCTGAGCTCTATGTTAAATTCTCCCATGATAGAGTCTTACAGTGTGTTGAGCTTCCTCTGTCATCACGCTAATCATACCTTATTTTAACTACCTGTTTAGACCTTCTGCTCAATGACTGTGTTACTCATCCTCAGCACTTTGGAGATTTTGGCCTGGATAATCCTTGCTGTGGGGGTCCTCCCAAGAACTGTAGGATGTTGAGCGGCATCCCTGTAGCTACCCTCTTCCAAGTGATGATAATCCAAATGTCTGCAGACATTGCCCATGTCGCCGGGAGACAAGGGTAGCATGGCCCCATGTAGAGAGCCACTGCTCTGGGAAAGCAGGGTCTACGGCTCAACTGTTCACATCGGCATCTCTAATGTCTTGCAAAGTACCGGGTCATTGCAGGCACTAATAACTAATCAGTAAAGCTCATGGTGCCCAGCCTTTGTAGCCACCAAATGCAGTTCTATACATCTGCCAGGCTGGCACACGTATGTGTGACCCCTTCCTCTCCGGGGCCCTTTCTGTCCTTGGACGTCTTGAAAAGGGCTTTTCCTGGGGTGCTGAGTAAAGCTTTGAGCCCAGGTGAGAGTTACAGACTTCCTACAGATTTTAAATATCTATCTCCTACCTGCATCATAGCCTAGTTGACAGATGGCAGGTAAGGTGAACTCTGATTCCTAAGGACTCACCACATGAAAACACGGTTTGGAGTAATCAAAAAGGGCAGTGGTCTTGGACTCATTGTACCATAAAACAGCTCTGTGACTCTGGGTAGTTCACTCTCCCTCTCTGAGGCTCAGTTACTTTTGCTGTAAAATAAGGAGCTTGCACTAAAAGTGTCTTCGTCTAAAATCTAGAATGCTATGCTTCAGAAAATGAAGTTATGGAAACTATAGGGAATAACAGACACTTAAGAAAAAAAATTAGGGAAAGAAATAGCCTATCAAGTCCAGGATCCTCTCAATGATGCTCTGCCGTCCCTGTCTCAGAATGTGTACTGCCCGGACCTCATACTACAGTGTTTCCATTGCATTGCCTCTGCCGCAGGATGGTGGGCCCCTGAGGGCATGCATGTGTGTGTACCTTGGGGTTACCCAGAGCCCATCACGAGCAACAGACCCAGCAGGCACTCACATGGTGCCCACTCACAGGCGAAGCTCTGCACACTTAAAGGGCCACTCATTTAATCCTCATACCAGTTCATAGGCTGGGAGCTATTACTATGTCCATGCTACAGGTGTGGAAACTGAGGCATGGGGACTTAACCAAGTTTGCACAGTTAGTAGAGTAAACCAGCCAGGACTCCAGTCCAGGCAGACGGGCTCCAGTGTCCACCCGAACTGCCTTAAGTAGGTGCTCAATATATGGTGACACATGAATTGACTGAGTGGATGGATCTGCAGGCCTTAGGACAGGCACCTAACTCTGCCCAGCGCCAGAGAAAGCACACTGCAGGAAAGCACCTGGTAAAGGACCGGACACTCCGAGACGTGTATTTTTCAAATAGTGAAAAATAGGACACCCATAATAAGACATCCACACCTGGTACCATGACTTACACCCAGTGCTCAGCAAACATAAAACCAGCCTTGCCTGGATTTAAACCCCAAACCCATCTCTCCCAAAGCTTTGTGCACACTCAGATTTAGGAGAACCCCCAGGTGTTCATTGCAGAGATTCAAAAGACAAATTAAAAAGAAAGCATGGCAGGCTAGCTGCACATGTGCCTGATCAGGAACTTTCTCTCCAAATGGCACATGTGGAAATGGCAGGCACCTGTCCCTCACCATGTGCACAGGAGCAGCCCCAGAGGCAGTGCCCCCGGGGGCCGGCTGTGGACTTTATTTTCTGAGCTTTGGCATCTGATGCTGGCACACTAGGGATGTAACACCAACCTCATAAAGTCTTGGGAGGACAAAACATGTGTGAAGTGAGGAAGTGAGCCTTGTTCAGGATGGTTCTGAGAAGAGCACTGTTCACCTTGTCCATCCCCACCTTGGCCCTGGACTGGGGACTCCAGCTGCTGGTTGGTGTCTCCAGCTGTTGGTCTTTCCTGTCAGAAACTTCTCCCGAATAACACCTGAAAGAGCTCTTTAATTCAGGACGTAAGAACTGCAGGAGGGTGAAGAGAGCTGAAACGCTCACTCGCTGTGGAGCCAGCCTGGCCGGGCCGGTGACGTCCGCGCAGCAGTCGCACTGGGGCTCCAAGCCTGAGCCTGGGAGTCAGGGACATCTGGCCGAGTGTGGGCAAGAGACTTACCTGCCTGGGCCGCAGTTTCCTGTTCTCCAAAATGGGGGTGAGAATAGCAGCCACTTTATAGGGTTGCTGTGAGTATGAAATGTGATAGTGTTTGTACAGTTTTTTGAAATATTTGTTTATTTAAATTCACTGGGGCAGCATTGGTTAATAATATGATATAATTTCCAGGTGTGCAAATTATAATTAAACATCTCTGTACTCTATTGCATGCTCACTACGAAGTCTAGGACTATATATTTGACCCCCTCTACCCACTTTGCCTTTCCCCCAAACCCCTTTCACCTCCGGCAACCAGCAGTCTGTCGTCCGTGTCTGTGAGTTTGTTTTTTGTTTGTTAGTTCATTTGTTAGTTTTTGTTTTATATTCCACATGAGTAAAATTCAGTTCTTGTCCTTTTCCATCTGACGTTTCACTTAGCATACTAATCTCAAGATCTATCCATGTTGAAAATGGCAATGTTTTACCTCTGTTTATTTGTATAGTTTTTTAAATTAAATTTATTGGGAGCAACATTGGTTAATAGGGTCATATAGGTTTCAAGCATACATTTCTGTGATACCTGATCTGTGTATTGCATTGTATCCCCACCACCCAAAGTCAAATCATCTTCTGTCACCATGTATTTGGCCCCCTTTACCCTTTACTATTTGTATAGTTCTTAAGGCCAGCATACCCACTGTTCCTGGAATGTACAGCCATCTGCACACAGTGCACAAGCTGCGTGCCCTACACCAAGCCTTAGGAACAAGCCTTCTCTACAATCGGCGAGGCAAGTGGCTAGAGTTGTTGTGCACATCCAGGCACAGTGTGTGCATTCTGTCCTTCAGTTCTTCTGTTTCCGGGTCACCCTCATGAGTCGTGATCCCATTCTGATACATTTCAGTTCACAGCAGAGACGATTTCCATGATTCGAGGTGGATCTGCTGATGCAGTCTCGGGATAATCAAAGACTTCCTGTCACAGCTATGCTGGTGCTTTCAACTTTACAAACTTTAATTGTTCAAAAATCAGTTCCTGTTTGCACCTGCACAGAGTTATGCATTGAAAGGGAATCTTGGAGATGCCTTTAATCATCCTAGCGCCTTGCCCAGTGCCTGGATCAGAATAGGTGCTTCATAAATATTTACTGAATGAATGGATAATGCTTCTGAAAACTGCCTCCTACAAAATGCTGACAAACATCCTCACCAAAAAATGTCTGCTGCAGCTATGGTGGACGAAGTTTCCTAGACTTCTCAGCACTGCCCCATTTCTCAGGAGCCATTTCCTTTTCGGGGCATCAAATGTTCTTAAATGCAGAAGCTGGAGCTACAAAATTGGTTTCCTTTCAAATCAATGTAGCTTTGTCTCCATTTTTCAGGTTAACTGTTTCATCTTCACTGCATGGGGATTTCAAATGTACTTTAAAGCTGGGAAGACCCTATAAAAAACATAATTGCTACCGTTTCATGTGAATTAGCAAGCTAGGAGAGGTTTAAAGGAAAGGAGCCTATTACTCTCTAGTTCTCATTTTCTACAGATATAACTATTTTAAAATGAGTGCATTGTAGCAAAGTTGTGTTTGAAAGAAACAAAGAAAGCAGGGGCACAGGATCAAGAATTCTTTTGAGCAGTCCCTAAGCGGTAGTCGGATAGCTAGGAGACTCTCACTCCTGCGGGCAGCAGACCTCAGTTACGGGGTGAAACAGTGAGCCAGAAGTGGGTCCCATAGGCTCAGGCTGCTTATTCCCTGGGCTGAAGGGCGTCAGTATCTAGAATATACACAGCACACCTGACCCGTCTCCCTGACCTTAATTATCCGTCATACAAAGGCCTCAGGGATCCCTCTCAAACACAGATCCAATCTTGGCTCCTGACACACCTTCTGGTTTTCCTTCTCCCATTTTGATTTTTCCTTCTCTCTCTCCACTGAAGACTCAACTTTCTCATTCAGTTCTTCCCATGGAGTTGGTCCCTCAAGGCTTCAGCCCACACCCTCTTTAATACTCCAGGAGCTCTCCCCCAGCTATCTCAGCACACCTAGTTTTGATTCCTACCCCCAGACAAATGGCCAGCATGCCTCTCCAGCCCAGATATCTCCTTTGATTTCAAATATTAATATAATTAAATGGCTCAGCAGAATGCTTGGCACATTAGTGCTTAATAAATCTTGGAGAGAGAGAAAAATGAGTGAAATAAGTTATTGAGAACATACAACTGCCAATCACATAAATAAGCATTAATGAAATCGTGCTTAGTATGTTTCATATTAGAGAGTAGATGGACTGGACAAGATGATTCCCTAGCTCTAAGAGTCAAGGCTGCCAAAGGGAACGTGGTGCCTCTTGTGGCACAAACATTGTAGTTGATTGCCAGCATTGCTCGGGGGGCAAGAGCCCATTCACACCTGCGTTCGCCCCTGCAGCAGCGGCCAGCCCCAATCAGGGAGCACCACCTTCATCCGCCAGTCCTGACCGGCGTGGGCGACGCTCTGCCCTGTCTTTTCACCTGTTGCAGAAGGCAGGAGGCCTGGTCCTTCCAATTTCACCCTGAGTGACACTGGGCAAGTGCCTCTCCCTCCGAGTTCCCTTATCTTTGGGATGATGATTCTGGCTCAGCCCACTTCCCTGGCTTTGTAGGGAGGATAAGTAAATTATGTGCATGAGAGCACTTTGTAAACTGCCGGCAAAGGCTGGATTATTAAGGTGCATGCCTTTATTTCACTGTGCTCTCTCAGACCGAATTCCTAGCATGCTGTGTCTCTGTCCAGGAAATGAGATCTTGGGGCAGGGAATGCCGATTCTGAGAATAACATTAAAGGTATATACGAGGTCAAGGTCATGGGAAAACTGGCCCAGGTACCAGTTAACACCCGCAGGAATGAAACTTCAGCCAGGGACCAACGTGGTAGAATCCAGGAACTTTAGAGATGGGCAGGCCCTTGCTTTCAAGTCCTTCAGGCCGGCCCCCACCCAGTGAGCCCTTTCTCTTTATGGGGTGCTCTAGTCATCAGAAAGGTCCTCCTTACGGTGTAGCCAAACCTGTTTGTGTGTTAGTCCACGCTTGGGCCCCCAGACTCCCTCTGGAGTGGCCCAGATGGGCAGACATTCTTCACCACGTGGCAGTCCTTCAAGCATCTCAGCACAGCAATTCCACTCCTGCGGCCATGTCCCCTGGAGAGCAGCGGCGCCATGGTAACCCTGGGGGCTGCTGTGGACAGAAGGAGCTGTACCAAGTTCCCGCAGGAGGGAATCCATTCTAAGCTCACATCTGGCCTTGAGCAATTACGCTCCCTCACCAAAAGCAAGGAGAACAGTTGTGTAGCTGGTGGGCAGATTGAGGGAGAGACATGACCTTGTGGTGAGCAGAAATCAGGAGCTTTATGCAAAGGGTGTCAGAGAGAGGCAAATCTGAACAACACAGATGATATTTGCTACAAAAAATAAATTCTGGCCAATAACCAAGGCAGACTTTTCAATATTCAGTAACAGGAGCTGTCACGGGGCAATGGCTGCCCAGAGCGTGCGAGTGGGGGCAGGACTGGCGCAGAACTCAGAGGAAAGGATCCATTGCTCGTCCAAAAGATCAGCAGGACCTGGAGCTGCAAATCAATAGGAGAATGTGTACGGTATTCACAGCCCCTCTGTTAACAGCATTTTGGGCCATTTCCATGGCACGGCTGTGAATCTGAGGTGCTAAAAATCCAGCCCAGCCTAGCCCTGTTGAAAAGGCTGCCTCATCAGATTCAAAACTCTCCTCATCCATCTGGCCATTTAGAGAAAGTTCAGAGGAACATGTTAAATATACCTTTGGAGACACAGTCATAGAAATCTAGACTCCAAGGAAATGATATTGAACAAATGGCCCATTTTCTTCAAAAAATAAATTGCAGGAGTGGGGGCGGTTGGTGGGTGAAGGGGCAGAGGAGAGAAGGGACAGAAGGGAACCTGCAGATGAAAAGAGACTTAGAATAATGCCTCAACCAGTCACAGTGAGTGCGGCTTGCTTGGATCCTGATTCAAACCGACTGGAAAAAGTAAACAGTCATTACATTTCTGAGACAAGTGGAAGTCTGAACACTGCCCATTCGATATCACCAAACTATGGAGTTTCTTTAGGTGATATTAGCATTGTGGCTGTATTTCTTAAAAATATTCTTATTGTTTAGGGATTTGGCTTTAAGATGATGTGAGAAAAGGGGAGCTGATGAGGGCATAGATGCTGTACGTGGGCGGTGACTTGATCGGTGTGGTGTGGTTGGACTTCCCAGAACGTGCAGCAGGAGCTGTCAGGTCTTCCCGAGCCACAGGGGCCTCTGCCCCTCCCTCGAGGGAGCACCGGCCCCTCTGCACTCCACGTGGAGGGGAGGCACTGTCCTCAGGGGGCACTCTTCGTGGGGGCTATTCCCTGGAGACCCACGCTCTGCCAGGAGGGCCTGCTGTCTCCTCCCCTCTGAGGCCCACCTAGCCTCACCTGCTAGCCTCCTGTCCCACCTCCAGGCCACAGCAGACATCCTACAACTTGTCTGTGAGTGTGTCTTCCAGGCTCTCAGGATGAAGTCCAGACCCGTTAATGTGGCTCACAAGACCGCTGTCTTTCCCAAACTCAGCTCTGTGCTCAGCACCCCCACCTCTCACATGAGCTCCGCCTAAGGTTCCTCCCCCAGTTTCCACTGCACCAACTCCACCTTCCCCCAGGCAGTCTGTCCTCCGTTTAGATGTTACCTATTCTAGGGAGCTGCCCTCTGAGGCAGACAGGACACTGGGTGACTGAGACGCCCCGTTCAAGGCAGGTCTTGCTGCCCCATTGGGAAGACATGTATCTGCTGGCAGCATCCGCTGGCAGCCCCACATCCAGTGCCAGGGCAGGGCAGGGGCAGAGAAGGCCCAGCAGTGTCAGCCTGTGACAGGCCTCTTCTCTATAGAGCATCACACCTGGTGGGCTGAGGCTTTGTCGGGATCGCACAGCAGTTTGGTTTCTTCTGAGGTCCAAGCCTGCCTCTCCCACCTTTCTTCAAAGGCGTCGATCCCACCAAACATCTCATACCCCAAACTCCACCTCAGCATCTTCTTCTGAGAACCCAGCCTGCAATCCCATGCTGCCCCACACCTCCTTCCCCCTTCTGGGTAAACGACTCTACTTGTTAATCAGACAGCACCACTCTGTCCCATACTTTCAGGTCATCTCCCTGCATCGCAACTGTCTACGTGAGAGTGTGACCCTGCACTGGACCCGAGCTCCGCCGGGCAGGCTCCCCCTGGTCCGCCCAGGCCCCAGCACGATTCCTGGCACATGACTGGCATTCAGTTAACGGAAGCCCCAGGGAGCAGGGATTGGAAAACAGTACCAAAACCCCACTGTTTAAAGAATTTATAAATAAATTAATGAGTGCCCCTACCCTTTTTTGAGATTTTCCAAGGTTTAGCCTAGAAACCCTTTGTTAATGATGTGAAATCACCAACATTTCAGAGCCATGAGGGACTTGATTATTTTTTTCTTCTGTACGGAATGTATTGGGGTGACATTTGTTAATAAAGTTATATAGGTTTCAGTTGAGAAAGCACCACTGTTTAGAATAGGCAGATGATTAAGAGGATTAAGAGCTAGAATGAGGTGTGCAGTGGGTGTAGCCATTCTTTGGATCTAGTAATAGATACCTCTGTCACCTGGACAAGACGTTTGGGGACATTATCCTACAGGTATGTTCAAAGGAAAGGTTTTTTTAAGAAAGATTTTATTTATTTATTTTTAGAGAGGGAGAAGGGAGGGAGAAAGAAAGGGAAACATCAATGTGTAGTTGCTTCTTGCATGCCCCATACTGGGGACCTGGCCTGCAACCCAGGCGTGTGCCCTGACTGGGAATCGAACTGGCGACCCTTTGGTTCACAGGCCAGCACTCAATCCACTGAGCCACACCAGCCAGGGCCAAAGGAAAGTTTTTTATATGCTCACAAAATCTGAATGCTGAATGAAAACCCGTGTTCCCTGGGGTGTGCGGGGCCCAAGCCTTCTAGCACTTCCTTCCTTAAACAGACAAGGGCCTGTCTGAGGCCATTTGGCCCATTTTCCATAAGAAATCTGTGGCCAGAAAGAGGCTGCCTGGATACTCTTTCTTGGTCGCTGTGGGATAGTCAGCACAGAGAGGAAAAAGCTCATCTCCATCTCCTGTGCCCCTCTCTCCTTCCTGTGCCATTCCCTGCGAGCAGATTCACCACATCTCTACAGAGCAAAATTAGGCACGTAACCAAGTCCACATCACTTGCCACCTGGCAGCTCATCAGTCGTGTGACAAGGAGCTGGAGCAAGAAAAGCCAGCAAACCAAGAAGATGGCACATGAGTGTCCTAAAGAACCATCTTAGGAAAGTACAGAATTCAGCCTTGTTTAATGTCAAGGGAAGGGGAAAGGTGAGGGGCAGGAGGGGGGCCACAACCACAGACATCCAGGCACCAGCAGGGGTTCAAGGAAGATTGTAAAACTTCTTTGTTCTCGGTCTGTTGATTCTAGTTGATGTGAGCCCGGTCATGAGGTTTTTGCAAATCTTTGACAAACAATCATTATTTCTATACACACTTCCCTTATCTTCTCAGCAGAGGCACTTTCTGGTCCGGGGCTAGTTTTGTAAAACTCAGTCTGCAAGCGGAATTTCCCTCATGATCAGCACGTCTCTCTGGAAGGCTGAGCAGAAGCTACTAACCAGAAGGCTGCGGGAACAAAGCAGGCTTGAACAAGACGGAGTCGGAGAGGCTGAGCACCTCACTCTGTTACGGCAGTGATCATACCTGACATTTACTGAGTACTCCGTACGCACCAGGCCTGTCCTGGGAACCTGATGGGGGTCATCTCAGTAATCCGGTGGCAGGCTGCCAGCAGCAGCTCCAGGAGACAAACGTCATCCTCAGACAGATTCATGAAGCTGAAAGTGGAGAGATTAAGTTGCCCAAAACTTATATGAACATCAAAATCAAGGTTTGAATCCAGGTCCCTCTGACCCCACAGCCCATCCTCTGAGCCACAAATGACGACCAAGGCTGCTCTTGGGAGCAAGAGGAAGAGATGGCGTGGCCACTTCACTGGGACTGTGCTCTGCTGTGTCATCAGACACCCAGTTATAAAGGGCAGGGAGCCATCTCCTATGACTTTCTGAAATAAGGTAAATGCTTCAAAAGTTCCAGGACCAGTTCTAATGTGGGTGTGTTCTGGGAGGTGGGAGGGGGGCAGTTTACCCACCACTGAGCAATTCTTGGAACATGAGCTGGGTGTCCTATAATTTAAGTCTATTCTGACACTCTACCCAGAGTTAGCATCAGATGCTATCCAGTTTGAGGTTTGGTTTGATAAGACTCCCTCCCTCAGCCTGCCCCGCCCCAATTCAGGCACCAGTCCAAAGTCCAGCCTATTATCTGTGTTCTGACCAACTGGCTATTAATCCGAGGTTCCCACAAACCCCTCCTTGGGTTTGATTTATTTGTGAGTTCACAAAGCTCAGGACACCGGTTTGATCATTAGATTAGTGATTACTACGAAGGATATTAAAGGATACGAATTAACAGCCAGCTCAACAGAGATGTAGGATGAGGTCCTGAACAAAGGAGTTTCTGTTCTCAGGGAGCTTGGGGCCTGGCACGTGAAGGCATTCGGGTTCCCCAGTGTGAAAGTTCTCAGAACCTCCTCCTCGGGCTTTTATGGAGGTTTTGTTCCATAGGCAAGATGAACTCATTGGCTGTTGGCGACCACGTCAACCTTCAGCCCCTCTCCCCTATCCATGGTTGGTTTCCCTGGCAACCAGCTCCCATCCTTAGGAGCTTCCCAAGTCACAGCATTAACATAAACCCACTGGTGGGAACAGGGCTTGTTAAGAACAACAAGATTCCCATTTCACCTTTATGCTTCTGATTTTAGGAATTGAGAAGAGGCCAAATGTAACAAAAGGTGTTCCCATAGCTCTTATCACTTAAGTAATTCCAAAGGTTTTGGAAGCTGTGAGCCAGGAGCAATGGAAGAAAACCAGCTATATGTGAGAAGTATATTTTGGTCATCTGAAACAGCGATATCATGTGCATATTCCAGGAGCACAAGTAGCTAGACAAGAGCAGCAGAGAGCTGGCTGGGAAGAGGGTAGATTCTGGCACTAAACTTTATCATTCAAATTCTAGGTCAGCCAGCTCCTGACTGTGTGTCCTTAAGCAAGTGAGCTAAGCTCTCTCGCCTTGCCTCATACCCTTATCTGTAGATGGAAGATGGTCTTATGCCTAACACATGGGCTAAGAGGTTTAGATCATGTAGGTAATTCATGCCAGTAAAGTACCCCCGGTGATTGGGATCTGGGCATCTTGCTCTTGCTCAAGGGCTTTCTTCTTCAAGGAGCAGAGGAGAATTGGGAAATGTAAAGCTTATCATTCAAATCAATTTGCTAGATTTCGGGGCTGTCCAATAGAACTTTGCGTGATGCCAGGTATATTCTAGAGCTGTGCTCTCCCCTATAGCAGCCACTAGCCACACGTTACTACTGAGCACCTGAAATGTGGCTAGTGAGGTGAAGGCACTGAGTTTGTTATTTAATTTTAATTGATTTAAATTTATATAGTCGTATGGGCCTAGTGGCCTCCGTAGTGTGTAGCCTATCAGAACCATTACTGCATTTATTTCTGGATGCAGTGTTCAAAGAGCTGTTATCTCTCTTGTTTCATATTGTCTCTTTGATGCTGTGAGAGAGGTACCCTGTACCATTAATTTCATTTTACAGATAAGGAAACTGGCTCAGAGAGGTGCCCCAGCTAACGACTGGGCTGGACCTGGTGTCCTTAGCTCCTGAACAATTCGAGTAGTGTGATGTTCATGATCTTCAGACATCAGACGGTGACTTCCAGGCACAAATCATGTCTCACCTCATTGCCATGACTGTATAAAGGGTGAGATAGATGCCAGGAGCTAGCATTGATGTAACAGAATTTCTAAGTTAGGATCCGAGAGAGCAGAGTGGCCATTCCCATGGTGGGCCACTAGAGGGGGCTGTTTTCAGAGCAGCGAGCTCTGACACCTAGTCGTTTCCTTCAGTTACATGCTTTTTGAGGGTGAACAGATGGCCAACTCCCTGGTGATTTTCTCATGTACTATACAGGCACTGGCTCCAAAATATCTTTCCCTGAGATCAAAAGGCATTGATTAGATTCAATGGGGCTTTTTTTTGAACCTAGTTATTCAGAGGCAAATTTCCAAAGGTTTACTAAGCCTTGCCAGTTGTCTTCTGAGAGCGGGCTTGAACAGAGGAAGAAAGAATACATGAGTAATGGGGAGAGGAGCAAGGTGGAGTGGGGTGGGATTATGGAAGGAATATGTCACTGGAAAGGAAGAACAGAGGGAACTGAAGATAAGACTCAGTCCCTAGGCCAACTCTTCCTCTACACTGACAAGAAAGACGTGTGAGGACTTTAAGAGGACCCCCCTGTGCTGGCTGTGGCTGTGCAGCAAGGCAGGGAGGGCTGCATGACCCCCAGGGACAAGCCCTGGTCTCAGAGTGTTAACGTTTCCGGCGCATCCTAGGAGGAAAATGTCTCCCCCTGGGTGTAAAGCATGTCTTTCCCACCTGTGGACAAGTTGGTTGGGGGCCAATACTGCCTTCATTCTATTGGAAACGGAGCCTCAGACAGCCCAGACCTGCCCCAGATTGCTCAGCTGATGGACCCGGCAATGGCAGAACCAGCGTTGAACCAGAGCTGAGACTCAGCCTGAACGGCATGGCCGCGCAGGCTGTGCACCATCCAGTTGCAGGGGGCAGCACACACTTAGGCACCTCCCTAGGTGTGTGCATCTCTAATCGCACTTTCCACCAAATGGCAAATGGTGACCAAATGTCTTGAGAGAGGATCGTCTTTTTGCAAAAAGTGCCATTTGACTCTCAGAAGCCCTGGCATGGCAGCAGTTCACAAGGAACCGGAGCCCTGACCCTGATGGGCAGTTCAGAAGCCCTGAGGCCCAGCCCCGAGGGCTGTTCCTGCTTAGCTGGCCTCCTTTTGCACCTGTTCTCAGGCTGATTCCAAAATCTACTGAGAACCAACTAAATCCCAGACAGGGCTTGGGGTAGGGATAAAGGCTGGAGATCAGAGGAAGATGCCCTTTAGTGAAGAAGAATTTGGAAGAAAAAAAAAGACAAAGTTAAAAGAAACAAATTAATTCCCTATTGACCAGGAAAGGAGCAGAAGCAACAGTTAAAAAACGTAGATTCTGGAGCCTGCCAGACTAGAGGCCAATCTGGGCTCCAGCACTTACTAGCTGGCTGACAGGCAGCAAGATCCTTAGCTTCTCTGAGCCTCAGTTTCTCCATCTGTAAATGGTGGTAGAATTATACGAAATAGCACACATAGAAGGCTTGGCACCAAGGCAGTCAGCATACCACCAAATTTCCCTACCACCACTGCTGTTGGACGTCGGGTCAGCAGTCAGACAGACGGACCCAGGGCTAGGCTGGGGATGCGGAAGTCACAGACCTGGAACTGAGAAACCCTTAGCAGTCCTGGTTGTAGCCCTAGGAGCCTGGGCTTCGGGGGAGAGCGAGCCTCACTCTCACCAAGGCCCATCCAGGCATCCCGGTCCCAAATTCTTCACAGGAAGGATGTGGACGGAGACGCTCGGGCCTGGGCACTGAGCATCCCTGCACATTCTTGTGAGGAATGCCAAGGATGGACAGCCCTGACTGTTCTTTACCCAGACTGGTTTTCAAGGGGTGAGGTAATGTCTCAATGACAAAGAGCAGACTTGCCTACTACTCTCTATAAAAGCAGTGGCTTCCTCAAGCTCAGTGACCCCCAGCCCTGATGCACACACACTGCGTGGATGGCATCACCCGGGGCCCTCTGCATTGCCCCGTGTGACTCGGGGCAAGGGAAACTGATACCCACATGATGCTCACTCTGCTTTCTCTGCCGTGGATAACAAAGTCGTTTGTTTCTGACCGGGAGTGTCATGTCTTCAGCCAGCATCCACAAAACAGGACCAGGCTAGCTCATTGCCTTGGAAGTAGGGTGAAACCCCAGACCCAGGCTTTGGGAGCCTTCTAGTTGGGGGAAGGAACTATGGAGGTTTTCATTTAGAACTTTTTTGTTCTTGAAGATACATCTGACTATCAAACACACTAGGGGTCAGGTAAGAGAAAAAACACACACATTGAAATTTATCAGCACACCTGTCCCCTTGGGCATCAGCATGGCCCTGGATGGGCCTTATGAGTCAGGCAAGTAGGTGAGTTGGACGGGGCGGCCATGGTGCTGCCATCTGTGTGCTGGGGGAGGGTGGGGTGGCTTGGGGAGCGAGTGGGGAGGGTGGGCGAGGGCCTGCAACACTATTGGCTGTGGAGTGTGCGGCCTGTTCTGCCTCACCCATCTTCAGCATTATTATTAAGGGAAAGTCAGAACCGGGAATTTAAAGTCACAACTATCAAAGACCCCTTGTTTTTATTTTACTAGCCCTTCAGTGTGTGTACTTTGCTGTTAGCTGCCTGGGATCCTGGAGGGAAAGATAAAAGACAACAAACAGGCATGCAGACAAATGTCAGAGAGGTGAAGAGCCCGCACTCTGCTTCCGGAGGGAGATGCTGGTGGCATTCAAAGGAGGTGAGGACGGGAATGACAGAGATTTTCAGAACTTGAAATGCAGGGAGGGAAGCAAGGGATCGTTTCTCATAGCAGCACTCTCATATGGAAGGCTGTGGTTTATGCTCAGGCATATCTTTAGTCTTTAATGCTGAGCTTTGCTTTTCAAAAAGGATAGGAAAGGAACAAAAAGTAGATTTAGCTGCAAGAAAGCCTGTGGAGTTGCAATGTGGAAAGAGGGAAGGCGTTCTTGAAGCCAGAACCATGGGAAGGCTGCCTCAGCAGGTCTCCCAGCGGCATCCACGGGATCACTCATGACAGTCTGGTTTGGAAGGGTTTGGAAGGAAGTCTTCGGGCTTGGGCCGGGGCATGTGTTTCCAGTGACCCTTACTGTGGGACATGGGGGGCAAGCCTGGCTGAGCCTGGAGCCTCTGGTGTTTGCATAGCTCAGGACTCTGAGTAGTGGGAGACCAGAACCACCTAGATTTTCAGTTTCTGCAACAGGAGAGGTATTTTGGCTCACATAACCAATTCACCAAATCAGGAGAAGGACAGGAGAGCCCCGGACCAGGGATGTGAAGAACCACGGGCAGGAGCTCAGCTGGGCTGCTCCCCATCGCTCCTCTGCTCCTCCTGTCTCAGCCCTGCTTCCGCAGCTCTGGGCACCTGCCTGCCGCACCACGGGTCTTGTACCCTAGAGGACATGCAGAATGCCGGGCAACTTTGTGACTGAACGATCTCACACAGACACTTGTGTCACCTGAGGTCAGGAGGACCATCCCTGAAAGAACAAGTCTCTGTCAGGGGCAGATAGGGGGTGATGCCTGGCTCTGATAGCAGCTCCCATGGGATCATGTGATTAGAACTCAGAAAAAGGGCAGGCATCAGGGGGGTGCCGGGCTCTCCAGGTGATGGGACAGTGGCTGTCCCCCAGAGTGTATAAGCCAGAGAGCAGGGCTACCCTGGAGCTCTGGGTTCTTGGTTCTCTCTCTTAATTTTTCCCAAAGTACCTGTGAAGCTTTTATGCAGCCTGCAAAGCCCACCTGGGGAGCGCTGGCCCTCCCTTCATTCTGGCTGTGGGCTGGTCCTTGCAGTCACTTGCCTGCAGGTCTGAGGAGAAGCCTCTCTGTGTAGCAGGATGATACCGCACCCAGGATACTTCTCTGGGCAACAGAAGACTGGGCAGAGCTGGGAAAAATGGGTCTAATTCCAAGTCTAAGACTGGCCCCTCCTATGTTGTGCCTCCTCCTCTATGGCAATTGGAGCTCCCTCCCTTTCTCCTGAAAGCCTTTCTCCTTTGGCTAAGGATGATGCTGACAGTTACAGGGGCTCCTTCCTCCTTGTCTGTGGCTAAGGCCCTCGCCCTCACAAATGCACAGGTGTTTGGGCCCTGCATCAGTGCATCAGCCCACCCCTGGGTGTGCGGCCAGCTCTCCATACTTTGCAGCGTCCATGAAGCTGCATAGTGTCTGCAAACTGCCCACTTTGCACCCCACTCACTCCCCATTTCATTGGTTGGTTCACACCAGGCCCGGGGCTGGGCAGGTGAACCCCACCTCCACCCAACAAGCAACATATGATCAAGTTGAAGCCTGGCCCTCTGCAGAAAGCAACTTGAATCCCTGGACCATGAGACCTCACGGTCCATGAGTCAATCAATCCCCAGGAGCCACAGGCGCCAGCCTCCGCCCCCAACGGGAGCTGCCGTCCATGGAGTGCTTTCCCTGTGCCTGCACTGGACGCTGCCCACTGGGGATCTCTACGAGGAAGGGACTGTGTCCTCATGTCATAGGTAAGGACACTGGGGCACCGAAAGGCTAAGTAACTGGCTCAAACTCACACAGTTGGTGGACAGCGGAGCTGCTTTCCAACTTGGTCAGTTTGACTCTGGAGACAGGCCTTCTGACCAACTCCACATCCGGTGGTGCCCCTGAGGGGGGTTGTTGGTGTACCTGTTCACCTGTTCATGTGTCATGGTGCTGGGTGGGGGGAGGATGCATGGTGGGGGGAGGGGATAGGGGCGAGGTCTTCTCCGTGCAATATTAATGAATGCTTTCAAGCCTAACAACAAGAGCAACAGCAGCAACACCTGTCTCTGAGGATTATTGTGAATATTAAATTCAATAATGCAGGGAGATGAGTGGTCAGTAACTGCTAGCGCTGACCCCTTGGTATTTGGCAGTGACCACAGAAATGCTTGCCCTACAGCATCAATGACGTAGGTACTGCATGGATTCAATTGGCCAGCAAGACCTGTGGATCCGCCCTTTTTAGTGGTGACAACATTCCAGGGCAGAACAAGGACCTTTGCATTCATCTCTCTCCCTGCTTTCCTTGCCCAGCTGAAGCGGAAGTGGGGAGAGGAAAAGAGGGTCACAGGCTTGCCCACGGAGTCCCGCCCCCTCTGTGCTTGGCGTGTCGTTTTCGGCAGAGCATTTACCATCTCCTAGTCTCACTTCCCTGGTATGTAAAAGACGGCAGAATAATGCCTGCCTTATATGCGGTAGAGGGCAGAATAAAATGAAACAATGTTCGTGAAACTTTGAATACTGGATTTGGCAAAAGCCCAGGGTGGCAGACTTTATTTTCCAAAGTGGCCCCAGCCCCAGCGGTATTTCCTGTCACTCGCCCTCTTCTAAAAGCTTGCCGCTTCCACTTGAAGAAATAGTCTACTCTCGTCTGCCCCCCACCCACCTGGACCCCGAAAGGCCTTGTGATGCGTCTTCTTCATGGCTCTAGTGGCTCCCACCAGTGTGAAGAAAAGTCATGATAGCCATCTCTAGGCCACGTTCACAGCGTACAAGACACTTAGGCTCTTTAGGAAAAGGCATTATGATAGGGTGAGGGATGTTGCTAAGCAGAGACTTCACAGGGACGGACTCCTCACTGAAGGCCCAGAATTACTCTACAGGAAACACATGTGGGGGTCGGTGTCTCGTTTGTCACCAGAAGCCCTGACAAAATGAGCTTTCATCTCTCCCTTCGAGACACTGATGGTCTTGACTGAGAGGCACATCTGGCTTGAGCAGCGGCTGCCTTTGTGTTTGCAGTTTCTTACCGTGTTTAAGACGGATGTGCAGCATGAGCTGTGCGTGCCTGGCAGGCTGTGCGTGCGTTTGCACTGGGGCTTATGGACACAGTGGTGGATGATATGGCAGAGGGAAAAAATGGAAGGGAGATTTTTAACTACTAAGATACAAACTTATACTATTAACATCTAAAAACTTAAACATTGATATTTAAATTTTATTTATTTTTATTTTTTATTCCAGAGAGGGAGGGAGGGAGGGAGGGAGGGAGGAGGAGAGAGAGAGAGAGAGACATCAATGTGAGAGAAATACCCATCAGTTCAGTTGTCTCCCGTATGCACCCTGACCTAGGACAGAACCCGCAACGTACGCATGTGCCCAGACCGGGAATTGAACTCATGAACTTTCAGTCTATTGGGCAATGCTCTAACCAACTGAGCCACACTGGCCAGGGTGATATTTAAGGGTTTTTTGTTTGTTGTTGTTGTGTTTTAATAAAGACACCTCCGGTTACTGCCTCCAATTACCTTCCTCCAGTACAGTCAAGTCACACTGAGAAAGTAAATGGACCCACAAGAGAAGAGGGCAGGAAACTCCACTGACCCTGCGTCGAGCCCTCTTGGTGGTTCTTCTGGGAAGACTGAGACAGGACAGCAGACTGCCCCCTGCAGATAGGGTGGAACTCTTAGAGATAGCGGGAGGGGGAAATTCAGTCTGGGTTCTCTAACTGTGTCCCAACTGTGAGGCTGCCGCGTGCAAACTGTGGCGGAGCCTCTGTCTGTTCTCGCCAGGGCGGGCTGTCCACACTACCCCCTCGGGGCTGGGGACTGCTGAGGGCAGCGGAGTTTTAGGTCTGTCAAGAGACCCTGGAGCACATGCCTCTGCAAGGACGAGCAAGGAGCAAACTGTTTCTTGTATGCACCTCCTGACTTTGGTTAGACTTAAACGTGGAGGCTGCATGATACGGAGGGAAAGTCTTGTTTAGTCAGCTAAACGGAGACTCAGTGCTTCCCTGGCACTTCCTTGGGTAAGTGTGGACCTTGGATCATTTGCTTAATCTGTCTGCATCTCTCTGTGTACTTGCTGTCCTGAGGACCAAATGTAGCGTTTGATGAAAAATGATTGGCACACAGTAGGCATTCAGTTCACTGCAGTCCCTCCTGCCCTTTCTTCAGGGCAGGAATGGCTGAACAATCTTTCCTCTCCTTCCCTCCAGCATCTGAAATGTGATGAGCGCATAATTAATTTTTAGTAATAACCAGATGATTCACAAACTGGGCTTTTGCTTACAGGCTATTCCTAAAGTGAAGTATTTGTAAAATCCCGATAGACACTCTGCAGAATGAAAGTGCTGGGCCAGGGGCTGGAGAGCTGCCTGCAATGACCTGGGCGGAGTCAGAGCAGCACAAGCAGGATTATGCCAGGACAACGTGTTCTTCTCTAGGCCAAACGCTAGGATGCTGGATGGAAAGTCTGTCGGCCCCTCAGTCAGAGAGCTGACAGGTATTCTGGATAAAAACGGGGCCGGCCAGGCTGTGCCTGAGCCATTCGTGGGCCATGGCACCAAGTCCTTGGGATCCCCACGCCATCGTGACATTAGTTACCAGTTTGCACTTGTACAGACCATTGGGGACAGCGCTTGGCCAAGCCTGACTATTGCAAAATTTGGTCTCTTTCTTAGCAGAAAAACGGAACACCTCCCAGGTTCCCCATGCTCTTAGCTCTCAACTCCTGGGAAAATGCTGTGGGGGAGCTGGGTGGCAGCAAAGGACCACACTCCGGGCGCCAATAAAGTCCCCTCTTCCAGGCAAAGGAACACTTACAGAGGGATAGTGAGAGAGAGATGCTGGGAGAGAGATCACCCCAGGATCTCTTGTTGACTGGAAAAAGCAAGTTGTATGAAATAGCATGACCTTATTTTAAAAATTGATATTCACTCATACATATCTATATACTTACCTATTGGGTTATATACAATTGTTAACAATGGTTAATAATAGGGATTTAGAGGAAGGAGTGGCTTCTATTTTATTTAACTGATAAGAACAGACACTACACTTGATCTTAGCCAAAAGGCTGAGAAGTGATGGCTTCTATTTTATATACTTTTAAATCATGGTTTTTAAAGAACAAATGTGTGATACTTTGTTTATTTTTAAATAATATTTTACTTTAGTTTCCCTCTGAACAGTCACTGAACATGCAACAAGAAGCTTGGCATAATTAACATTTAGCTCCAATTTTAATGAGCATCTACTCTGGGCAGAAGACAGTGTTCCCGCTGCAGACAGAGGAGCTGCCGGACACGTGTGTGTGCAGTCACTGTGGCAGGAGGCAGCCTGAGGCGGGGCCTGGAACAGATGCCATGAGGCTCAGGGCTGTCACTGGCAGAGGGCCTACTATGTGCAGACACATTACAACTCTGCTCTCATTAAATCCTGAGGGCTGACTCATTCAGTCATCAAATACTCTACCATCTATGGAGACGTTTTTAATTAGCCATTTGCCTATCAATTCCTTCAGAACGATTAAAAATAAAAGCAAGCAAACAAGCCATTAAGAATAGAAACGAAGGGAAGTCAAAGGCCACGGTGGAGCGCACAGAGAACAGGACTCAGAGATGGATGGGCCTGGGTCGGGTGGCAGAGCCGAGCACACACCGCAGTTCTCGTGAGCCCGTCTCCTCGTATGAAACTCGGTGAGCACGTATGACAACCCACCTCGGGGTGGTTAAAAGGAAGTAACGTTCCAACGCCAGCTCCGTAAATGTTAGGCCTGCCCTCCCTCTGGCACTCAGAAGGCAGAAACCAATCTGGATGTCAAGTTACACACTATCAATTCGTAGCAATAGGACTATGATTCACATGGAGACCTCAGGAAGAGCGCCTTTGACAGAGATCCTCACGGCATGGGGAGGCCCATTTCGGGGCTCCACGCGGGAAGTTCAGGAGGACAGACCGCTGAGAGGGCAGGCTCCCCTGGACATGGCATCGATGTGCTGGCCGGGAGAGTGCGGGTAGAGGGAGCACATCGGACACACATGGTCACACTGATAAAAGGGTGACAGAAACAATAAAAGAGCAACATTCTTTAATGACAGAAATATTTGATTTCATCATCATGGAACTTTTATTTTTTAAGAAGGGAATTTCAGAGCTCCTGATTCATTTCTCATTTTGGACCTCACTCCTGATAAGGAAGAGCCCAGGCAATCCAGAAGGCATGGTCACCCCCTGCAGTTCCTGGAGGTCCCAGCCCAGGACCCCAGGACAGAGGCCGGCACCCCTTCAGGGTACAGTGTGGTCACCGCCTGGAAGGACTACACAGGACTGACTGCTGGGGATGCAATTTCTCTCTTGTGGTGTACGAGGACCCAAGAGACAGGCCCTCACTGGAGCTGCAAGCTGGGTCAGGGCAGTGAGGTGGCAGAGGCGGCACCTGCTCAGCGGGGGCCTCAGCTGAGCCCTAAAGGCAGTGAGGTCCTCCAGCTGTCTTCCTGGGGCAGTCCTGGGAGGTGGTGGCTAGGGGGCTGCAGAGTTCATTCCTTATGCTACAGGAGTCACTTCCACATGCAGGCAGAGCTCTGGGGGTCTCTTCAGAGAACTCCTTTGGGTAGAAGGCAGGATGGGTAAGAATGCATGCAGATAGGAGACTGAGCTCTGCTGTCTCCCAGCACCTTCCCCCCTTTCATTTCAAGTGCACAGGCCCCGCATCCTGCATTCAAATACCTCTTTGCCACCTTTTCCACATCACTCTCCTGATCAGAGAATAAAGACAGGGTACCTCCTCCCCTGCCAACGGTGTCCCCTCGGGAGGGGCCTTCACATGGTTTATTCTGTTCTGCTGCTTCAGTCTCTGAGCTCCCACCTGTATCTGACCAGTTTACCATGGGACCCCTTTCTGCCAAAGTCCCCGCCCACTTCCTGTGACCCTAAGACACTAAGAAGGCCCTTAGGTCTTCCGTCTCCATGTGAGGCGCAGTCTGACTCCAGCCCAGACTCTAGGCTCAGGCTGCTTAGGCTCATTCCTGAGTGACAGTGGTCACTGGCTGGCTCTGCACCCAGGAGCCCCAAAAGAGGACACTCAGAGAAGATCAAAGTGATACTGTGTTCCCAGGCCCAGCCTCCCTGCATTTCTTTTCTCATTTGTGCAGAGGAGCTGGGAGTGGCGTGGCAGGCTCCAGTGGTCTGGATGACTCACTTCCTTCTCAGAATCAGGAGCGGGTGTTAGTGGAAGCCAGGCCCCCAAGGGGGGCGCCAGATGCCTCCGGGAGCACAACAGCCAGTGAGGCTGCCTCCAAGCAATAAAACAAAATCAAATTCAAAGAAGTTATTGAGCACCCAATATGAAAGTTCTTTGGAAAAGAAAGGAGCAACCATGAGGGAAAGAAGAGCTATTTTATCCATTTATTATATACAATATTAAGGCACAAGTTTAAGCAGCAAAGAAGAGGAAAATCTTTGGCAGACCAACAGTATCGGTATCTTCGGGGACATACACACGATGTTCTTGGGCTCTCCCTACTCAGTGCCCAGGCCTGCCCACCTGTGCAGCTCTACACGCCCTTCAGCACAGGCCAGCAGACTCAGATGCCCCAGTGTGACACCAGAGTTCTCCGCAGAGCACACAGCAGCGGCCACCAAGCACAGCGACACACACCGCAGGCGGCAGGCACGGCAACACGGGTGCTGTCGGGTTCTGGCCAAGGCCGCTGCAGGCACCTGCCCTCGTTCCCGGAGTCTCACAGATTCTGTAAGTGCCTCGTGGAGGAGGAGGTTCCACGGTCACTCCTCAAACGGGAAAAACACCGTAACTGAAAGAAAACCACTGCGGGTAAACTGCTTACATTCTGCTCTGTAATAAATAGTCACAGGTGTCTACATGTGAACAGAGTCCTAGGCCAAATCACATGTAAACACACCACTGGGCATCAAAGCTTCTGGATTTGATACAAGAAAATGCCGTATATGTACTTCATTACATTGAGAACTATATTTGAATTCTGCACCGAAGCCAAGTTTCATGACAAACACCTCAGTCGAGCACAACACGACTACAACATGCACTAAGCATAGCACGGCTTTACAGGCTGCCTGCGAGAGGTGTGCACTAGCGCGTACGCACTTACCCCCGGGTGTGTGTAGAGATGTGGACACATACAAGACATGGCATGAGAACAGGTTTTGAAAGTGAATCCACTAGAAGTTACACACACTCATGAAGACTGTTCCCCTTGGAAACAGTCACTTCGAGAGGCTCCTGGAGGGCAAAGACTCACTCCAAGAAACATCTTAGGGTTTTTTTTTTTTTTAAGGTAAAATGGGGTGACCTCATCACACATCTTTATTTAGCCAACTGAGAGAATGACTTGGGATTATTTCCAAACTCAAGTCCCTCTTCAAGGACAAAGATTTCTCACGTCTAAGAATAATCAAACGCACACGTGAGGTTCCAAAGTCCCTGCCAACAGAGGCGTTTGCAGAACGTTGCACCCGGGCAGCCCTGCAGGGATCAATCAGTATGGAGTCTCCCACGGGGTCCCCTCTCGAGGGAGGGAGGTGAGATGAAACACGTGGATCTCCTGGGTCTTCAGAAAAGCAACTCGACACACAGCCTCATAGCCCTGCCTCACAGGTATGCACCTACATGTACACGTCTTTATATACCATTAAATTACTAAACAAGAAAAGGGTATGCTACTTCAGGGAAGAGAAAAAAAAACTGCTCGTTAATTAGTTCCAGAAGAAACCCATTCATTGAAATGCTGCCCTTCACATGCTCCCAGCTGATCGGCTTCTGGTAACTTCTTAATTACTCTGCCCATCTCCCGTGGAGCCACACATGAGAGGCCAACCCATTCAACGCTGCTCACGCTGAATGAAGATGTCTTAGACACCCCGATGAATGGAGCAAAGAAGAGACCTGAAGGCCAGCATTCACAGAGTGTAGGCCAAGGCTGCCTCAGGTTTAGGGAGGTGACGAAGCCAACTGTGGGCTGGATGCTCTCCGGCTACTTAAAGCCTCCGCCATTTAATGACATTGGTGGGCACCCGCTCACTGTGGCCAGGTGCTCCTTTGCTCAGGAGTGCAAGGCTGCTGGCAACGCCCAGGAACACTCTGGTGCCCAGGCAGGCGCAGAGCAGGGCTTTGGTTTTTGGAAGCACACCGCTCTGACCGGCACAGCTCCCCGCAGGATGTGCAGGAGCTCTCTGCCTGGAAACTTTCTAAACCCCAGTCTAGTCTTCTCTCCTCCTGGGAGCCCAGCCTCACTGGATACCTGTGTTCACGCCAGTGTCTGGGACTCAGCAGGCTGTGGCAGTGGAGAACCCTCAGCCCATCAGCCACTGCCTCCTGCGGATACAGGTGGCTGAACAAATAGCACTGACGGGGTTCTCTGCAGGGGGTGTCCTGACAGCCTCTTCCCTGAGCAACAAAACCACCGAACTGTTTGAGTTCACAACTCATTTGGAGCGACTGCTCCCATATTCAATCCAAGCCCCATGCAGTAAAGTTCATACGTGAACTCCAAAGAGCAAGCCCTGCAGGAGTGAAGAGAGGAGGCCCCAGCACTCTCTGCCCTCCAAACAGGGCCCTGGGAGGGACGTGGCAGCCCTGTCCTGCATGCCTGCTTGGAACAGGCTGAACTCAACACCATCCTTAGCTGCCAACCTCTGGGAAGCAGAAGAAAATGCACAGGCACTGAAATTAGTTGCTGGAATCCAAAGACACCTCCTAATCTCTAGGCAGCACACAGAAGCTGCCCGACAGCACATTTGAGAAGCAGAATTACTGACATGTCTCCACACAAATCCGAAGCCTTTACCTTTCACACTGATAGGAACTGCAAGTTCCATAATCAGACGCCACCAGGAGCTTCAGAAGTCCAGGCCTCTGGACAATGCAGTAGGGTTTTTTACATGGTTTTGTGGCCATGTGTATAACAGAACACAAAGATTTCCACCTAGGCCTGGTGTCTGTGGGCAATTGGAGGCACTCTGGACCTACTCCTATTTCTTAGCTCCTGACAGTGGGGCAGCTGTGTGCACACACATGCACATCACAGAAGGGGGAGAGAGCGGGCTGAGCGTGGCGCCAACAGATAGTTATTATCCCCCCGTCAGAGGCAGCCCAGCTCCCCTCCTAACCCATGGCCCAGACCCCGGCTCCTCCTGACTGCGGGACTTTAGGAAGGGACTTGCCCCCTGAGACCCAGTTTCCTCCCGTGAAACAGGACAATAAACTCGCCCCCGCTTCCAGGTGTCTGGAGCACTCATTAAGAGGTGCTTACCACATAGTCAGCACTAAAAACTTGAGCTGCTATTATTTCTTCTGAAAATCAAATGAGATCATCTATTGTAAACTGCCTAGAATGCACAGTGGGTGCTCAGGACTGGCAACCCCTTTTTCCTGCATGCAAGCAAGAAAGTGACAAATGTGAAGTGTCAGGGGCCCTGGCATGGCAGGAAATCTCCCATAAAAGAAGAGTTTTTAAAGCTATAGATCCCCTCTCTCATGGAAGAGTCTTAGCAGGTTAGAAGAAAAAAGAGATGGGCAAAGGCCATAGCACAACTGAGACATGGTGACGTCCGTGCTTGCTGACAATTAGCACACCTGGCAACCCAGGGGCACAGAGGCGTGCGGGCCGCCCCGTGCCCGAGGGTGCCACTGAGGGGAGCTAGAGCATGGGGGCGAGGTCTGGGGGAACCTGGGCTGCGGCTCTTCCTCTCACCCACTTCTAGGGGAGACAGACCAAGTTTGGGGTGGCCTAGACATGGGCGAGGGTGGGGGGCTGGCAGAGGCAACTTGCCCTCCTACCTCTAGATACTTTCTTTCCTTCCTGGTGCATCCCAACATTAATGGGGGGTGCTATCTACTGAACTGCATCCCCCATAAAAAGTGATGACAGCAGAGACTGGAATGGGACCCTCTGTCCAATGCACAGCAACCTTTTCCTCACTAGTGGCACCTCTGTGCCCTCTCCCCACACCCCAGGGCATTTAGCGAGCTCCTCGCCCCGGAACTGTTCCACCCTCCCAGGCTGCACAATACTCAGCAACACTTAGCCTGGGACCAAAGGAGGTGACCAGCACGAAGCACAAGGCTCAGTGCCCACCACAGAGCCGCTTAGGAGAGTCAGTTGCAGCTTACTTTGTCACAGCCGAGGTCCCCGTGGCAAAGGTCTAGTTTTAACCCTCCGCCTTTAGTGCTTTCTGTCATCCTTCAAACTCCTCAATTTGGGGAGGCTCTAACTCCACACAGATTACACTCTAAAGACCAACCCTGAAATAAGCTCCCTAAGCCAAACTCCTGGACAGCGCTGAGGCCCAGGCTTTTTTTAGGCGAGGCTTCGTTCGGAGCCAGGGCTTTTCTTTCTTTCCTTAAGGCAGGTGAGGAAAGTGACCCGGAGTAACATGCATCCAGCTGGCCTGGAGCGAGAGACAGCAGGACCCTGCAAAAACTTCTAACAGCCTGGCCACTGCTCCTCTTTCCTGACCCAGCGCCTCCCAGATTTGTAAGGAAGGCCCCTCGTCTGAGCAGTCAGACGTGAACCCTCACGCCCAGGGACGAGAGGCCTGCTGCCGCACTCACCCCTCTCTCTTTAACGTGATATTTTCATCTTACTTTGGATAACTTGCCCCAAGCTGCAATCTTGAGAAATCAGACCAAACCGCATATATAACTGGCCCGTTAGATTCCAAAGCAAGTTCACAACAGAGAAAACTGAACACACGTGTGCTGACGGTCACAAAAGTCTGCGTGCTCATCAACCAGAGCGACCAGAGCAGTGTGAGGGGCGGGGAGAGTGGGGAACGTGCTCCAGAACCACAACTCCAGAAGGCGTACCAGGTGCCTGGTGAGATTCTGGGTGCCACCAAGTCCAGCGCCGTTCGCTTCCTGGGGTGCTGTCCTGAAAGTCTTACCCCCAGAGAGCAACACGGTGGAAGTACCCAGACCCATGCAAAACAGCTCATGAGAGAAAAAGAGAGAAAAATGGCAGGGCCATGACCTTAATGCAAGATGTCACAGTGGCCATGGGTCTCCCGCCTCACCACAGCCTCGCCAGCACAGTCAGAGCGGCGTGAGCAGCCATGGCCCAGGGAGCACCCAGGAAGCCAGCCTCTGGCTCCGTCCCACCTGTCACTGCGGAACACAGCAGGATGGAGACACGTCAAACATGGCTCTGATAAATATGGACCTCTTCTGCCATGTCTCATTTTAAAGTTTAAAAAACAGTGAAGGGAAGAAAGAGTGAAATGAAAGAAAATGAAGCAAAACCAGGGATGAAGTCAGGGAAGCTGCGAAGGATGAGCACCAAGACCATAATGCTCCAGCTCGGTTTAGAAAGCACGACCGAGTCCACAAAAGCTAAGCAGCCCCATAATCTCCTGCAAAACCCAAGCCAGGCAGGTGATTCGGTGAGGACCATGTTCCAGAAGCCCTGTCACCCCGTGGCACCCAGCTCATGTCACACACACACATTCCCAGGACACCCCTCGGGGGGCACAGGCGATATTACACTGATGCCCAGATGAGCTCCCAAGGATTTCCAGGAGGTTCTTCTGAAACAAAAAGATGCTAAAAGGCAAGGAGAATGGGGTATTCCAAGGAAGATTCATGTTCAGGTTTATCCATTTATAACCAGAAAAGGGTGTACACAGACCTTCCCCATGAGATACATTTTCTGTACAATGAAAATTCTATTTCCCATTTCTTGTTTCCAAACCTACATGCATCGTCTCTCTTCCACCGTACGCAATAAAAATCCACAGCATTCTCTTCATCGTTATTCAGGTAGGCCTCCCGATTTTTAACATTTATAAAAAGTGTTCTCACTAATCTGACATCTTTATCAGTTCCAATCATTCCTGATTGTCCATCAACAATCTTCCTGATCATTCTGCTCCCTCTTTGCCACATTCCTTGTTTGCTTCTCAACGTCGGTTCCCGATTTAACAGGGATGCCAGCGTCAGATGAGGACTTCCATCATCTCCCCGTCGGGGAACTCGGGCTTGTGCAGCAGGCTGCTCCCTCGGGCTTTGTGGTCAGGTGACTTCCCGTGGCCAGGAGAGTTCTCTGCCAAACACAAGGGGACATCAGTAGCCTGCTCCTCAGGAAGGACACGGGTCTTACGAGGTCTCTCTACAATGGAACCATTTCAGATCCCACTGCTCACCACCAGGACACGTGGCCAAGGCCACAGGACCCGGCCCTGCTGGAGCAGGTACTTTCACACATCCCCTGCCTTCTTGGAAAAGGGCATTCCAGGAGTGGAATCTCAAAAAAAAAAAAAAAAGACAATGCTGTATATATTTGTCTATTTTGCAGGATGAAAATAAAGGACTCCCTCGAAACAGTTGAATTTATGACCCTAATAACCCCACCTACTCAAAAGAATTCCTGAAGAGAGCTATCCCCAGGACTAAGATTAGTCCCCAAGATGAAGCCAAGGCTATTCTTTACCCAGATGCTTCCGGGCTCATCGCAAGCTCCTGCCTCCAGCTGTCATCTCTTACATGTTTCAAGCGACATTGGTGCTGGCCTGAGGGTGGCGCCAGAAGCTCCCCTCCTCTGTGGTTAAACCTGCCTCCTCCCTCAGTCAGGAGGTGCTCCCAACTCTGAATCCTTAACGAGTAAGGCCGTGTCCATGTACCCCATGCCTCTGACGCAGTCGGTGGGTGCTGCTGGCTCCCCAGCACCCCTCAGAGCCTGTCTATTTCTGTCCCTTGTTGGGAAGGGCTGGCTACAAGGATACACTAAAAGGGCACACTCAAGTTGTGTGACCCTTTGAAGGGTAATAAAGTAAGAGTATCTACACACATTGTATTCCCATGAGAGCAAACAGAGCCTACATATGCTCTAGGGTAACCATAACCATAAAAAAACACCCCATAAAGTGAATGCTGATTGGTGGCTCTGCCACTTCCCCAGCTCAACAACCCCCCTCTCTCAGGCAGAGGGCTCTATGGTTTCTATGATGAAAAGGAGATCAGGACCTCTTACCCAGTTTCTCTGCTGTCCCTTTGGCTGCTGGGTGTTTCAGGACCGGGCTGTTGGAAGGGGTCACGCCCAGCCTGCCGCGGTTGGGCAAGGAGGCCATGTTGGGCCAGAAGAGTTCAGTGCTCTTGTCAGTCTGGGTGCTGCTGTCCTTGCTGCCCGTCTTCGCGTGGGCGCTGCTGGCCGATGTGGTGGACACTGTGGGGGACAGTGCCATGGCAGGCGGGGCGGGCAGTACGGGGGCAGAAGCGTGTTCATGGTTCTCCTTCCCCAGCAGCAGCCCTGGGGGCAGAAAGACATCGTTTTCAGTGTTAGTTCTCAACACACAACAAAACAGAAAAAGCCGTCTCGAAGATGATTTTCTTCTTGACTGAAGATGGTTGTATTCATTCATTGATTCCTTCAACAAATGCATTTACAAGCACTTATTATGTGTCTGATACACTGATAAGCACTGAGGAAATTTTTTAAAAAGGGAAAAAAGTCTCCTCCCTAAAAATCTGTAGTTCTTTTTTTGAGGGGAAGAGTTGTAAAGTAAGCTGGGTATATGATAACTAGCAGGATAAAATTATTCTAAAGTGGTTCGAGGTGTGTAATACCAGTGGTGGTGGGGGCGTGGCATTCCTGCAAGGTTTTTCAGAGTCAACCCTTGCTTCATCTAACATGGCCCGGGAGGGCTGGCCCAGAGCAGTAGTTGTGTGCCTAAGAAAACCTGAAAGTTTCCCTGGTCCTAAACATGGTCCCAAACATGGTCCCACTGGCCCGAGGTGCTTCTGAGTGGCCCACAATTCCACCCCACCCTTGGCACTGGATGGTCTCCCACAGTGCCAGGTTCAAATACAAACTAGTGTTCAGGTCAGAACAACACTGAGTTGTCCACATTATTACCCAAAAGAGACCCCTGCAGCTGACAGCCATGGCCCCAAGAAGCAGGACCCAGCTGGGCTTCTGGGAAGATCCACTCGGCCTCTTCTTCCTCCCACCCCAGAGTAGGCAGGTGGGGGCGGGGCGAGGAGGGCGTGGCGCCAGGGAAAAGGGGGCGCGATGGGCAGAGCTCTTCCTTCTCCTCAACATCTTCCAACAGTGATGGACAGGAGAGCAACTTTTTTATTTTTAAATAATGAAACACAGCACACATTCAGGAAAGAGCTGGCACTCCAGAACACTAGCGTGTAGAAAACGTGGTCAGCACAATCAGCTATTTGTTCATGTATCTTAACTAGCCAGCCATTCACGAAGTGTCCTCACCAGGGCTGTTTCAAGGTGCCCATTCACAACTCAACACAGAGCAGTTCAGTTTGTCTACAGCTCTTGCTTCTCAAATGTAATGCGCCTATTAGTTACTTGGATATATCGTTAAATAAAGATTCGATTCAGTGGGTGGGACCAGAGACTCTGCTTCTCTCACAAGCTCCGAGGTGATGCCGGTGACTCGGGGCCAGACCACACTTTGAGTAGCCGGGGTCTTGGGCTAAGTACTTCGCACACATCATCTCACTTTGTATCTCACAACTGTCCCATGAGACATGTCCTGTTGCTACCTTCTGTTTTACAGACAAGCAAATAGCAGCTCAGTGAAACAAACCTCTCACAGCTAAGAAGTGGCAGGAATGGGATCCGAGCCCAGCTGTGCCTGACGACGCCAGCCTGCGTTCTTCCCACCTGATCAGCTGCCTGTCAAAACTCTGCCGTCAGCCAAGGATGTTCTTGTGGAACTAAGTCACTAGGCAGTCATGCCACCTGGGAGTCCCTGAGCCACCAGGAAGGTCTACACTGTCCCCTCTACCTCCTTCCAGAGCCCATTGGGCAAGAGTTTGTGGAAACCATGAGGGAACTGGGCAGTGGCCCGGGAATGTGTGCCTTGGCCTGGCCTGCCAGAGCCCCTCTCTGTTTCTGGGACACGTGAACACCAATTACATGACACCAGTGGAACCCCAGAGCAGAGAACACAGCAGTTCTCCCCGCAGACTGGGTCTGGCTCCCAGGCTTGGTGTAGACGTGCCGCATGCTGAGGGACAGACGCACAGACACCAGAGAAATGCCCGCCCAGCTGGACGCCACAAATTGGCCTGAGTGCCTTTCAGGCTCTTTACCAGGCATCTGAGCACCGACTGCCAGGCTCTCTCATTGGGCTGGGAGCTAAGTGTCCTTGGGAGGGTCTTTGATGGTCCCAGCTGCTGTCTATGCACGTCCTCTTTGAAGTACATTTCCTTGGAGGCCAGGGACTGCTGAAGTGACCCGTGGAGGGACTTCAAACAGGGATTCTGGCTGGGTGCCTTTGATCCCCCCTGCTCTGTCAGGTTCATACTGGAAGCTCTTACCCGCTTTGGCATGAAGCAGCCAGGCCCCTGCTGACAAAAACTGGCTCTCAGCTCCACAGATAAACAAAGCATGCTCTGACTCAGGGACAGGCATCAAAGGAGGGCGAGACCCCGGAGTTGCCAGAGTGCAGGGAAAAGAGTGGAGGACGCGTGTCTGGGAATGCTGCCTGCATGCCAGGCGGTGCTGCCCACTTCCTCTCTGGACTCAGCGAGCCTGTTGCCAGGTCGGCCCTCGACCCAGGAAACCCACTCATGGCTAACACCACATCTGCAGAATTCTTAAATTCTGTCTGTGCAACAATACAAAAAGAACAACGACCACCAATCTCTTCTGCTCTAGCACGCTTCTCCCAAAGTGCTCGCTCCCTAGTACCTCAGTGTGCCTTCACCAGAGCCCCAGGACAACAGGGCAGATACTGCCCTGCTTCTAGGTACAGAAGCAGAGGTGGAGCAGTCTTACATCTGGGGCAGGGCCAAGTTCAGGGGCCTGACTTCTAAGGGCTTTTCCTATTGGAACACTTTATGTTGTAAGGGTTGGTTACCTCAGCTTTCAACAATCATGCTAATAACTGCATGAGTCAACCCGTGGCTAACGCCAATCACGTGGTAGAGCCGTTGTTCCCACAGAGCCCATTTAACTTCCACAGCCAAAGGAGAGCTGATTTTCCTCCCCATTTCACAGATGCGTGAGCTGAGGCTTGGAAGTATTCAGTGGCATTTCTGTTCCCATGAGTGACAGAGCCCGACACCACAGAAGTGTCAGGGCTCTCTGCACCAGACAAGGTTGCCTCTCAGTGCTGGAGTGGCTCTTGCTTTCCAGACACGAGGCTGAAGGAGGCGTGGGGCTCACCTATGCTTCCCTTCCAGGTCCGCTCTTCCTTCTTCTCCTCAGCTAACTGGCTGCTGGTGAGAGAGGTCTGGCGGGAGTGGGTCCCAGTGGCTGCGGCAATGGAAGGGACGGAGCGGGCCGGCCGCAGGCTCGAGGAGTCGGTCTTCCCGGTATCTTTACGGGATCGCTGCTGAAGGACCTTAATCATGGCATCCTTCTCTATGATCTTGGCATGGAGGTTTTTAATGCTGTGTAACAAAACAAAATAGAACAGTCATAAACAAAAGCCTAGAAAAACTCGAAGCATTGCTCTCAGGATGCCCCAGGGACTTGAATTGTAATTGAGGATGGAGAATGAATTGCAGTCAAGTCTTCAAACATTTATAATCTGCAAACCGTGTAAGGTGGACCTTTTGAAGTAGATCAAAAGGGTACACCTTCTCTGGTCCCTCAGGAAGCTCTGGGGCTGCCAGGAACCTGAGGACGTAGGTTAGAATGACCGTGGCCTCCTAGCAGGGCCCCCGGACCACAGTGTGCTCAGGGACCAGCTCAGGGACTGGGGTGCAGGGAAGGAGCAGCAGGAAGCACGGGAACTATGAATATGACGCCTCGCACAGGGTCAGCTTTCCAAGGAAGTTAATTTCCCTACTTTCTAAAAAGAAAAACAAAACAAAACAAAAAAACCAAAGATGAACAGATTTTCTGGGAGAAGATAATTTTTCCCACGATGGCCAAAAACAAGAATTGGAAAATATTTGAGTTCTTTTCACAACGAGGACAGTAACCGGCTGAGCCTGTCAGCTGTCCCGAGCAGGACGGGGCTGGCATGTGAGCACCAACGTCGGTCACTGTGGTCTAGAGGTGAGTGACCAGAGTGGAGCCCAGTATCACGGCCGCGCGCACGGCTGTCCCTTACGTGTACTCCATGTCCTGACACCTCCTGGTGGCCTGCACCACCTCCTCCTCCTCCTGCCAGATGTGGGCCTCCAGCGAGCCCTCGCCGTAGCTGCCGCTCCGCGAGTGGTTGATGATTGTGGTGTCCCTGGCAACACAGGACACACGGGAGTGATGCAAATGCTCACAGGGAGGTGTCCGAGGGCACCGCAATGAAGATGTCTCCCCACAAACCCCTTCGCTCCCTCGCCCTCTCCTAAATCCCAGCCAGTTCTCTCCCTCAACTTGACAGAGTTACGACAGTGCCTAAGGAAAAAATAAAATCCTAAAGTAAGAACTCCCTGCCCCTTCTACTAACGACGTTGTATGTTAAGCTATGTAGCATGCTATGAATATGGACGCTGTGCATCTACTGGCATATGGGTACTATTACTATATTTGTTAGTGTTTCTTTCACACTTACTTATCCCTTCTGACTTTCTCAATCAGAGTTGAAGTTTTATTTCTACTCCTCATCCACAGAGCAGCTATTTCAGTAATTTTACAGTGAAATGAAGACTCAGAAAAGACTTAAAACTGTACTGGTCCTCTTGAACAGAGAGAGGTCGAAGCTGAAATCTTCCACCATGTTCGCATTCTAGCTCACTGCTTGTCTTATGGGCCCCTCCCTGCCTAGGATTCAGGTCCACTCGGCGCGACAGCCACGCTGGTCACACAGCAGAGAGATGAAGACACACACCCTGTGTTTGGAAAGCCCAGTGCAGGGGGTGGCGGAAGGGGTGGGACAGACACAGGCAGACTGAAACGCTGGAGCTGTAAGCGTCTGTCTGATAGAGAACAGCTGGTCAGAGAGAACTATTCCTGCCACTGGTTTTAGTAATTTAACCCCCCCCAGTTAATGATGGCTGGTGGAAATGAGAGAGCTGCGCCACCTACACGGTCTACATATATCTTTCACTGAAAGGTGCAATAAGGTCTCTGGTCAGTGAATGCTAAATTAATGAGAAATGACCTAGTGGCCACTGGTGTCCAACCTTTTGCCATCTGTGGGCCACACTGGAAGAAGAGTTGTCTTGGGCCACACATTAAATACACAAACAGTAATGAAAACTGATGAGCAAAAAAAAGGTTTTAAGTAAATGTACGATTTTATGTTGGGCCGCATTCATAGCCATCCTGCGCTGCATGAGCCTGCAGGCTGGACCCCCTCGAATCCAGCCAAATAGCTCACATCTCTTAAAATGCATAATCCAGTGCTCCAGTCATACTTAAAATCTAACATCTCTTTTCTAGAACACTCAAAAACAGCAAAAAAAGAGCCCTCGACTTAGTCTTTTTCAACAACAGCTGCCAATGAATGAGCATCTCCCTCACGCTGCGGGCTGGGGAAAGCACGTCACACTGGCATCTCATTCAGTTCTCAGAGCAGCGAGTGCAGTAGGTGTTGCCACCCTCGTTCTGCAGGCGGCTTTGCAAGAACACCCAGGGCGTGAAGGGGGAAAGGAATTCACACCCAGGTACGTACTAACTCTCCTGTGTCCACGCCCTTAACCGTCACGGTACACTCCAGACGTCTTCTGTGTTTTTACGAAGAAGGCCTCGGCAAAGATGCACGTAGAGAAAATAAACCCATAAAACAGGCACACGTGAGAATGTGGCTTAAGTGCAAACAGTGGCTCAAAATAAATCATAAAAGGCTCAGTAATGTGGAGAAGAAGCAAAGTGCTTTAAACGTACTGGCAAAAACATAAATCAACTCTGTGGTGCACAAGAAACATTGACACAGGAATTAGTGGCTAGAGAAACATTTTCAACCAATTTACTTTTGGAGAATTCATTCAGATCCAGAAACAGACTTAAAAATTCATGTTCACTGCCAAGTAAGGGCAGCAGGCACAATCAAACAAAAACAACTTAGAAGGCAAGTACGTAAGACTCTCAAAAAAAAATTACATTGCTTTGAAATCTGTAAAAAGCTTCAAAACCATAAAAAAGGCCCAATCTCTCAAAATTCTGATCCATGGTGCCAAGATGCATCAGGAAGGCAAAAATCAGCTGGTACACAAAAATCATTTTTTGTTTAAAAATCATTACTTATAAATGGGAAGTATTCATCAGTGGCTGAAAGACACAAAACTAATGACTGGAAATACTAATTTTTACCAATGTATAAGCGGCCATTTAGCATTTAGACAAGAGCTCCAAATTTTGACCTTTCTCAAAAATCTTTCAACAGAAAAGCAATGCTGAAATTACGGAGGTTTTCTTTGAAAAGAACATTAAGATTGGAGCTAAAAACCTGATTTTTCTTAAGACTGTGGCAAGGAGTGGTCAGTAAGGAGGTCAGTAATTCCACAGAATTATTAGATGCTCAGTAAGTACACGTGGAAGCAAAGGGCGGAAGGGAGGAGAGGTGGAAAGGGCCTCATTCCATTCCTGTTCTGAGGGCAGGGGGCACTTGCCCTCGCACGGAGGATGACAAACAAGGTTTGGCTGGCACTGCGTGAGGGGCTGATGGTGGCTGGGTTGTCCGGTTTCTACTCACGTCCCCATCACCCCACTCCTGTGCTCCTATACAGGTCTCATGCTTCACATCTGTTCATTGCCCCATGTTGGGAACCGTCCTGCCTGGTTTCAGAAGCTGTAACCCCCCATGGCTAAGGCTGAGCGAGTGACCCTCAGACCCTAAGCCACTAAGGAGACAAAGCTTATCTCCCTGGCAGGGGCACCGCCTCTGTTCCCTTGTACTTCACCCTGCTTGGCCCCAGGAGGATGACTGGTTAGCCAATGATGGGTAAGATTCCTCAAAGGAGGGATGACCTAAGACAGGCATGGTCATGAAGGGGCCTTCCTGGAAGGACTTGGGCGCTATAGAAAAGGGGGTGATGGACCTTTGCCTCTCAGCTTTGACAGAGCCCGAGTCCTCATTCTGTCTGCAAGAAGTCTCCTAATCTCTTGGCTGCTTAACTTCCCCTGCCTGACTTAAGCCTGAAACAATGCCTTAAGCCTGAAACAATGCCAGAGGGCGGTGCAGCCCTGGGCAGGAATGGGCGGTTCCCTGGGGTGATCAGGCCTAAGAAAGAATGCATAAAATCCTGTGAAACCTGCTTTGCTAAACATGTCCTCAATTTTCTGATAAGTGTCCAAGTGTGAGATGAGTTTGTTTCCCAAAGTTTTATGGCCCTTTACCTAACTGACCCTGACACAAAATAGGCCCTCAGAGTTCTTTGTATGTTATCTATTGTTTGATCATTACTACCTGACAATGACTGATGAGCTTTATGTATACTCCCTGTATTGCTATGCAAATTAAACCCAATAATAGCCCACTGAGGAATAAGCTCAAGGCCATTTCCTGAGAGGTTGGCCACCTTTCCTCCCTAAGCAGATCATGTCTTGGTAGATTTATTCTCATCACGTGGCCAGAGGGGCGGGGGTGGGGTGGGGAATGGCCCTGCAGGCAGAGCCCCCCACCCACAGCCCCAACCTCTGATTTTACATTCCAGTCCCATTCCTTCTCAGGCCCCAGGACCCAAACATGCATCTAATCTGATAAATCGACAGTTGCCAAGGCAACAATGACACAGAGGCCCCTTGGTCGTGCTTCCAACAAGACACGTTGACACTGCTAATGGGGCTTTTGTGTCCTCAGCCTGTGGAACAGGGTCTGGTTCTCTGCTTGTAAGCAGCCAAGAATTTTCACTCCCATTTCAGAATGAAGTTGAGTGACATTCAGAAAGGCTGTTGCAGAGTCACACATCGATGGTCGGTGACAGCTGGGGAAGCCTTGAGTGTGATGTCCTGCCTCCCTGCGCAGTGTTCTCTCCTACCAGTCCCAGGCACCACCGACGGCCTAGATCCCTCTGTGACTGTACGGTGGTTTGTTCTCTTCCTCAGGGTAGAGAGGAGATTTACTCATTACCTTACAACGCAAAAAGCTGAAGATGACCAATTATGTAAATATCAAGAAATATTCCCAAGAGTTTCAATGTCCCACCCTCTGGTACAAAGACTACACTGGAGGCTGCGACTTCCTCCGACTCTCACATCATGACTATAGCTGCGACACACAACACATGTCCCCAGCGTCTGCTCCCTCTCCCGAAGGCCCACTTGGATGGGATATTGTGGGTGCTTCCCCCCAAAGCCAGACATGCATAGACAACAGTCGAGCACTAGAAAATGATCCTCAAATGGCCATTTTCCACACAGGCCTGCAGGTCTCTCCAGGTGTGGGTGTGCTGGGGCGTCCAGTGGAGGCATCTATGTCCACGTGGCTGGCCACTCTCTCTCCCAGTTCCTGGAGGCAACAGCTGAGCATACTGCTAGTGATTTTTCTCTACGTGAGTAATGAACATGAGAGCCCACGAATGGCCCTCAAAGTATCCCCCCTCGACCCCAATGGGCTTTCTCTTCCTCATGAAAGAAGACAAAGCACATCCCAAGAGACGTGGGACTGACTAGCCCAGTTTTATGGATGCAACTTTGAAATCTGAGGATCTCCTCCAAATATACTGACCCTAAATTTTAGTGAATTCCAAACAATTGTGAATTAAATGCCCCATATAACTTAGGGACAAAAAGCAAACTGGTGGAAGGTGGAGTGGGGGGAGAGGCATTGAGAGCCTCGACGGGGAGAATGCACAGCCACTCAGGCAGGGCAGCACCGCACATGCAGGAGAGGCCCGGCAGTCACGCACGCAGGTGAGCTCCAGCAATCGGGGAGCCAGCTGCTCACTCAGGCAGGAGGAGGGTTTCACAGAGTTGTTTTGTGAATTACTGAACATTTTGAGCTAATTTTGAAAGAAAGAATAAGATTGTGCCCCTACAGAAAGGAAAGAAAGCAACAGAGGTAATAACTGAGGGCAGCAGAAAACAATCTCAAGCCAAGTGAAGTCAGCGTGAAGTCAGAGAAATCTCACTCTGACTTGTGGCGGCAGTGTGAATGGGAATCAACTGTGCACCGCTCTAAGCCTCATTTCTTCACTGCACAATGGAGATAACAATAGTTCCTCCTCTCAGGGCTGTTATGAGGCTCAACTATTCTTCTGACACACACCCACTGATAAAAAATGAATGTGCAGTAAACTTTCACATCGCTCTCGAAGACCATGTGGTGTTGCACGATGTGACTGCACTTCACATACTGAATGGAACCCCTTTGCTGGAAGCACGGCTGGTCTCACCTCTCGGCGGCCGCAGTGGCTGCGGCGTTCATGGCGAAGTGCCTGATGGTGCTCTCCTCCAGATACTTCTGCTCCCACTTGGTCATGTCGGCCTCCAGGGCCAGGATCCGCTCCTCCTTCTCCCGCACGAGTTCCATAAGGGCTGGGGCGTTGTACTCCAGCATGCTGGCTGGTGAGCTGTTTCCATGTTTCTGGAGAAGCAGGAGAAATAACATCTTGATGCTGAAACGAGGCTACAAAGTAGACCACATAAACTGTGTCTGCACAGCTACCCACGTGGAGCAATCACGGTCCATCCAGATCCTCAGCACACTCACACATTCCCATCAATCACACTTTCTCCCTCTCCAGTGTGGACAACCAAACTTAGCAGATCCTAACAAGATACTCCACCTACCAAAGTGTTCTATCTCATTCAACAGTCATGGAACTTTAAAATGTAAATAGAAAATATTATCCTGGTTTTAGAAAACTAAGCTTCTGAGAAGTTAAATGAACTGTTCCATGTCTCTCAGCTAATCAGCAGCAGGGTCAGGATTCGAACCTGGGTCTGGGAGTCCACACAGCTCTGCATGACAACAAGTAGCTTGTCCAATGTCCTGCAGTTAATTTACACATAAACAAGAACAGGACCTAAGTCTTGGCCTCCTGGTCCAGGACACTTTCTGTAGACCTCAAGGAAGTGATTCCAGGTGTTTGTTTTCCCCAAGGCTGGAGATAACATGTAAAGGCCAGAGAACCTAACACGCATGCTCCCCCAGCTGCAATGCTCTCATCTGGGAACCACAGGAGTTAATACCTGCCCACTTAGAAGCCTGAGGATCAAATAAGATAATGCACACGAAAGCATTGAACAAACTTTAAAGGGCTAAACAAAGTAAAGTGCTACAAAAATCCTCTAATGCTAGTCCAGCCCTTTCTTTCCATTGTGCTCGTATGAAGGGAAATAAAGCAGTTGTGTCATCTGGGCTGCTCTCAAGCTGAGGATGTTCCATTTCAGACATTTTCCCTTTCGACGCAGGCGTGCCATTTCCTCTGAACAGCATGCCTCGAGGGCGATGGGGTTTTGCTGAGGTTCTGACTTCAGGGGAGCGTGATTACACCCCAGCTGCTTCGTGTGCCTCACCTTTTTCCAGGATCACAATTTCTGGTTGCAAGACAAGAGGTACCTGAGCACTTTACCCTGAACCATGTCGATTATCTAGGGCAACAGCTGGGTGTTTGAGCTGCCCTAATGGACTCAAATCCTACCAGAGAAAAAAGAGCAAATGGGCCCACGGGCTTTTGTGAACCATATGCCTGCATTCAATTTTTTAAAGGTACAAATACTAATTATTCTAGGATCTCGCCAGTGACCAATATTTAAGCAAGAATAGAGCGAAGGTACTCGACTGTCCTCACTGATCTATGCAGGAAGTTGCTGACCCCTCCCCAGCCAGGCACCTGGCCTCAGGCAGGAGGACATCGAGTCCTTCGAGTCCTTTGAGATGAGAAGCTCCCCTATTCTTAGAAACGTCCCAAGGAAAAGATCCCACAGCCTTGCTAAGCTGAGCTCTGTGCTGGTAAGTTTCTATCTAAAGCCTAAGGTGGCCACCTTAGCGGGCTTATTTCTGCAGAATCCTTCTGGCCTCACATGGGACCCTGATAATTCTTCATGAGCAACTCATTCAGGTCATTAAGAGTTATTAAGAAAATGCATGAATTTCAACACTGAAGCATACAGGCAGGAGTTTGACCAAATTTTATAGTATATACCACATGGAGTTCGTAAGAAACTCAAGGCTTTTGAGTGGATATATTTGTAATAAAATTCTGCCTTTTGGGGTCACACAGTGCTGCATGCTCACTGTGTTGGCTCACTGCCCTATGCACTGGTAAAATGGCACAGAGGTGTTAAAGAAAAAACTAAAAGTAACAGTCATCTTTTTAATAAGTAGGTAAACACAACAAGGAAATTCTTTCATATCATAAAAGATGGATTAACAAGCTCATTTAAAAAACTATATTATTTTTAAAGAAATGCTGAGTTAAACAAAGTTCTGTTTTGCTCTAAAGATCGACCCCTTTCCTTTGGTCTCATGTCAGACATAAATAGCTGGGGGTCTGCTATCAGCCCCCCAAACTCAACCCAAAATGCAAGCCGAGTCATTTCCCTGGACAGCCTTCATTCTGAAACTTCCGTCTTTGCAGGTGAGCCTGAATCTGCCAGCAGCCCCTCGGCACAGCGGGGACGCAGTTTCTGCAGTCCGAGGAAATAGCGGCAGGAGTGTGCTGACCCTCTGCGGCAATAGAGATGTTTTCCACAGAATTCTAACTTCACATTTCTTCTTGGTACATAGCAGGGATAATGGAGTCGAGTCTAGTTTCACTGACTCAGAATAGAAGGTCTAGAGATAAGTAATCCCACTGGAGGGTGTGGGTGACACAGTAACTGGAAACATTTTTGTTTCTAAGTATTGAGATGTGCCCATTTCGTCAGCCAAAGGTTCGTAAGCAGCACTGGTGCCGGCACAGTCCCGGCATCGGAGAAGCCTGCCCTGCAGTCGGGGAGGTTAAGGTCTCAGTAACTGCATGACAGAGAACAGCTGAAGGGCGACCGCAGTGCCAGGGCGTGTGGCCCAGGGTGAGAGGAGCAGAAGTCTGGAGACAGACTCACCATGCCGCATGCACCGTCAGCTAAGCCAAGATGGTGAGAGGCCGGGTGGGTTTCTTAATGTTCTGGACAGTCACTAACACTTTCCCCAAGCACACACGCCCAGGGGAACTGTGGGCGCCTGCCATGAGGAAGGGCTGGCCTGGCCTGAGCGCACGCTTTCAAGTGCTCTCAAATGTTTCAACCACAGCCACTATGCCCTATCCAACAGATACTTTCATGGAGCCACCCGCATTCCCTGGTTCCCAATGTACTGCACGCCCCCCTTCATTAGCTGCAGAGAGGGCTTTGGCTACCACACTGGCCTGAGTGCTCTCTGGTGCCAGGATCTGACTGGCCTGTATGGATCCCAGCCCAGCCACAGAGCCGCTCTGCAGGGCTTGTCCCCTTGCTGAGGCGCTCGGACCCTGGGCTGGGTGTTTTACTCTGTGCTTATTTGTACCTGAGTTACATTAACAGCTGTTACAAGGATAAGGAAGGCGAGGCAGAAGGATCAGGAGTTTCTGGACAACATTATACTCCTGGGACAGTCCTGAACTCCTTCCTCTCCTTTGCCTCCGCATCCACACTGCTGGTCGGGTCCTACTAATCTCAACCCCTCACTAGCTCCCCTGTGGATTCCCGTTGCCACTGTAGCCTGGATGGCACCAACAGCCTTCCAGCTGGCCTCCTGTCTGCACCACCTGCCCCCCAGACCCTCCCACCACCACCAGAGGGCTCTCCACAATCCTTTGTACCACAGTCCTCTCCAGTTTACAAACTCCATGTTGTTGGCTCTGTTGGTTATAGGAACAACTTCAACATCTCACCTCGACCAAATGCTTTCCACAAACTGGCCTTCCCCTCCTCACCAGAGACTCACTGGGCTGTCTCCCCACTGTGGGCTGTACCCAGGTGTCCTGAATCGGCTGCACCTCAGCATGCCTCTCCCCTTTCTACGTGCTCTTCCTCTACCTCTGATGTTCTCCCCGGAGAACCCCCAACAAACTCATCTTTCAAAGTCCAACTCAAATGTCCTTCTCTGTGAAGCCGTCTAAAGCCGCATTCCCCTATGCCCAGTCCCCAGGGTCGCCACTTTCTACAAGGATGTTCGTCACCCCAGTGAGGGGTGTGCCTGGCTCCTCCACTGGTGCTGTGTTGGTTCACTGCTGGTTCACTACGACAGGGAGTTCTTTTCCTCTGCATCCTCAGTGCAGAGGGCAGAGCCTGGCCCACAGCAGGGGCTCTGCTGCAGAACTGTTTGCCAAGGAATACGTGCATTCTGCTGTCCATCGTCCCCTCCCCTACCCCTTCACCTGCTGGGTTCTTAGGGCATCCAGCTCTCTCTCCAGCCAGGTCCGAAGTCTCCGCTCCATCTGCTCTCGCTTCTCACAGGCAGATTGCAGCTGGGTCAGGGCCTGCTGCAGCTTCTCAACTTTCTCGACATAGGCTTGCTTCTCTCGTAACTGAGCAGAGGAGAGAAAAAAGGAGCACAGCATATAGACCAGTGATTCTCAACACTGGGGTGGAGGTGGGGGTCAGATGACCTAGGGACCCGACTCAAACTACCAGTGCGTGTACCCTCCCACCCCCATCACTTGTGTGTGGGGACAGAAAAGGTTTAGATGCGGCCACCAGGTACACCTAACGCGGCTGGGGTGCTTGGAATTGAAGACCCTACTGAGGCACCTTCCTTCAACTATTTGTACAGCTCTGAGATCAATCCTTGGTTACTGCTTAGTAATTATAGCATTTGCTGGTATCGGAAATGGGATCAAGAGTTTTTGATGTTATGAGGAAATGCTTACTCTATAATGTTAACTGAGAAGTCCAGAATAAAAAATTATATGCAACATTATCACAACTCTATCTATAAAGAAAAAAAAGACTGAAAGGAAATACTTAAAACCATTAACCATGCTGATTGGCATGGCTGAATAGTAATTTCTCATTTTCTCTATTCTCTTCTGTGTTTTTCAAATTTTCCACAATAATTATAAATTACTATTATAACAGAGAATTGTGTGTGTGTGTATATGCGTGTGTGCCCATGTGTAAGGGTGAATAAATACACACATTTCTTATTCTAGATATTTGCAGAGTAACTTTCTTCTGAAGATTTAAGAGTCTTTATAGACAAGTAGCTGACAGCCCTGAGGCAGAAAGGACATAAATGAACACTCAACACAATCACTGTGATGGAAATTAAGGAAAAAATAATCTGTGTCAATGTCACATCCAGTGTGGACTGAGAATCCTGATGAACAACTTCAAGTTCTCACCCTCAGACTTTGTTTTCTTTCAGTCAGGAGTCTATGCCACGGTCATGAGTCCCCAGTGCACTTCTACCTTTCTGGGAACTTGCTGGTGCCCAAAATTAGGCTGAGGCACATACCTCTCTGGTCCTGAGTGAGAAGATACTGGATGCTATTTCCGGTCATTCTGCATCTGGGCGTGCAGTTGCCATGCAGGTGACTCAGATCCTGGGTTCGGCCCTGACTGCACCGGCAAACGGGGACATGCTAGTCATTGGGGAGCTTGCTGTGAAGGTTGGTTCTGACTGAGCAGGCCGCACTGCATGAGCTGTGCCTGTATCCTAGCCAAAGCCACCGGAGTGAAAGGGAGGGGTGGAGGGTGGAAAAAACAGCAGCTTTATAGCCTTCTTTATACCTGTTACTGGGATCAATTTTCATCTGGCTCTTTCATTCCTTGTATTTTGATTGCTTGATTCAATTTAATAGGCACTTGAGGACCTACTAACTGCAGGTTCCTATTCTAAAAGTCTCATCTGATCAAGTGTTCTGTGAGTACCATTCATATACCATTGATACACCATAAATTGTGTATAACTGTCTAAGTGTGTAGCCACTAGAATATAAAAGCCATGAGACTGGTCTGTTTTGGTCCCTGTTGGGCAGTGCACAGGGTGTCCCCAATGCCTAGAGTGGTATCTAGCATTTACTTGTTAAGTGAATGAATTAATATTATCCCTAATCAGCTGTAAGATTCTTGAAGGCATGGATCTCTCTCATTTACCTTTTTATCAACCTTAAGCTTAGCAAAGAATATATTATGATGATGATTAACGACAATAATTACATCATCCAACATTTCTGAAGCACCATCATGCCAAGCTTTCTTTGTGCTTTGTATGTAGTATCTCAATTAATCCTCCCAATAATAGTAAAAGGCAAACTGCTTTATTATCTCCATTTAAGAGATGAGAAAACTGGACTAAAGAGGTTAAGTGACTACTCAAGGTCAGAGCCGAGGCATCCACCCTGGGCTCATGATTCTAAGTCACAGTATTCTGGCTCCGAGTCTGAGCCATCTCGGGAGGTTGTGGCCAGCACACTATACAAGCCATCTGGACTGCAAAGGGCGCTTCAAAAGGAACATGAATAAGAACCAGGAGTGCCCTGGAAGCCAGACACACGAGACAGTTTGGAAAGGCTACACATAATCAAAGATCTTACATCAATGTAATGACAAGAAAAGACCCATAACGGTAATTACAAAGAACCTGTCTTGAAGGAGTTCACAACATTTACTTTCATAGAAATATTAAAACAAAAGATTAAAACATTTATTATTTTCCTTCAATCCACACATGGAGAAGGAGCCTCAATAAGTGATTTCGTTATAATAAGGGATCCTGTCCTCAGAGTAGGCCCCCTGTCCTTCAGGGGCTAAGGTTACTTTCTTTTTCAAGATTTTACTTATTTATTTTTAGAGATAGAAAGGAAGTGAGAGAGAGGGAGAGAAATATCGATGTGTGGTTGCCTCTCGCATTCCCCCAACTGGGGACCTGGCTTGCAACCCAGGTATGTGTTCTCACCGGGAACCAAACCAGCAAGCCTTTGGTTTGCAGGCCAGTGCTCAATCCACTGAGCCACGCAGCCAGGGCGAAGGCCACTTTCTGTGGCAAATGTTTTCCTGTGTAATGAGTTCCTCAGTGGTGACAAGAAAGACACTCCAGGGTTGTTGCCCTGAGATTCCTCAGGCTGTACTAGCACTGAAACGGCAGTTCCTACGTAAGACTTATGGGGTTTAAACAGCTTCTAATGGACAAGACCCTTGTAGACTTCACAATCTTCGCCTTTAACTGCTTTAAACTTGAAGCTGAAGTTTGCGGAGACACTGAGTTATCTGGCATCATGTTTTCTGCAGGAACAGCTTTTGATTTTCAACAATCGCAGCAGAAGCTGGATTGATAATTCTCTTTTCACTGCCTAGCCATCAGGCACCACTCGGAGCACTCTGTGTAGACTACCTGGGCTGTGCGCCTCCCAGACTCCGGGCTCCTGCTTTCCAGCGAGGCGGCTGCCTACTCAGCTGGACCTGTCCTCCCTTTCTGACACTGTCCACAGCCCGAATCCCCTGGCTTTTACCTCCAAAGTCATCATTCTACTTCCACAGTCAGGCTTAAAGGAAAGGTCTACCTTACAAAACAATTTAAATGGTCAATTTTATCAGGAACTACTAATCCCTAATGCTTAAGTGGGACCAAACTTTCCTGTATATGGGGGTGGGCAGCAGGTCATTGCACGGCCGAGCCAACTCCAGAAAACTGGAGATAGGAGTGTCGAAGGCCACCCTACCCCACCCCTATCAGAGGACTTCTGCCTATTTAATGCAATCAAGAGTCCAAAGACAGAGCTATTGAATGATTTTTAAAAAATGTTAGTTTCTTTTCTCTAAGTCCTTCCAGTTGTCTCTAGCCCTGGACACTTACCAACCAATGGGCTGCAGGCTGGGTTTGAGGTGGAGTGAGCCCTTTGCTGATGGTATTCATGTCTGCCTTTCATACTCGCCTGGCTCTGGGTTGGATCAACTCTGTTTTTATTAATTTTTATCTGGGAGGTCTCCTCTATTCCCTCCCCTGACTCAGCTCCTTGCAGCTGGCTCTGGTTATAGATGCTTGGTTAGAAAAAGGAAATGGAGGCCCTCAGGGCTCTGCCTCCCCCACCCCAACCCCTCCCACCCCGTCTCACCTCTTCTTCCAGCTTGATGACCCGGGCCTGGGCATTGCTCAGAGCCTGGTCCAGGATTTCAATGTGTCTCCGGTGGTCCTCGCTTGCAGTCCTCACTGCTGCTAACTCCATTTCTAACTTCTCCTTTTCCTTTAAGAACTCTTTATCTACAAGGGAGACAAGAACAAAAGTCCATCTATAAGGAGGTGTTCACCCTCTGGGCTCACTGCCAGTCTACATCTGGCAAACATTAAAAATAAAAAGCATGAAGAGTTGAGGGTCGAATTACTGCTTTTGCTCCCTCTTAATAGTGGTGGTATGTAAGGTAAGGATTTTCTCAAAAAGCACTGTTAACTCTAGATATGTTCTGCTCCAGAGGTGAATGATAGGGAAACCAGGGACATCATATTTCCAACAACTCATTTGTGTGACGTTTACTTTAATGCTTCAAATTAACTTTTTACCTATGATTTCATTTTATGCTCACAACCTCCCGTTTCCATCTTCCAAACCAGAGGTGAATGGGCAGGCCGTGCTAGCAACAGTACTGATATTCTCATGCACAGAAAAGTAAAGCAAGGTCCAGAAGTGCAAGCCCTTGGTCTGGGGCCCCACAGCAGAGGGGAGCTTCAGTCCAGGCCCCCATCTCTGGCTGGATCCACTACCTGCAAGGACCTGGCCCCACATTTTCTCCTGCTTCTGTTCAAGAAAGAAAAGGGACATTGCTCTGGGCTTAGGGAAGTGGCAGCGTAACTGATGGCGATCGTGCGGGGAGCGAGGGCCACCCTGTACTCGGCACCTCACGTGCCCTCCTGTCGACGTCCCAGCACCACTTCGCTTGCGCAGGCCGGGCCAACAGTGTCATGGGATCGGCCCTATTTATCAGAAACATTTTTCCTGCTACAAAAGCAATACATTTTATTTGTAAAATAAATTATAATATGGAAAAACTTGAGTGGACCGATGTGTAAGACTAAGGGACTGGGTGAACAAAGTACTGTGAGCCCTATAATAAGACAGGACACCATCATTAAAATAAGTGAATATTATTAATATGAGAAAGAATTTCGTTATTAAAAAAAGGTGGTCACAATCCCAATGCACACTCTTCCAAATTTTTAGAAAACAGAGCATATAATTACAATAGCAGCAGCAATAGTTAGAAATCGATTAATCAAACTCTGGAAGCAACACCAGCATGTGACAGTAGTTTCATTCATTCACGATTTCCTGGCACAGCCATTCATTATTACCAACAGTAAGTACCAATAGTAGGGACCAGCCCTATGGGCACTGAAGCAACAGAATGCTGTACTTAAGGAGCAGAAAACATGGCTTTAAAGACAGGACATAAGAATAAAAAGGACACATTAAGGTTGCAAATACTCATTTAACAAACACATGATTTCAGAGCTGGAAAAAACCACAGGAAACACCATGGTCCAGTTCCACCCCGTTTGCTTTTTGGGTAAAGAAAGGAAAGCCCAGGAGTGAAGGCATTTGTCCAAGCCCCTCGGCCAGCTGGGGCAGAGCCAGGGCCAGAATCCGGGTCCTCTGATGTCCCACTGCAACGTCCTTCCTGCCTGACTGTACTGCCCAAGCATTGTGCGGTTATGTCCTCACATACGCAGTGCAGTGGGACTGCAGTGGGGCAGCTTAGGAAATGACGGACTGAGTAAGTAGCCCTGTAAAGCTAAGCAGTGGCTGTGCTGCCTAGAAACAGCAGCATCCCCTGGAAACAAAATGAGGCCACAAAGATCCTGACCCAGAACAGAGCATTACTCTTGGGCTCTTTATGCTCCACTGCAATGTCCAACTGCCTCCTGCCTCCTCCTTTTCAGTGGCATTTGAAATGCTGCCTCTGAAACTTCCTTCCCAGCCCGTGGGGAGCAGGCAGGCAAAAGGCTGACTGGTCCTGGGCCCCAAAACACACAGTCCTGCACAGAGCGGTGCATTTCACTCTTTCTGTGCACAGTCACTGACATTTGAGCATCAGCTCCCTGGGCTCAGACAATGTCTTGATGGGCGTGGTGCCCACTGCCCATGTCCAGGTTCTGGAGGGCACCCAGTAGGCATGCCTGTGAATAAACCACTGGGTCTCAGAGCTTCTATCTGCTTATCAACCTAAGCACACAGATTCTCTCTGTTGAGGGCAGCCAAGAACACACTGATTTTGACCGGAAGCAGTGAAACGACAGACTGAGCTCAAGACAAGAAGCCAAACCAGAGCTTCTTACAGTTTGCAAATTGATCACAATTATTGCTGTGTCATGATGACAGCTACTTAGATTTCTGAACTAACAAACACCTCTACCCTCCCCCCACACACGGGTGCACGTGCGTGTGCATGCACAAGATTCCAGCATTTGCTATTTCCTTGGTAGGCAGTATTGTATTGTGGCTAAAGAATGCACTTCAGCATTGGGAAGAACTGGATTCAATCCTAGGTTCACCACTGGCAGCTCTGAGGTGCAGTGTTGAACTTCTCCGAGCTTCAGCTCCCACATCTATCAAATGGGAACAGTAAGATCTGCATCGCAGCGTGTGACTCCTCTGTTGATGGAGATACTACATGTGAAGTATAAAAAACCTAAATATCTAGGACTTTCCCTATAGAACACTGCATGGTTCAATAAATATTGCTAAATGAATAAATGACTCTCTACCATGTGTGAAGTTCATTGCCAAATGTACAATACATGGCAAGTCTCGTTGGATGTTAGGTATTTGGTCTCTGTCATACAGCCTTTGTTACACAGCTGTCCACTCCACCTGGTGACCGCCATGCATCAGATGGCTGGTACAGACAGGGAACATCCCTAGTTCCCTTCTCTGCCCAGGCTACTGAAACCTCCCAGTGCAAACTACAGGACAAAGATGCGGGTCATGGACGAAGACTCCATTAGATCTGCAGTGCTCTGCAGGCCTCTGGAATTCATGGATCAAAACACAGTCCAGAGTTTGGTGACTTTGGACTTGAGAGCGAAGCAGTATCACTCAGTATCGCCCTGGCTCAGAACTCCTTGTCCATGGATAGGAAGTAGTGCTCTTGATAATAAAGTTTTAAAAACAAACATTTGTGACAACAGGGATAACAATAACTAAACCTGCTCATATTTGTTAAATGACTGTGTTCCAAAGTGGTGACATATTATTCCCTTTATACTACTATTTCTTTTAAGTTTACTGTATGAGGTAGGCACCGTTATTATTCCCATTTCCAGTTGAGGAAAATGACACTAAGAATACGCAAAGCGCTCACAAAAGTGATGCTCATCAGTGGTAGAGCCAGAACTTGCATTTTCATCTAAGTCGTGTTCACAAGCATGGCTCTGTGCTGCCTCCCCTGAGCAGGCATGCAGAGGTAAAGAACTGCAGAACAGACGCAGAGAGTATGGAGGAGCTCCATTGTAACACAGCTTGTTACTGCACAGATTTAAGTAATGGGTCACACCATATTTCTCAAAATACAGCAATTATACCCATGTGTGTATTCATTTGCAAATATCAGAAAATTAAGCATCTACTGTATGGAAACATCAGAAAACTGTTTAGAAGCATGGGTCTAGAACCAAGCTGCCCAGGTTCAGATCCAGCTCTCCTACTAATGGTTTTGTGGCTTTAGAAATAAAGCACTTTTTTGTGCTTCAGTTTCCTTACCTTTAAAGTGAGGCTCACAACAGTACCCACTTAAAAATGCACATAGAAAGTGCCCAGTAAATGTCAACTATGATAATGCCATGGTTACTGTTACTGCTCTGCAAAGTGAGACAATTTCTGGGACTACAAGGTGAGCAGGACATAGTGTTCTGCACTCAGTTGGGTGGGAAGAGAGGCAAGGTCGTGGGCAAAGGGAGTGTGCAAGCTGCTCTAACAGGTGCTTGCACGGGTGCTCTGCAAACACAGAGAACATCTAATTCAGGCAAGGGGGCAAGGAGGGGCGAGTCAAAGCAGGGAGCCCACAGGGAGGGACAACTGTGGCCCTCAAACTCCCTGGAGACTTGGGGACTGAAGTATGTCAGAGCTGTTTTAAAAGTCATCTCTTGGGAGATGTCAAGGGAAAGTCCCAGGAGTGAAAGCACCTCATGGGAAGGTCCTTTCAGTTTATTATTAGCTAAGCCCTTTGGGAGGGATCTCAAGAAAGATTAGCCTCACACTGAATTTTTGGTTGGGATCCAATGTATACACTGAAAATTCCTAGAACAGGGGGTTGACACAAGGGAACTCTTGCCCAGAATGGTCTGTTTACTCAGTGGATATGAATTACCCTGTACTGCGTGGAGCAGGGAGTTGTTTAGCCTGGTGGCTCCGGTCCCATTTACACAGAGATGCCTGCTCAAGCACTGTTTACTCTGGAAACCACAGCGATGGCACCGGCTTTGTAGTCAGGCTGACCTGATTTGCTTCTGGCACCTTCACTCCTGCTTCACCTTGAACACGGGCTTCACCCCGTGCGGCCATCTCCTCAGATGGAACCAACATGATCGATTTCACAGGACTGTCGTGAGGGTTGAGATGACTTGGTAAAATACCTACCACTGGGCTTGGCACATAACAAACACCTAAATAACAAGAGCTAACATGTACTACTGGGGGCCTACTACGTCCCAGGCGCTGCGCCTTGAACTTTGCAACAGAACCTCATCGACTGCTCACAACTCCATCTGACAACTGAGAAAACTGAAGTGCAATGAGCTGTGATACTTGTACAAAGTCCGATGGTAGTTGTGCCTCTGCCCACAGGTTAGTTTCTTTGTTTGAGGAAAGGGAAGTGGACGGAAACTAGTACTGGGCCCAGTAATTCAAAGACGCTCCCTTTGCATCTGACCCTCCTCCTCCTCCAGTTTCTGGGTAAGGTCAATGTGGACCATCTGTTGAAACTATGTCTTTTTTTTCTTCTAAGCACTTGGGAAACGTTTATTGATTGGATTCACAGTCATAAGCAATGAGATCAGCCTCACCCTTCCAAATTTTCTATGAATGAAAACCACCTGGTGGTCACTGTTCTAGCTTCATTAACCCCCCTCTCCAAATCTTGAGTGTGCATGCTTCTGAAAAAAGACTGGCCATTTAACTTTGTGATTGTGATGACTTCTGGGGAAGAGCAAGTGAGAGGGGTACAGGGCAGCCCAGGGAAGGAAATCTCATTTTGGTGTGCCTGCTGTGTACCAGGGGAAACCCAGCTCCAGCCAGAATTTCCAGGGATTATGATTTCCTGGACCCTTCTAGATGTCTGAAGAAAATGCTTTTATAGACCATGATGTCATCTTAGATGCTGACCTCTGATAACAAGAGTGACATCGGCAGTGAGTAAAGTGGCTTATTGCTAATTACTGAGGCATGTGAGTGCACACCAGGGCCTGGCTGTGCACAGCCCGCTTAGACCCAGGCTCCAGGGGTGCTGGCTGGTGTTCCCATGATGGCTGCTTTTCGTGGTGGTTAACTTAGGTAGGAACAACTGTTAATCCTAGACCGCTCAGGTAGAAGGAAGGTCCAGCAGCCATCAAAGCTCTGAGTGGAACTGAGGCAGTGGGGGCTCTCCTTAGAAAGGCTCCTTGGCAGGAGGGACAGGAATAGTAGGAAGTCGAGGGGGTGCCTCAGGGACAAAGAGCTTCCATAAGGAGACTTCCTTGCCAGGCACCTTCTTCGCATCCTCTCCCTTCCCCTTCTCCTCCCTTCCTGCTCCTGCTTTGATTTCAGCAAATAAGATGATCAGATTCCATGGGGCTTCTTCTGTAAATCCTTTGTTATAAGACTTCTCTTTAGGTAGTCTTCAGCTGGTCATTCAGGATGACTGTTCAGTAATTTAGTCCTAATTCCAGTTTGGTCCTGGGAGGAGGTGAGCGTGCCTTCCACCTCCCTGAAACTGTTTCTGAGTTACTATATGAGCACTACGATTAATTGCTGGCTGAATCACGGGATGGTGGGTCCTGATAACCTCTGCCAAGAAATACCGGGGGCTGGGCACGTGTGGGGCTAACAGCGAGGGTGTCGAGTACCATGTGCTGCACTGCTAGTCCTCAATTCAGTGCTCCAACTGATAGCTGGAGCTCATGAGGAGAGCAAAGCTTTAACCTGGCTCTTCTCATACAGGAATCAATTTCTAGGCCTTTCCTCATAAAATAGGTTTCTGATGAATTTTTCCCTAAGCCCAATATAGCTGGAGGGGCAGAGTCGTCCAGCTGCTGTCAGCTTGACGAAAGGGTGACTATTTATTTGAATGCTTGAAAGGTTAAAAAAAAAAAAGACAGGTCTTCTCCTTCTTCTCTTCTTTCAGCTGGCCCTTTAACTGGTGGATTCATTGCAGGTTTACATCTGTCCTGCACTGTGGGTGTATGTGTGTGCATGAGTGTAGACAGAAACACAAACTAAGCTACTTCTGTTCAAGCTCTAAATCCCATAAGCTCTCACAGCAATGCACAACTAGTGCATTTTGGTGCCTGGTTATGCAGCTATTTCTCTGGCACTTCTCAAAGGTCCTTGTTGCCTTGGATGGGGGAAGAGGGAGCGGTGGTGACAGAGTTAAGGGAAAAGGAGGCCAGCATGAACCAACAAACCTTGAAACTGTCGGTGACTAGAAGTCTCATTTTGACAGATGAAGCTGATGCGAGGACTATAAGCTCTGGACCTCCCTAAGTGAAGACAGCTTAAAGGACGTGGCCAGAGATGAGGCCAGACAAAAGAGAGGCTGGGTAGATAGGCTGAGAGCTTCTGGGCCACCTGTGTGTACAACAGGGGCCCCACATCCGCACTGGAGGTTCACTGGCAGGGGGCCTGCCAGAGGCAAGTGCGTCCTAATCTGAAGATCTACACGGAGCAGACAACTTTCAGTGTCTGCTCAGGTAACACTGTTTTGAATAGCTATCCACCGCAGTCCTCCATCCACAGGGCTAAATTCTGGCAAGTATCCTGTCTGCATTAGCTGCCCCTGCCTACCCCTCCCATTTGACAGTATCGAACCTGAAGGGCCATGTGACCCAAGATAGGCCAATCAGAGTCTGGCATTTCTGGACCTGCAAGTAGGAGCCTGGGAGAGGCAGCGGTGCAGGCAGGCCACCTAGCTCTTGGGCTAGTAGCCACATTCCAGCATGTGTTTTGAGGAAACAGAGAAAGCAGTAATGTAGAAGGTAAAAAATCAAGCAGATGGGTGAAGAAAGGTGGGTGAGAATCCACAGTAAGAAGGAGAGGGAAACAGACACACACACACACACACACAGAAACAGACCCCTAAATATGAACTACACTGTGATTCTCAGACACGCCAGCCCTGGTCCCTGGTCCCTGGCCCTTGTGAGGCCTGCCTGCCCGTCCTGCCCAGGGGCTCCATCACACACCTGTGTCCTTAAAAAATAGTCCTTGTATTTGGGCTTAAGCTAGTGCAAGTGGGTTTTTCCTTTTGTAATGAAAAGATCACTAAGACACTCTTCTTCATTCTTTATACCTCTACTCCCTTCTCCACCAAGAGACTTGGGAGTTTGGTAAAGATTAAGACGATGCTAACCAACACAAATAGCATTAATTCTGATTACTAGAAACTTCTCCACATTCTGATGAATGGATTCTCTCTTATGATAAGATGTCCAAATACTTATTTGCCATATTATCCCTGCCTAAAATATCTCCTCCTGTTTCTTCTTCCTCAAGGATCCTTCCTTCAGTCCTGAGTTCCCTGGCACTGTATCTTCCAATTTGGAAGAGACGCTGCACATAGTTTATTCCATGGGTTGGCTACAATCTGTGGGGTACTCAAAGAGTCAGCTCCAATGGACGATCTTGTTGACACCAAGAGTAATTTCTTTCTTCTGAGGTTGTGGGAGTGGGAAGTCAACAGCAAGGTATTTCATTTACTTCACTGTTTACAAAACTATTTAGGTTCATTCTGCCTCAAAGATATTCTACACACAAGAGCTCATTCTTAACATCTGTGGGAGTCAAACTGATGAACCCAGAAAGAGACCCCCAAAATATAACCCAAACAGAGCACTGCTTATATCATATAAGAGTGATCTGTTTATATGAGGACTATTTTGATGCGAAACAATGTGAAAGATGATCTACCTTCAAAAGCCACAATCATTAATTCAGCAATGAGAAAGTAATATATACAAAGCTAACCCCATAAAGCCTCAGGCTTGGTTTTTTGTTGTCTTTTTAAAATTTGCCGATAAAGTCTCCCAGGTGAGGAGCCTTGTTCTTTCCGGAGAGGGTTTTCAGCTCTGTGCGGTCTCTGTACCCACTGCAGGTTGCCATGGTTCCACCAGGCAACGGGAGATGGGCTGTGAGTGGGCGAGTGGCTGAATAGTCTATTAACCAACACAGGAACACTCCAGTGAGGGCTTGTCTTGGATGGCTGAGAGAGTGAACTGTTTTTAAATGAATTCTCTGACAAGGAAAATTCAGAACAGGAGTTCAAACCAAACTCCTCTGTAGAACCCTGGGTAAGAGAGAAGGAAGGGGACGGGGAGAGGAGACGTCGGGGCCAAGTAGGAAGTAGGGGGTACTGAAAAATGCACCCCTGTCTCAACCAGAAATATTTTTTGGTTTTTGTACATTTGACATTTTGGGCTGTCAAGTAAGCATTCTTTTAAACAACCACTCTGAGTTTCAAAACCACTGGTTCAGACATTACAAAAAGAAACAAAGATTAGTGGGAATGGATGTTGTTAAAATGTAGGGAAGAAATCTTCTGGACAGATGAATCAATATGGGAAAGTGAGGCAAGGCCTGAAGTATGAAGGATTTAGTCAAACTTTTTCACCCAAATTTAAAAGGAAAATAGAATTTTTCCCTTTTACATAGTACAATGGCAGCAAAATTACTCTAAAATACTAATTAGTTTTCAAGGACTATCCTAATGCTACACACTCATGGAGTTTTCTGACTCCTTCAGTAAGACAGTGCTCCTGTACAGGAAAACCAGCACACACACTTTGGGGCGTGGGGAGTAATCCGCCAACGCGTCCTGGCCACGCTCACCTTGCACTCCAGGTGCAGAGGCATATGTCTCTGTCCCATCTTTCCTTGCTGGCTTACTGCATAGTGTGTCTAAACCCTGGTATCTTTGTAGGATTGTAAGAATCTAAGATGGCAGAAGTATTTCTTATATGAAGAGATATAACAAGTGTAGGCAAAAGTTTATTGAATAAGAGGATGCTATTATTGATACATGATCAAATTCTAACTCAATCTTTAAAATAAAATTTTAAAATGATAGGTTTTAGATACTTATCATTGCAAAGGAACTAAGCCTAACCATCAAACCTTCTATTGACCTAATGGAGGAAAGCCATACTTTCTATAACCTTAACTTTCTGCAACCCCAGAGAACGCCGGCTCCCTTGGAGAGGAGAGGAGGAGCTCCGCAGGCCCTGCAGGTGCTGCGTCCTGGCCGTGGCGGTCGCTGCATTCCATCACACGTACTCTTAGAACGTGTAGCTTTATTTTATTGTGTATAAATACAGGTATACATGTTAGTTTAGGTATTTAGACCTGAATCAATACCTAGATATTTATAGGCATATATTATTAGTTATATATTATATTATATGCCTAGATTTGTTTTAATTAAGGCATTATTGTAATATGTATAAATGGGCCCTTTGACTGGCTTAACATCAAAACCTGGCCCAAAGGTAGAAGTTCAGGCTGGGGAAATTGCTATGTGTGGGCAAAGAAGTGGTTCCCTTTGGGATGGTCGGAGAGAAAGCAATGTGCTGCCTGCGATTGCCTTTCCCCCTTCCTTTAACTTCTGCAGCCCCTCCCACTACCCTTCTTGTAACTTGCTTTGAACAGATCCTTTTTTTCCTCTTTTTCTATCAAACCAGTCTTTGTAAGCAAAAAAGAAAATCAGTAACAGATGCAAGCTTATTTTTAATGGTCTACGACCAAATTTTCTGGACTTAAAGCAAACATTTTATGCCCTCAAAATTCTGGGATTCCATTAAGATACAGCTGTCTGACCTCACTACAATTCATGAACCAAAAATAGTTTAAAAAACTAGCTGTAAGAAGCTACACCACGAGTTACTCATTGTATCTGCTTATATTTCATTTTTATCACAGAGAATGAAAGGTTTAATTTCACAGACATTTTGAGAAAACATTTTGTTTAAGACCCTAAACTCTATTCTGGTCTCAACAGTTTTGTTTTTTTAATATCTGAAGAGACACTAGGTTATCAAACAAGGCCGTTTATTGTAATTGTGTCTAGTTCAAAGACAGATATAGAAATCAGAAGGGCGAATTGTGAATTCTAGTAGTTAGAACTCCCTTGAGAACACCTGGATAATTATTGTTAAGTCAGGGTACTGGGCTAAATAATTTGCATCCAAAGAAGACTTCTAGTACAAAATTATTTACATTTGCTTCCTGCCCCAAATTTTTCTAGAGGTAAAAATGTGAAATTTTCATCACCCCCTAGAGCCAACAGAGATGGCTCTTGGAGAAGGAAAGAAAAAAAAATAAGAAAAAGGAGGTCCCAGGTGACATTGTGGTTTACCAATTAAACAACTAAGGGACTTTGGGCAAACCTTTTGACGCTTCTGGGTTATAGTTTCTTTGTCAGTGAAACACGGAGGCCTCACTCGATGAGTTCTAAAACCAGGGTGAGGAGTCCAACGCTGCTACCTATCACATTTCCATGTCTCCCCATCTCCTCAGGACACGAGAAGTGGCTCCCCAACAGCAGCTCAGTATGAGCATGGGCTCCAGAGTCGGAATGACCCGGGTTCAAAATCTGCCTGCTCTGCTCACCAGGATCTATGACCCTCAGCCTCCCAGTGCCTCAGCGTCCTCATCTATTAGATACTTGTAATAGAGACAGTGTAGCTGTAGAGGCTCACAGTAAATACAGTTAGTGCTGGCAGCCGTTAAATGACCACATCCAGACAGGCCTGAGGTAGGACCTGAAGGGGAGCAAACAGGAGAGGAAACCTGGAACCCCACCTGAGGATAAACTTTTAACCATCAGATCAACAGCCTCCAGAGAGGCTGTCATTCACAGTGGCAATCAAATGGCTTCTTAAAGAGCTCCACTCACAGGACACATGCATTGCTGGGGACCAGACCTGTGATCTTTAAGGTCCTCTCCGAGCCTGTTATTTAAGATCCGCAGTCAATTTCTACGGTTTGATTTGCGGCACTGCCGACAGGGGCAGCCCTGAGACTCACCACCCAGGCAATTAATGACCATGACTACCCCAACCCAGGGCTAGTTCCACCCGGCCCTATCTTCCATCGGTAGCCAATTTTGGATGCCAACCGGATGGATGGCTGCATCTGCATGTGTCTGTTTATCTAAAATGAAAATAGTCACGCTCACCCCTTAGGGCTTAAGTAAAAGATGACTGCAGGACTCTTCCAGGAAAGAAAATAACAACTGTGTCCTAATTTATAAATTAGGGCAATTTATAAAATAAGATCTCAAGAATACTTCAGAAGTTTTTTATTTTCCCTTCTCCTTATGCCACGGTTCCTTTTTTCTTCCCTTCCATGACTGGAACAGAGGTCAGCAAACCACAGCTTGCAGGCCGCATCCAGCCCGCAGCCTGATTCTGTGAATCAAGCGTCACTGGAGCTCAGGCGCGCCCACGTGTTTACCGGATGGATCACGTACGGCAGCTTTCAGCTACAGGGACAGAGTTGAGTGGCTACAGCCCAACGTTGTTTACCATCTGGAGTTCTACGGAAAAATTAGCCTAGAACACGGCTAGCTCACAGGAGGTAGCCAACAACTACTTGAATAAATGATAATGACCATCAGTCACTCAATGTCCAACAAATATTAAATGCCTGTGAGTGCCTGGTGCTGTGCCTGGTTCCGGAAATGCAATGACACAGGACTACAAGGGTGAGGGTGACAGACAGGGCCCTGCCCTCATGGTGCGTGCAGTTCATTCAGGGAAGCCCAACCGTGAACATCCACTCACTTGTTTACAGGGTGAGGAGTGTTTAAAAGTACAGGGTGTTGGGGGATTAGACAAAAGGAAGATGGGACCCTATCTCAAGACTTCCCTGAGCAACTGCCATTCATTTAAGCTGAGACCTGAACGGAGATTTCCTGGCTCTGAACTGTCAGGAGAAGTGAGGGCTCCCAAATACCACATGAAACGCCTATGAACTTCGGTATGGCTTTCAGTCTATACTTACTCTGCCCGTCCAACTAGCTATGTGGTGCAAAGAATGGGGACTGTGATGAAGTTTAAGACACTTGACTTTTCCACCGCCAAACAGGAATGTCAAGCAAATAAGTCAGAAGGCATGTTCACTTACTAGAGACCTGACATCAACACATGACCAGGAGACAGTTCTTGGATCGGCTCTGGTTCTTCAAGCACAGAAAATCAGCCTAATTGAGTAATGTTAATTTTCACCCCTGGGCAGAAGATCTAATGGAACACAAACAGATGCCCTGAAGCTTGGGTGCACTTCTGGTCATCGTGTAGGTTTCACGTTTCTCAGTGCTGCCTGTCAGGATTGAGCAAGTGGCTTAAGCATGCACATGCTCCGCTCCCCAAATTCCGAAGCCTCGGTGAGCCATGCCGGCATTCTTCGGGAACGCGGACTGTTCCCCAGCACTGAACACTGGCAGTTCCTTCCAGAGAAGGGTGAGGGCTAAAACAGGTGGAGGAAGGATGTAAGGAGATAGGAAGAAGTGTTGCAGAATAGATGTACTTTATAAAGTTTTCTTCACACTGCCTACCAACCATCAATTCCTACTTTCCTTCCCACCTCCTCAGAGCTCTGGCTGATTCAGGAGATTTAATCCTCTGCTTCCTGAAGAAATGGAGGTACAGGGAGATGATCTACCTTTAGGTCACTGAGCACGTGAGTGAAAGCGCAGGAATTAGAAGATGTAGGGACTGATCCAAAATCGTTTGCTGGAGGCTGTGCCTACAAAACTTTTCATTTTTTAGAGCTGCACAGTCCTCTTAAGTATAGTGGTCATGTTTAAGGAAAATCAGTTAAAAGTTTAGGGCAAGAAAACTTTGTTAACTTAAATGATGCCACCTTGGCAGGCCTCATGGACAATTCCTTCCCCTTTGCCCAGGCAGGTCTGTGGTGCCTGGCACGGCCTACGGCTTGGTCAGGGCAAGCACCTGGCCAGTGGCTACAAAAACCTTTACCTACCATGGCCAATGCCACTTCCAACGGTCTCCATCAGACTAAAAGACAAGGAATCAAGGGAGTCAGAAATCAACTATATTAAACTAATTTTCATGAAAAATACCACTGTTCCTAGCATTGAAAGATTCCCCTTCCTCTTACCTGGATGTCCCTATTTAAAAAAAAAAAAGAAGAAGAAGAAGAAGGAAGGCAAAAAAGAATTCAAGCATTATTAATTTGCTTCTAGTCTGATGGCAGTTTTCAAAAAATAGTTTTGCTTAATGCCTGGAAATAACAGAGAATAACCAGGGGCATCTCCCAACATGACTAGGAAACAATGAGCTAAAAAGAACATTTTATACCAATGCTGCACAAGGAGAATTTCGAGCCTAGTGTTACAAGGACTTTCCACATTATCTATCGCCTTAATAGTTATTGAGTACATGAAGATTTAAGGTGTTTTAGTGAGGGCTGGTGATGGATGATGGTAAAGAATGCCTGTAGGTCTCCCCTCGAGGAGATCCATGCAGCCAACTGGTGCCCCCATAGAATGCAGAGTAGGAGCTTTGCGCTGAGTGAGGAGGAGCTGCAAGCGCCCAGGGGAGGAAAACCAGTGTGCTCATGTGCGGCAACACCTAACCTGCCCCTATTAACGAAGCCTGCAGAACCCCACAGCATGATGTAATGAAATGCAACGAGAATTCAAAATAACCTCCTTATGCTCCATAAGCGTCAATGGAATTAATGTTCATGTCATTGTAATTTCTGCTTTGTGTTTCACATGAGCCCTTATGGAAATACAAAAGCCAGAGGGATTCTCTTTCAGAAAATTATTTTAGTATCTTTTACATTCTATACGAGACAAAAAAGCAAAGTACTTAAAATAAGATTCAAAGGTAAGATGATGATTGCAAGACACACTGAAACGGTAAATTACTATTATGTTTAAAACAATATATAACTGTGGTGGTCCCACGCATTTTTTAAAACTTCTAAACCCATGGAAATTATGAGCAAAATCAAAAGTATACATGAGTTCTGACTCATTTATACCCATTACTCATTAATTTAAAGGAATAACAATGCTCAAAAATTTTTTTCTTAGAGAGAGATACCGCCTAACAGTCAGTATCTAACTAACTCACCGAGAATTAGGTTTAACCAAATGTGCTGAACTCAGGTGGCCTAAAGAACCCCGAAGGGGTGGCGCTAAGTTCTTCGGCGTCCTCGAGTACAGCTCGGTTGATGCTGGAATAACACATGCATGCCAGAGCCAATCAGCTCCCACTCAACCCAAGAATGCAGTAAGATCATCTCTACCCATCTAGTTGCTCTACATCTAATATTTTATCTTTGACTTTCTGGTCTCATGATGATGGAAATTCTGTGTACTCATCAGTTTTCTGAAAGAAATGATTACAAAGTTTCACTTACTGAGAAGCTTACAGACATCCCCAGGGCTCTGTCTTTACTGGACAGTAGCCTAACTCTATTGTGTGTGTGCACACGTCTGTGTGTGTGTGTGTGTGTGTCAAAGAAATGAATAGTAAAACCAGAAATCTCAGTAAGTTGAAGAAAGTAAAGGACAAAGAAGCCCTAGTTGCACACAGCTAGACCACACAGGATGTCCTGTTTTTTGGGAGCAATTTGGCTGCAAAAATATTTAAAAAAACAAAAAAGTACAACCAGAAAACAAATACACAAAACTCTGAATTCCTCCAATTAGAATACTACGACACCATGACATGAGAGTGAAAACAATTCACCACGGTCACCAAAGTCCAAGTACTTAATTCAGCGAGTTTAACGTGACTGAGAGGAACCCGACGATCACCCTGTTTAAGGCTCACCTTTCCCTGTAAGCTAAGTGGTATGTGCCTCAGCAGTCCACCAGGACCTTCATCAAGCCCGAACGAAAGGGCAGAGTTCAGTCCTGAAAGGAAAACTACCCTGGACAGCAAGAAAATTTAGAAATGAGGCCAGGAAGGACCTTCCCCTTCCATTAACTAAGAGAACGTTACTGAAGTCCTACTGACAGCGCACACTACCAGAGCGCCTTGGGTGTTCTTGAACCTGGACTCCTAGCTTCACCATGAATACCTAGCAAAAGAGCCAGTGGTGTTATTCTCTACTTTCACCTTCCCTCTAACTCTCCCACTGGCCAAGGGGGTGGCCAGAGGCTACTCAGGTGAGTCTTAGCTCCTTGATATGCATTATCCAGAGAAATCACCATTCTCTGCTTGGCAGTCTTGCCCTTCTCTTAGCTAAATGCTAGAATTTCAAAGACTCACTTAAAAAGGATGGCTCCTCTTGAGTGTGCAATGTTTATAATTATGATTTCTAGGCATTTGAAAAGTGTTCTTATAATAGAGTTTCAAAAGAATATAGAGATAACAGAACACATTAATATAACTATGAAGAGAGGTAGTAACTCTCACCTGCCATTCCAGACCCACTTGCTAAAGTGAAAGCCTGGCAGAGAGCACAGCCCATCATCAGGCTGCAAGGGACAGGGGTATCTATTGTTATCACACCTGCTTGCTTACCTACAGGCCAAAGTATGAGATGACTTGACATGTTCAAACTTTAACTCATTATCTAATCCCAACCTGTGCCATCTGCTTTTTATTGGAAGACTGACCACCACCTAGTTATTCTTGTCACACTCCTTTCTGTCTCTTTCACTGCCCTCATTCAGTTGGTAATGGCTTATCTTCCCCCTTTCTCCGTTACGACTTCTGTCTTAGTTCAGGACTTCTTTCTTACCTAGGTACTAAAATATCTGTTAACAAGTCTGTTTGCCTCCAGATTAATTCCTAATGAATTTCTCTTCTACCTTTCCTCCCTAACTAGCTTCTAAAATATAAGCCTTGCAAACAATGAAATCATAAGAGCATTTGAAGAAAACAGAGGTGAATATTTTTATAATTTTGGAGTAGAAAAAAGCATTTCTAAGCATGACATAAAACCTAGAAGGCATAAATATAGTTACTAAAAAAATGTTCTGTAAAGGACACCATGATCAAAGGTAAAAAAAAAAACCCAACTGGGGGAAATACCTGCAACATATATGGCATGCGGCATGCTAATCCTCACAACTCATTAAGAAAAAAACCTATCTGTAAGTTTAAAATAGCATCTTGAGTTCATCTCTTGGGCACACCAGGAGAGGAAAAGCTAATGCAAAGAATTACAAAGCATGGTGATGGCACAAAGCGTCCTGAAGACCAGGTGCTGAAAAACTGGCTAGGTATCACTGTCCACAAGCCTGCTTCAAATGCCCTGCCTAGCTTCAATTACATCACATGTCAGCACTGAGATACCTGTAAGTGGTTGAAAAATGCCTCTGCACTCTCTCGTTTATGCCTTTGGAACCAATGGAGTGTGTCTGTGCAGAACAAACACTGACTATAAAGCTGGAAGGGCATCTTTGCCTGCATTATTAACATTTTAGCTTTGAGCCAGAAGGTTAAAATCTTCAGGAACATTTCTGAACTCATACAGCACCAAACCCTACCATTCCATCAGCACAGCCTGGGCTAGGAGGCTAGAGCAAATGCCCCTCAGATGAAACTAACTGGCTTTCCCATTTGGACCTGAACTAAGCGAGAGAATAATGTCCCCTGACAAAAAGGCAGTGCATCAGCAGAGTGACATTGCTGGCAAAACTGCCACAGACACTGACTCTGCCTAGGCATCTGATCACCCAAAAGGAAGGTACCATATGCAGATAGTACATGTGACTCGTTTTTCAAAGGAAAGCTCAGAAGAGATGGCCAATCTCCTGCACTGTTACGAAGAGATAAATTCTGTTAAGAAAGTAAATATTTCGAGATGCTCAGGTAGCTTTTTACGTGAATCTGGAGCTCAGGCCAATGTACCTACTGCAAGACCACAAAGGATCTGACGCAAAAACCCTAGACAGTATGAGTGTCCATTTGCCAAAACAGATTTTTAAAAATGAAGCTGAGACTAAAAACTGGAGTGCAATCATGAGTAAATTTGGGGGAAACAAAGGAGCTTAACCCAGCCTATAAATAGTACTGGGAATTTGAGAATTTAACCAATTAATTCCCAGCCTTTAAAATGCAGGGCTGTACTGTAGGGCCCCAGCATCAGAATGCCACCATTATACAATGGATGGCCAGTGTCTGAATAAGTAACTTTTGTTGTTTGAATTGTCTCTAGTTTGTAAGCACTTAATTCGCAATGCTCTTGAGATTTATGACAGAGAAATGAATTCAATTTTCTAAACAGCTTTAAAAAAAGAAAGTTGTATTTTTTACATTCCTGACTTGTACAATGAATTTGCAGAAATTCTAACCCTGGCCGATGGCTTCTCAGAACCCATTTGATTCTATCAGTTGCCTTTGGTGAAATTAATACACTATCCTCCCAATAAATCTGGAGGCACAGGAAGCCACAGTTCATTTTATTCTGGGCAGAAATGGGCTCGCTGGTCTTTGGAAACAAGCATCACATGTGGAGGTTACACAATGTGATCCTTTGGGTGGCCCAGGTCAGAAGGTCAAAATAAACATTACTGAACTCATACCTAACAACCTTGGCTTTGTCTGGCAGACCTAGGAGGCCCAACGGCTTACATGCTAAATTAGAAAACAAAAAGCACACAGCATAAAACCTCTTTAAAATGAACACAATTCTTTTCCCATGCCCCGGTTTTCATAAATACCCGTTTCAGGAGGGATAGGTGTGGAGACTCACTCTGGGAAGCATAGAGGCCCTCCACAGCTCTGTCCTCGTGCCCATCATACTCCCTGCTGGACAGCTGCCTGTGGGCAGTCTCCAGGCGATCTGCACACAGAGAGAAAATGATTAGGGAGAAATGCATGAGGACCTAAGTCACTGTCCGCCGAGAAATGACATGGAGCCAAGAGCTGGTATAAAGAGATGCTCAGACAGCCCTGGCTGGTGTGGCTCAGTGGACTGAGCGCAGGCCTGCGAACCAGAGGGTCGCCAGTTTGATTCCCAGCCAGGTCACATGCCTGGGTTGCGGGCCAGGTCCCAGTGGGGGACGTGTGAGGGGCAACCAGACACTGATGTTTCTCTCCCTCTCTTTCTCCTTCCCTTTCCTTCTCAATAAATAAGTAAATAAGTAAATAAGTAAATAAATAAAATCTTCAAAAAAAAAGAGAGAGATGTTCAGACAGGAGCCTCAAACTGAACAACTTTTAGGGAGAAACAATACATCCCAAACTGTCAGAAAAAGTCTTCGATGCCATGCTGTGCTTTTATGCAATGGAATGCCAAGGCATGCCCCAGCAGAAGGCGGCTAAGAACAGATTTTTAGAAAAACCACTTTGCTGCTGATGAGCAAACCTCTGACTTGAAGTCCTTGCAAAGGGGTTGACTTTCCTTGGCCTCAAACCCAGCCCTAGCCTAACCTTGACCACAAGTCCTCTGTTTTAGCCCATGACTGCTATTTCTATCTTGAAACCAAAAAATAAAAAATAAAAACAATAATTAAATAGATACAAAAAAAGTCAAAATGATCTAATGAAGATTCTAGTTAGTTTTGCTCAAACCAATTGGTAAATAAATCTTCATTTATTCAATTAAATAATTCAGCTGAACAAGTTTCATTGAATGTATATGATATGCAAGACAAAAAGGTTTGTAGCAATAGAAAAGGCGGTGTCTAGCTACTAGAGACGACCAATACACTGAGTATTCCGCCACACAAGGCAACTGAGAAACATCTTGGCCAACTGAAAGTGAAGTTAAATTTTACGGGCCAAACCCTTCTGTCTGTGGGAGGTTGCCGAGACCCTGCGGCAGGTGGCTCCCAGCTTTCAGGGAGCATATATGGGTGAGTGTGTGTGTACACACACTCGTAACTGTGGACCTTTATTTTCCCCTACGAGGGACACATGTCTAGCTCTGTCTTCTACACTGTACCAAGCAAGTGTAAAGTGCTGGCTTTCAAAGCATGATACCAAGGGACTCAGCCTGACATGGGAAGAGCTGTGCATCCAACACCTGTCTTTTCAAACATTCCCATTCACACAGTCACGAGTCACTGTTAACACTTTTCACACAGGAAAAAACTGCACACAAACCCCTCACTTTCCACACAGGTTGTCACTTCTCAGGTTCAGTGCTGCTACCTACGACCTACAAGGCAGAAAAACAAATTCTGCCCTTTGAGAGCCCTTCCCCCGGTGGTTGGAATTTACAAGATTATTCAACACAACTTGGACCTGAAGTCAGGCTGTTGGCTACACAGGAGGTTTGGGGTAGAGAGAATATGAATGGAACTTGACGTGCCTCGGAGGTCTCTGTTGAAATCATGAAGTCTTCGAATCTCGCCCTCCAGTTTGTTTCTCATCGCCTTGTCCAGTGACTCTCGCTTGGTGGTAGACTTGACCAAACTCTCATAGGCTTCCGAAATTCTCTGAAGTTCTTTCTCAAACTAGAAGAAATAAGTGGCATGAAAGTAGGACTCTGACATTCATACTGGTGCCTTATAGGTACACTAACTCTTTGACATGCCAAGTGTGAAGGTTGTATCTTCAGTGCAGCCTTTTCTGCATCTCAAGTTTCATGTCTATCCAAACCACCTAATTCAGTGGTTTTCAACCAGGGTGACCCAAGAGGCACACTGGAGTGCTGTAAGGATTTTTTAAACATGCAATTTTTGACTATTTATTCAGGGGCACTGACCTCTTCTCCCTTAGGCTGTCAAATGAAAACATGACAAGGTCCAACACAATAGCTGACTGGTTTGAATGCCCTGTCTTGAACCACAAACATATAGATCATATAATAGAGTTGCATCTCATTGGTCAACGTTGCATAATAAGCTTGCATCTGATTGGTTAATTTTTGGTACCAGAAATCCTTATATACAAGTATAGGTACTTGTTTTATTAAAAAGTCACTTTAGAACAAAAAGGGTAGGCAATTATTACTACTATTATTTTTGTAAATCAATCAAAATTATACCTATTTTTGGTATAAATGTGGTGGTCAGATGGACAAAAATATATTTTTTGGTGTGCTGCAGAATTTTAGTAATTAGTTTGTGTGCACCATGAGATGAAAAAGGTTGAAAATCACTGGTGTAAGTGATTTCAACCCCAATCCCATCTCCCCTCTAGGGGCTACGTTAGGATCCTGTAAATAGCAAACTCCCAAGTCTGGCTGGACCATCCAATGTCACCTTGGAAAAATCTCTCTGTACCAATATAAGAAAGGGGTGAATATAAACATAACTTAAGCCTCTTATATTTTGCATGGCAGTTTATAACTATTATTATTATTCCTGGTTAACATAAGGGAAAATATTAAAATACAGAATAACTGAAGGACCACAACTCAACTGGACCCTAATTTCTAGATTCCAAGTACAGTGCTCTTCCGGAGACCTTCCTACCCATCCCAAAGGAACATAAAACCCACTCAAGGAGATGCTTCTTTACTTAGCATTCTAACCCCCCCTTTTAACAGAACTATCCATATATAGGACTAGTGGACGTGTATCTAATTGTAAACAAATATACCACAGAAAACTCTTTGCATGAAGGAATTGAAAAATATGGGATTAAAACAATTTTTTGTTGTTATTCTCCTTCTGTATTTCACTGTATCAAGAGATGTAACTAGGAGAGCATTTAGTCTGTGGCATATATAAACCTGTAATAAGTAACTGTAACTGTAACTGTAGCTGTGATAATAGGACTCTAACCTAACAGTGTCTTTTGGAAGTAGCAATCAATAAATCCCATTTCATTATTGTGGAACAAGTGCAGGAGGAAGGATGAAGAGTACCTGCAAACATGGGACCTGATGAACTGCTAAAAGTTGGCATTAGAGGCAAAGCGGGCAGGGTTGAGAGCACTAGCGCCCCTCGCTGGGCACCAAAAGACCTGCACCATGTTTTTGGTCTCCGCAGGGGACTTATGTCACCATGAGCCAGGCACGCCAATTGCCCGGCATAGAAAGTCCTTGCTGAGATTCCTATAAATAAAATATATCCTAACACGTATCTATTGGACACTTACTATGCATCTGGGTGCCAAGGACACAGGATAAGTAAGACAACTCTGGTCTTCAGGAACTCGGTGCCCGGAGCTGGCCTGCGTCCACACACGCTTGCACAGTGCCCGTGGTAAGAGGTGTGGTGGTCAAATGCTCATGCTTCAAGTCCCAGGACAACTAGGAGGCCTTCCTCAACTCCGCCACCCACAGAAACTTTCCTCCATCCGCTTTCACTGGGGGCTCATCAGCACACCTGACTGAAATTCAGATGTGCATGTGCATTTTGTGTGTCTGATTTGAACGTCAATTCCTTAAAAGCAGAAATAGTCCTCACAGCCCTAGAAGTGTGCCCTGCCAGTGACAAAAATACTGATTAATTAACTTTTAAATGTATAACTCCTGAAAGTAGTCTTGAATTCTTTCCTTTCATTAAAAGAACTTCTACCTTGGCCAGGCGACTCAGTTGGTTAGAGCATCGTCCCGATATGCCAGGGTTGCAGGTTCAATCCTAGGTCAGGGCACATACAAAAATCAACCAATGAAGCATAAACAAGTGGAATAACAAACAGATGTTTCTCTCTCTCTCCTCCTTTCTTCTCTCTCAAATCAATAAATAAATAACACAAAAAAGAAACTTCTCTCTGCACACTACAAAAAGAAATTGCAGGATCCCGCTGACAGCATAGTTTACAATCTCAAATACTAAACAATCAAGAAATTGAACATGGTTATACGCTCGTACTAATTGAGACAGAAAGGGCAATGATCTTACTTAAGGATAAGGTATTTCCTGTGAGAAATGACAGCTGTCATAAATGAGATGGACTAGTCTCCTTTATTGTGGCTATAGATGACAGAATGATGACTAAATGCAGGAAGTTAAAAAGATGCAGATTTTGAGTCAACATAAGCATTTCCTAACTACTGAAGTGCACTATTCAAGTAAAAAACAAATGACCTTTCAGGGACCTGAAGCAAAGATTCCTAAAGGGTGGGAAATTGGACTGGAATCATTTAAAAAATTTTAAGTCTGAAGCTCTATGATTTCTAATTGCACAGTCCTTCCGAGAGAGAACGACAACCTCTTCTTCAAATCCCTCATGTGTAGAGCATTTTAAGTCCTCTCTGACGTTTGTGAAGATGAAGAGAAGGTTGGACAGACTGGCCTTGATATAAAAACCAACTGGGCCAGTACAGAGTCTGAGTGTGATCTTCCGAAGCACTCACTGTCCCAGACACAGAACTATGTGCAGAGTCGAAAGCCCTGCCGCCATGAAGCAGATAGGCAGAGAATGGCCCTGAAAAATCTCAGCCATTCCAAGCTCCTTTCCCTGAGCACCTTCCTATGCACATCTCAGGGAGCCACAGGACCAGAGACAGGCCTGCTGTCCCAGTCACGGACCGTCCAATCAGAGGCACCACTGCTGTGCCGACAAAAGAGGGTCTCCACTGATGGCAGCCTCCAAATCCCTTCAAATGTCCGTCTACGCTCTGATGTCTTCTGAGCCAACCCACTCAGTAGCCCACAGTCTGGTCCTGCTAGAAGTTCCATCCATTAATTATGTTTCAGACAAAGTAGGAAGAAAAAGAAGCAAATGAGTGACCAAAAGGAAATACTGAAAAACAACCCTTTTCAGAGGGTCCTCTGAACGAACCACGTTCCACCTCCAACAGGAACAGGGTCTTCCCACATGGGCTGTGCCGTGGCAGTCTCTGAGTCCAGTCCTTCTTTCCCGCTCTGTTCCTGGCACGGTGCACAGAGACTAAGCCCTGCAATTAAACATTCTTCTATTTTTGGTTCTGCCCTTACAATGAATCTCTCCAAGCGCCTCATTGCATGAGAATCCTGGACAGGATGTTATTGCTGGAACGGGGCATCATCTTATGATGCAATACAGCGGCTCCACCCAATGTGGGGGTCCCCATAACTGCGAAGCGAAGTCGTCACCTCATCCCAGACCTCAGGCTTAAGCCGCTGCTGACAGGCAAATGAGTGGTGAGGCTGACACTGAGGGGGGCCTGGGCCGAGGACGACCTCGGGAACACAAGCCATGAGATGCTAAGTTGCAGAGTTCATGCAGCTCCTCTATCTCGTGGTCTGAGTTGTTGAGAACAACTATGGAACCGGGGATGAGTGTGGCCAGTACGTGTCAACATCTGAGTTTTTGTTTGT
>CM052543.1:63137415-63233929 GCA_028533065.1 Trachops cirrhosus
AAGTCTCTCTAACATTTCATAAAATAAGGGCTTGGTGATGATGAACTCCTTTAACTTGACCTTATCTGAGAAGCACTCTATCTGCCCTTCCATTCTAAATGAAAGTTTTGCTGGATAGAGCAATCTGGGATGTAGGTCCTTGTCTTTCATGACTTGGAATACTTCTTTCCAGCCCCTTCTTGCCTGGAAGGTCTCTTTTGAGAAATCAGCTGACAGTCTGATGGGGATTCCTTTCTAGATTACTGTCTCCTAGTTTCTTGCTGCTTCCAGAATTCTCTCCTTCATTTTTACCTTGGCTAATGTAATTATGATGTGCCTTGGTGTGTTCCTCCTTGGGTCCAACTTCTTTGGGACTCTCTGAGCTTCCTGGACTTCCTGGAAGTCTATTTCCTTAGCCAGGTTGGGGAAGTTCTCCTTTATTATTTGCTCAAATAACTTTTCCACTTGTTGCTCTTCCTCTTCCCCTTCTGGTACCCCTATAATTTGGATGTTGGAACATTTAAAGATGTCCTGGAGGAAGAGGACCCCTCCAGGGGTTCCTAAGCCTCTCCTCATTTTTTTGCATTCTTGTTTCTTCATTCTTTTCTGTGTGGTTGTTTCTTCCTTCTGGTCCAACTCTATTGATTTGAGTCCCAGTTTTCTTCCCATCACTATTGGTTCCCGGTGCATTTCCCTTCATTTCACTTAGCGTAGCCTTCATTTTTTCATCTAACTTGTGACCAAATTCAACCAATTCTGTGAGCATTCTGATCACCAGTGCTTTGAACTGTGCATCTGATAGGTTGGCTATCTCTTGGTCGCTCAGTTGTATTTGCTGTGAAGCTTTGATCTGTTCTTCCATTTGGGCCATTTTTTTTGTCTGGTCGCTCTTGTTATGTATGAGGGGCGGAGCCTTAGGTGTTCACCAGGGCAGGTCAGCCCAATCACTGGGTTGTGACACTGTATGTGGGGGCGGGGTCCGAGAGGGAACAATGGTGCTTGCTCTGCAGTCTGTTGGATTTCAGTCCCTTCCGCCACTTCCCCCAAGCAAACTGGGCCTTTCTGGTGTTAATTTCTGTGTGGGTGGGCTTGTGCACATTCTAGGACCCCATGGGTCTCTCCAACGAACTCTCCTGTGAGTCTGGGAGTCTCTTCTGGCACCCCAACCCCCACAGGTGTTTTCAATCAGTGCCCTGAGTCTCTATTTTCTGGCGCTGGGACCCTGGGTTGCATGGTCTGTCTCATTCCCCAATTCTGCCTGGTTTATCTGCACAGGAATGTGGGACTGCCCAGTCAGCCAGTCCCCTTGCACGCAATGCCTTGCTTTACAATCACCACCTTGCTGGGTTTGCCCATTGCCACCCCACGCCTGGGGTCTGCCAGCCACCACCTGCGCACCCAGGGTCCACCTGCTGCAGTCTTGCATGCCTGGTGCCACCGCTTTTTGTGCCGTGACCCCTCTCCGCCTGGCTGCCTGACTCTGCCCTTCCTACTGGTCTGAATGAATGTGTCTATTTTAACTCCTTGGTTATCTGACTTCCATGTAGTTCAATTTTCTGTCAGTTCTGGTTGTTATTTTGTTTCTAAATTGTTGTTGTCCTTATTTTGGTTGTGCGAGGAGGCACAGTGTGTCTACCTACGCCTCCATCTTGGCCGGAAGAACATCAGAGTTTTTAAATGGAAAATTCCAGTGTGATATATATTACAGAGAAATGAAATGAAATATTATGATATTCAAGGTACCGAAGGAGTTTTGGTTTTCAGAAGGCAAACAGCTTTTGATTTTTCTCCTTTTTCAGAAGTCATCAAAATCCTTTTGGCCACAAAATTTAAGAATCATCCTCTGTGCAGAGAAACCAAGTCACTGGGAGATGAATTTTTTGTTTTTCAAAATAGAAATGTGCATCGAAATCAAGAAACATATATGTTACAGGTCAATAAAGTATATTTTAATAAACAAATAAACAAATAATAATAAAACCTCCCAATTTCTGCACACTCCATGTAACTGTTCAAAACTCTGCCCTCAGGTGGGTCTGCATAACTCCTGGAGATGTCTGCCAGAGCTCCATTAGCAAGAAGAAAGACCTGTTTATCTTCCAGAAGGGCTGAGTTGGCCCTTTCCGATTTTTAGAGCATACCTGGAAAGAGCCTGCCCAGGGAGGTTTCAGAGGCAAGCTCGGGCCTGGGCAGTGTCTGAGAGCCAAGGCCAGGAAACAGCAGGCTTGTTTCCCGCCTTCTAAGGGTGTGGCTGGGGTGGCGGTGTGGCAGCGATATTTAGGCAGCCCGTTGGTCTCTGGCTCTCATTTTTCACCTCCAATAAAGGCAGCCAAAGCTCTCCAAGCCAAGCCTGGTCTTGACTCCAGGGAGCTCCAGACCGTTTCAGTGTCAGCTCCGCACAAATGGGCCGGGACAGATTCTGTGTACATTTGTATCATCAAACCCAGTGCTCTCAGCTGTTCACTGCCGGCCCACAAAAAATCAGAGGCGCTGACCGTTCTGAAACCCTGAACAGCAAAAAGAGCAGGCTCTCTGTGAGAGACCAGTACTGAATAGTGAACACTAAATGGCCATCAGGAGCATACACTGTCATGTAGAGCCAAATGACAACGCTCCTGTAGTCAGGCAGTGTCTGTGCTCCTACCCTTTCTCTTTACAAAAGCCCCTAATTGTCCAGAACAGAGCTAGGTACTTAGATAGACTCTTGTAAGATGCCTCCCATCACATAAGCCTCCTTGGCTGCAGAAAGGAAACTCGAGGGCCCCATGGCTCTGCTGCCTTAAAACACCTATTACCTTTGGCCCCTAACCGCATCTACCTGCAGCACTTCAGGTGCAGACATGTGGGTCATCATGAAACCACTCTCTGCAACAGTTCACTCTTGCTGGATGTTTCCCATTGACTTTGGCTCTCAGCGTAAAGCCAGAAGGATGAAGGCTGCCATACATTCTAATGTTCCCATGGTAACTACACAGGCTGGGTTTACACAGCAGCTTCCCATCTGACAAGTCACAAGTGCAGAGTGCACAGTAACTCATACTCTACCCTTGGTGTTGAGACAAGGATGCTTCTGCAGAGACCCCCTAATGAAACAAGCATGGCAGTCCCAAGGCTGCTGCCTGAGATTCCCAGATTTAAAGGAAGACTTGTCTCTCTCCACTCACTGCCCTGTGCTGCTCTCAGTGTTCCCTGTTCCACACTGTCCACCTGGGAAAATGCTATGTAGCCTCTGAGTCTTGGGTCCAGGCCACCTCCGCTATACCTACTGTAGCCCCTGACGTTCTATTGCAGGTATTAATTAGCTCAGGCAACTCTCTCCTTTTGGACTGTAAGCTCCTCCAAGGCAGGCACTGAGTCAAATTTATTTTATCTCCTTAGAGCCTTGCACAGTACCTGGCATCAAAAGGGATCTAGTTAACAGTGTAGCAACCCTCCCATGAGCAGTTAAAGACTTGTTGTCCCTTTTAGAGAATCTGCCCCCTCCCTTTCCCTCAGGAAGTCACATACCTTGTGGAGCTTATCAGCATTGTCATAGTAACCCTGAAGTTCCTGGTGAAGCGCCCGGTTCTCCTCTGTCAGTATCTCCACCATCTGCTGAGCTCGCTCCACAATCGCAAACGCATCTGGACCAAGCTGCTGGCTGGGGGAGGTGGCAGGCGGGGGCTGGGGCGCTGCCAGGGTCACCGGAAGTGGGAGCGGCAAGGATGTGGAGTGCAGAGGCCCGCTGACAGAGGAGTTCTGGGAGGACATCGGGCTGTGCTGCTGCACTGTTGATGGGAAAGGAAGTTGGCATGGGCGGCTGCAAGGGAACAGAAGACCAGTGATCAGACCCCAGGAAACAGTGGGGGAGGAAGGCAGGCCCCCACTACCAGAGGTCATCAATGAATTTCTACTGCCAGGCTGAGTACAGCAGGTTCAGTCCTTCATTCCACAGATAGTTAATGTCTCCCTCTGAATCAGCACTGCTCTGGGCAGTGGATATAGTGAGCAAGACAGATAAGGCCCTGCTCCCAGGATGCTTACATTCTCAGGGAGAGAGGCAGGCAAGCCACCAAACGATAAACAAACAAAGCCGGGTAGTCAAAAGTAATGAGTACTCTCCAAAACAAAGCAGAGCAGTGTGACAGTGAATGACTGAGTGGCTAGCTCACACTGAGGTCAGGAGAAGCTGATGCTTGAGTTGAAGTCTGAATATCAGACTCGTGTTTGGGGTCCGGTCAGTAGAGAAGTGGGGAAAGGAGTGTTCCAGGTAGGGGAATTGGCTAGTGCTCTGGGCCTAAGGCAGGACTTAGTGTGGGCAAGATCAAGTAGAAGAAAGCAATCAGACACAAGCATAGCCAGCAAAAGCAATAAAAGCTAAGATCAGAGGGATGGACAGGGGCCTTTGCAAACCAAGGCCAGCCCTTTCCTTAGGGTGTAAACAGGCCAGTGGAGAAGCTGCCTTTACTCTGACTTCTGTGTAGAAGGTAGGTAGGGAGGCAAGAATGGACAAAAGGTGACCCTCAAGGAGGTCTAGGTGCGGTCTAGGTGGGAGCTGATGAAGGTGCACAAAGTAGCAGCAGAAAAGAAATAATGGATGGATTTGGGCTATGCTATATATATAATGGGTGGAGGGAAAGAAAGGGAAGAAAAATTTTAAAAATTACTCCTAGAATCTGAACTCCACACAAATGGACAGGGGCACTATTATGAAATGGGGAAGTCCTGGGAAAGGAAATAATTTTTTTGTTTTGATTTGCTGCTGGGGTGAGGAGGTCTGCAAACCAAAAGTCTAATTTTAGCTACGTTAATAGGAGCACACAGAGGTGTCCCTTAATTGTTCAAATTCCGAGCACTAGCTCTTACATGTAGATCGTGAATTTCCACCTCCTGTCCCCACTCCCCAGCAACGCCCCTCACTCCTCTGCATCTGTTTCCTAAGAACCATCGCATTTTTGGTCGGCCTAAGCTAGCGCCGCCTGACAACAACCTCTACAGGTACAAACAACAAAGATAGTCTCCATATCTAGTTCTCCAACCATAGCTGCCCCTCTTCGGCAGAGACTGGGGAAAACGAGATAGCTTGTTGACCCTCCTCAACCTTCAGGTCTCAGTCTGAGAACTGGGGCACTAAGAATGATCAGTAACCCCAAAGTCATCAACATTCTGTTCCAAAGGGTTGAGTCCTCAGGACATCCAGCTACGTCTGATCCCTAACAGTTAGTCTGTATCACCCCCTGTTACCTGTGGCCATCCAGAGCCAGAGCTCTCAGGGTACCCTCCTTTTTCCCAGGAGGTCAGCTGGCCTTATATTTTCAATATACCTGCTGGAATGTTTTTGGACCCTGTCAGCCTCTAGATCTCTTATTTTATAAGCATTTTCTTGTAGCCAGGATTCCCCTGAATGCTGACTCTTGGCAGCTAAATGTCAAATCCTAGAAGACAATTTGACCAGAGTCGTCGTATCCCTCCCCACATGGAAATGCAGACACTCATAAAGATGACCACAGAATAAACCCAGCTGGTCTAACCGAGAAACTAGCCACCGGCCTTGCTTAGGTAGCTTACTAACATCAGAGGCTCCACCTGAGCTCAAAAGATAGCTCCCAACTCGATTTCCTTATACCGTCCATCAGGGTGCCCTTCCACTCCCCGTGAAAACAGCTAGGGTCGAAGCTCCCCAAGGCAGGGCGAACCATGGAGCTCAAAGTGATTCTCTGTGTCGGAAGTGAGCTTCACCCTCCAGCCATCCTCAGATTTCAGAAAGGAGGGAAGTCAGATGTCAACCATGCCCCCTCACACACCTATTATATAAGATGTTGCCATCCCCTTAGAAATAAAACGTTTCTGCATTTTGATGAATCTGGGCCCCTTCCACACTGAAGTGTGTGAATGTCAGCCCACGTGTATGAGGAGGTCTGTGTGTATGAGGTCCAACCCCATCCTAAGAGTGGAATGATCCTGAGTGTCATTCACAATGCCCAGCTTTCACCCCAGATTACAGGTCCTCCTATCAGGCATGAACTCAACCCCCCACCCCCACCCCCCGACACAGACCTGGTACTGAATAAGTGCATTCCTGAATAAGGCTGGCTACATCCTACTGCACATTTTTCATGGAAAGAGGTTAAGTTACCTTGGCAAACGGCAGAATAACCACAGATTACATGACCTCAATTCAAAGGCAGGAGCACATTCCCATTTCCTAAGTACTCCCTTCGCACTGCATCCAATGCGAGGGACAAACGCAGTGGTCCCCTTGGAGCTGTGGAGCCCAGACGACCTACAGTCCTGTGTTTTGAAGCATCAGGGCCTCCCTCTGACCCACACAGCTTTGGGTTGGGGCTTATCTTTTAACATGAATTGAACTCTGGGATTTGGAACTCACTGAGGGTCGATGAGGGGCTTATCTTCCCAGTTATCTTTCTCTTTATGTAAGAAAAAGGAAGTGCTTTCTTAATGCCAGGCTAAGTCATCTGTGATGGTGACTAGTTAGTTACCTGAGTGGCAATGCAGGAAAAGGGTGTTTGCCAACTTTAAGGGACAGGAAAGAACAGGCTTTTCCAAAACGGAAAGTCTTCTATTAAACGAGAACGCTGGCCGCACAGATAACTCGGTTACGCATTCAATGAACTCCACATGACAATGGGTGATGTACAGGCAGGGGAGCAAACCTCTGTTCTGCCCCACTACTCAGCCATCTGGGGCAGGTTTGAACTCAGTGTAAATGAGGGGGAAAGAGTGTTGGGAAAGAATAGGAACATTTCATACAAGGTCATACCAGTGCTATGACCTTGGGGACACAGAGAAAAGGGTAAAAGAAGGAATGGAACCATCACGTGTTGAGAAACTACCTGCACATGGAACTCCATGCTATAACTGTCTGTTGCTGAGCCTATTTCCCCTCTTAGATTGGGAAGTAGAGAGCTAGCTGACTCGATATCATGGGTCCTGTTTCCTAGCACTATATGCCATTTAGCTCATTGTTAAAGGACTTAAGGAGTTAATATGTATAAAGCCAGGCACAAAGTAAACATGGACTAATGTTCACTACTAATCACCATTACTATAATTATCATTGGTAACCCACAGCCTCAATACAGAGCCTACACTGAGTGTGGCATTCATGAGACGTCCAATAAAAATTATTACAGTTACCATTTATTGGGCACTTACTACATTCCGGCCACTGTGGTATGCTACACGCATCATCTCCTGCTGACCTACAGACCACCTTACAAAATAAGTATCATTGTCAGCTTATTTACATGAAAAAAACAAGGCATGGGATGGTAACTTGCAAAATACATGGGTGGCAAAGGTAGACTTATAGTTGTGAGTACATGAAACAGGCTATTTCTTGTATTATCATTTATTAATTATTCTATTACTTGCCATACGAACTGTAAACCTACTTTTGCCCACCCCTGTAAAGCAGAGATATTAGGAGCATAGAGGAGATCCAAGCCTAGGCTTTCTGATTCCAGGGTCTATGCAGTTCACCATTTCCCTGCACTGGTGAAAGCAGAGAGGGCAGGTGGCCCCCTTGGGCCCTCTGCTCCTGGGTCCCTGTGGCCCAGCCCGAGCCACCGCCAAGTCCCTGATTCACTCCCCAACACAAAAGCATGAGAACTCTTCGGAGGCTCCAGCAGCCTCAGGGGAAACATGCGGGCTACAAACCTGCCTGAGTTGTCTCTTTGACTGTTACTTATATTCAACATTATTTTCACAGAAGGTCTTCTCTACAGAGAGCATTCAAGTAACATTTATCGAGGTCTACATCGTCTGCTGGGCACCACATTTCATCGCCTTGTGATCCTTATGACAACTGAGGCGGAGGCAGGCACCACCAACATGTCCTGCTCCTTTGCTCAGGGAACCCAATGAGCCTTGGGGACACCACAGAAAATGACCCTTTTCCATCTGCCACTGAACTACCCAGTGATTTAAATACGTGTGAGCAGGGCTGAAGAAGCCTCTTCTCCCCAAGTCCACAGGGACGTATTAAAAACAAGAGTCACAGCATTTAAGGAGCCACATCTAAGAGACAAAACAGAGGCCCTACAGGGAAGCCCTGTGGGCTGGTCCTCCACTGTCCATGGCTTGGACCATGCTGTGCACCACCCCACCCAAGAATCCACACCCATTTCTTTCCTCCAAACTTAGAATCTTGCCTGAAGCACTCTCCTGACAATCTATCATAACTGGCTGAGGTCATGTTTTTTTTCTATCTTGAATTTTTATTTAAGTGTAATATTATTTAATTTTTCAAACACATGTGTCTTTTCTCCCTAATTATTAGCATGACTATGGTTTGAGGGTAGAAAACTATGATTTATACTGCTAAGTTGATAGCCATCAAATTGTTGTCAGCTGATTTGGCCCCAAGTGCAAGAGGAAGTTAGGAGACCACATATGCTCGATGTGCTTTCAAAGAATGGTGAAACCTTCCACATTGTATTACTGAGGAAGAGACCTCTGGTATTTAGACTTGTTCTGGATAACATAGGTAGAACCTCAAATCATGATGTTACCAATATAACAATAAGGCTCCATGCCACTGTCCTTCTTCTCATGTGTTTGGGGTCACAAAATGCAGCTCAAAAGTAGAGTGATGATGCTCTTTAGATTAGGAAAACAAGGTCATTGGTGACATCTAATCAACAGTCCACTAGCTCCTCTCTGCATACAACAATGCTTCATATACAAGCTTACTTATTAAATTTATGTATTTACATTATACCTGTAGGTAAATGTTCCGTGCGTAACACTGTACATCCACTGTCTAATTCTCACAAGCTTGGGTACTTACTACTCTAATGTCATATATTATTGTCCTACTTATAAAGTACGCATGCTAAGGCTCAGAAGATTCACAAACCAGAGATCCCACAGTCTTTACACAGCAAAAAATGGGGCTGTAAACTGGGGGTCTCGAACCCACTACACTGCACCTCACCAGGGCTTTCTTCTCCCCACACTGGTACAGGACAGCACTGGTCCTTAACACGGGTCTCTTTTATCTCACCCTGCTTCTTCCTAGCCATGTAACCATACTAGCACCCACTTCGCAGAGTTGTGAGCATTAAACGAGATAATGCATATAAAGCATTGCACATGGTGTCTATCTCTAGGAAAGGATTTAATAACTGTTAGCCTCTGCTGTTTTATCACACATTGCTAATGGATATTAGGAGAAGGCAAGAAGCACCTCCCTTGGCTATCCCTTCCTCAACAGACACTGCGTGGTGAGAAGCACAGCCCCAAATCCTAAAGCCTCAATGAGGAATCAAAGTGGACTTAAGCACCTTAGAATCTTCCACTTCTACAGTTTTCTCCCAATGCAAAGCAGAACAACAGCGTAGCCTCAAGATGATATCCACACACTCTCTCTCAGGCACAGACCCTCACTTCCTTCCAGACCTGTGCCATCCAAACAGCAGCCACAGCCATGTGTGGCTCCCAAACACCAGAAATATGGCTAGCAGCCTGGATCAAGATGTGCAGGAGGTATAAAATACACATCACCCTGTAAATACTTAGTACAAAAAATGTAAAATATCTCATTAATAGGTTGTTTTATTGAAGTAATAATATTTTGGATATTATGGATTAACTAAAATCTGTTTGTTTTTTTTTAAATTTTTATTTGTTTATTTTTAGACAGAGGGGAAGGGAGGGAGAAAGAGAGGGAGAGAAACAGCAATGTGTGATTGATTCTCATGCGCCCCCTACTGGGGACCTGGCCCACAACCCAGGCATGTGCCCTGACTGGGAATTGACCCGGCAACCACTTGCTTCGCAGGCTGGTGCTCAATCCACTAAGCCACACCAGCCAGGGCTAACTAAACCCTGTTTTAAAAATTGTTTTATATGGGTTAATGAAATATGTTTTAAAATAATTTCACCTGTTCAAGTTTTTAAAAGTGTGGGTGCTAGAAAGTTTTTAATTAGACCTGTGGGTCACATTATATTTCTGTTAGACAGCACTGCTGTAGACCATGCTGCCCACAGGCCACAAGGCCTTGTTTTTGGAGAGATAATTATAGAATTCTGCGAGCATCAGAGCATTTCATCAAACAGAGCAGCAGTCCCCACCCTCTTGGCCCCAGATCCCCAAGCATCAATGGTGATCAATATGGTAAACTAGATGTTTATCTACAATTAGGCCATTATACTAATATTTAATAAATATGGCTCCTATGATTGACAAAAATTTTTCAAAACATGACAGGAAAAGAAACATCAATGGATAAATAGATGGAGGATGTGATCAACTAATTTGAAAGAAAAATGCAAGCAGCTAATACATTTCCCAAAGGGAACCTAATAATAGAGAAATTAAGTCAAAACAACTTTTTTCAGTTTATCAACATTAACAATTCAGTTCAACAAGCTTTTACTGAACCCCTAGGCAAAGATTTCCTTTTAAATTCTCAAGATATAATACATAAGAGCGAGAAAGAGAGAGACGCTCATGGACACGGACAGCAGTGTGGTGACCGCCGGGGCATAACTGGTGGTGTACGGAGACCTGGCTGGGGTGGCGAACACGCAACACAGGCACAGACGACGTGCTGTGGACGGTGCGCCTGGAGCCTGGGTGACTTTGTCAGCCAGTGTCACCTCAGTAAGTTCAGTAAAAAGGGAAGAAGAGATATGGCGCTTATTAGGATTTCATCAGAAAAATGACTAGAAGGAACTATGATGAAAGTTCAGAGTGACTATCTTCAGGTGATGCGATTATGGGTTTCCTTTTGGTTTTTCATCTTTTTCTATTCTTTATATAATTTCTACATTGAACATGGATGGCTACTTGAAAATACATTTCATAATCTAAGCAATACATGTACATTATAAAAAAATTTAAAAAATAAAAAGTAAAAACAATATTGCTATTTTAATAATCAGAGGAAATAAAACAGAGTAAAATAAAAAATTAAAAAATGAGATGAAATAATAAAAATCTTCTTAACTATGAAGAGGTTCAAATTTTAAGGCTTCTCACTCAGTAAGAATATTGAGCTGGCCAAGGTTTGTTTGTTTTTTTCCGTAAGATGGCTGTAGTAGCGCTTATTTGTCTTTTAACTTGGTTGGAAACAGTTTTGTTAGATTGTATGGTAACAGCTGTCTTACCAGCATGCATTTAAAAAACACATCAAAATTGGTGAATTTTTTGCATAGCCACTTTAATATTGAAGATGAAAGAAAATGTGTAACATTTTCAGCATATTATGCTTTACCATTTCAAGAAAGGTAAAAACGCAACTGAAACACACAGAGATTTGTGCAGTGTGTGGAGAAGGTGCTGTGGCTGATCGAACATGTCAAATGTGGTTTGCGAAGTTCCATGCTGGACATTGCTCACTGGTGATGCTCATGGTCGAGTAGACCAGTTGAAGTTGATAGTGATCAAGTCAAGACATTAACTGAGAACAATTAATGTTCTACCACGCAGGAGATAGCTGACATACTCAAAATATCCAAATCAATAATATTATCGCTGAAAATGGAAAATGCATCTCTTATGAAAAAAATGAAACTGACTTTTTGGCCAACTCAATACCTCATTTTACATACAGCTTTCCAACTCACGATATTTCCTTATACTTCGCTGGCCTTCAAGGTAACATAATAAGCAGATAATTTAACAGTGGTTATCTTTGGACAGTGGGACTGTGGGCAATTTTTATTTTCCTTCTTTTACTTTTTTTTGGTGAAGGAGAGGAGGAGAAAGTACATATACTTTTAAATTTTCTACGATAAGCAAGTTTTATTTATGCAGGGAAGAACATGGATTAGTTCCAGGAAAATTTAGCTGTGACAAAGTACAGATAAGGAAACCGAGGCTCAGAGAACTTACACAATTTGTCACAAAGTGGAAGAGTCTGAACTTGAAAGCCCCTTGAATCTTATTTTCCCGAACCCACAGCTTCTCAAGTTGTCCCCTTTGTCTGTGCAGACACTATAAGACTAACCACAGTTCATATTCAGACTGGACTCTTGGGTAGACTAACTTCATAATTATTGCTATGCAGGATGGATATAGATAATCCTCTTGTTTGGAGAGTCACTCATTTAATTCACTACAGCTGGAATTGTGTTAGGTTTCCTGAGAAAGTAACCTGAACTTGACCCTAGCCTTTTGAAATTCCCATATTGCAGAGATGTTTCTCAGGATAAACAGGGCATTTTAGTTGGCTCACCCAGCTATAATTCAGTTTACAAATTGGAGAGACTCGTGAGTCCTTATGTTGGTATTCAAAACACATGCTTAGCTGGTGGAATTTAAATAAGGCTCTACAGCCTCATTTTTGTTAAGGGGTAGTTTTTAATCCAACAGCTGTGGGTCTGGCTTACCTTCTGGTCCCACACAGCCATCGATTTTCACAACTAATTAAACTGCAAATCATAATTCACTACGTTGGAAACACACTAACTCCAAAAATTCTCCTTCCTCCTCCAGCCACTGTTGACTCAAGTAAGGCAGGCCCACCAAACATTCTTTCTTACATTACAGCACATTCCAAACCTCAAGCCCACCAAGAGTATGACCTGCTCTTTAGCACACGTTTTTATGCATGTTCATGGTTTAACTTGCATTCTGGCTGCACTTTTGGATGGACGTGGTTTCCTGGGGAGAGGCATTCTCTAATTTGCTACATGGCCTCCTGGGCTCGGTCCCCCTTTGCTCCCTCCCTCCACCCTGCACTGTCATTCTGCACTCTCAAGAGAATGTCAATAACTTTGACTCCATCTCAAATAAAACCAAACCAGGAGCTTCTCTGGTTGGAAATGCACACTGCTTTTTTTTTTTTTTTAAGAAAAACATCAGTGATTTGGGGGACTGGCTGCACCATAGGTTCCCCCCATTAAAGCAGGACACTGCAAGCCTCCTGCATGGATTGGAAGGGTGGGGGTGGTGAAGGAGAGAGCTGAGCAAGCACACTCTGTAGAAGGGAAAGCCACAGCACCTCTGCCTCGGACATCATCGTATAAGAAGATGTTTTTATCAACTTAGGACAGAAGGGCATTTTAAGCTTTTATAAAGTATCTTTCTACACACTAAAACTTAAATTCACATATTCATAGGTTGATAAAATATTAATAATGACAGTTACCACTCTTCTCTCTGCTGCCAGGGAGTTAGTAAGTCAAACTCCCCATGCAGAATGGGCAAGATTCAGCCCAGGTAGAGGGCAAAAAAGGCAATGGCGAGGCTCAAAGAGTGGAAAAATGCTCTTTTTACCAACAGCAGTGACTTTTTCCAAACTCATACTGCCTGAAACATAAAAATTAATCATTAAAATAGTGCTTATTTTCCATAACTGAAACATTCTGCTAAAAATAGGCTAAGGCAAAAACAGTCCAAGGCAATAAACAATACTCTCCCAAGTCCTCATTTGCAAATGAAAGCAAACTCACTCAAGAGAGACGCAAGCTCACAGCCACAGCTGTCAGCAAGGTTAAGTTTGATGTTCAGAGAGAAAGGGTATCCGGAGGACTCTCCTCCTAGAGTCTGGAATACTTAATCAGTATTCTGGTCTTCCTGAAAAGAGCCAGAGGAGTGGGCGGAGTCCAGGCTGGGCACCAGGTGTGCCACACAAACCTGATTAGAACCTCGCAAGATGAGAGACACCAAGTGGAAACGTGCACGTCTGCCTCCACGTGCAGGGTGTGAGAAACACCCAGGCTCGCTCCTGGCTGCGGTGCACTTCGGAGCTGGTGCCCCTGACTAAATTACTTTACTCTCTCTCTAAGCCTAAATTGTTGTTGTTGTTGTTTTTAACAGTTTATTTACTGAGTTTTTTAGAGAGAGGAAGGGAGGGAGAAAGAGAGGAGAGAAACATCTGTGTGGTGGCTTCTCCAGTGGCCCCTGCTGGGGACCTGGCTAAGCCTAAGTCTGTCATCTGTAAGACCAGGGGCGTCAGCAGTATACGCCCCTTAGGATGGGTGTGAAGATTAAGGACAACCCACACAAACTGCCAGCACACCGCAGACACTTGCGGGTTTAGTCCTCCGGCTACCTGCTGCGCTCCGTTGTTACCTGCTAAGGGTGGAAGTGGAATTCTGGAAACTGGAAGGTCAGAGCAAGCGTTAGAGATTGCAGGTTGCAGTTTACTTTGAATTCATCAAACATATATAATAAATCAAATGAACACAAACATGAAGAACTAATTTTCAAGGTCAAAAAATCTAACTACTAAAATATACCCACCCAAAATTTAGCATAGCTGATAATTTTGAATTAAAATAAGGAGTTAACACTAATTAGCAAAACTTTTCTAATTATAATGACCTAGTGTTGGTCAAAGCACAGTGAAACAGGCACTGTTAACATTTTTACAAAGTTATCCAGTGTCAGAAGTCATTAAATATTCACTACAATTTTACCCAATAATTGCATTTCTAAATAATGATTATTATTTTGGTTTCATTCTTTAGGAATCATTAAAATTTGATGTGCATGATGATGTTCACAACATTATTTATAAAGCAATGTAAATTATACACCTTATGAATGCAGCAATAAAAGGATGGAAACAAACACTGTGGGAAAAACATGATAAAATACTATCAAAAAAAGCTAGGATACTAAACTGAGTAGAATCTATGATTATAACATGAAAAATTAATTTGTATAAGAAAATGTTAACAGTGGTTATATTAAGGAAGTAAGGTATTTTAAGTAATTTTTTTAGCATTTTTAGTTTCCACTTTGGAAATACGGGCAGGTTTTTTTGAAAAATAAACCTGTATTTGACTGCTGTACTCCAAACTGCTTTGATAAAAATCAGATCACCCACTGATACTCATTTCATGCATTCTCCTCCGCTAACAGTACAGATGGCATAAGGCAACTCGCAGCTTCTGGAAGTGCTGTTTTCACAGATTAACATCGAAGCGCTTGCTTTTTTTTTAAGGTATAATTCTCCATAGAACAGCCTGTCCTATCCTCACCCTGTCTTCATTTCTACCTATTTCCACTTTCAAGTTGAAGAAAGAGGAAGATGGAGCAGAACAAACCAGAGCCTTTGTCCATGGCCGGCTCTTGTTCCCTGGAGGTCCCCACCAGCTACCTCAGTAAGGTGAGGTCACTGTAGTACCTCCACCTCCAGCAGCCTCACAAGCTCACACACAACAAACACCAGGGCAGAGCACTAGGCCGTCACTAGTGGCCTCTCCATGGCGTTTCCCATGAAAGGAGCCCAAAGTGCTTTACAGTAATCCACACAAATCTCCATCCTTAGCAGATCAGAGCAGGTGAGAGAATAAATATTAGTAGAACACTGAGCCCATTTCTGCAGCATCAAGCAAGGAGATGGACTCAGTGACCTCACTCAGAGGCCGTCTTTCTCATCCAGAATCTATGATGTATTGACCCAGCAGCCTGCAGCCTCCTAACCCATCGCCATTTGGGACACATAACCCTTTAAGCACAAGGGAGTATGTCAGTGAAATTGGAAAGAGTCCTGCCCATCTTTTGGGGCAAAAACAGCTTGAACCTCCCTCACTGCTGAGTTTCAGATCCAACCCTTGGAGTTCGGGCCACAACGAAAGCATCTGAAGCAGGACTGGTGTGGATGCAACTTTGTTTACCCTGTCTGCCAAGGGCTGTGCTGCTGGAGCCATGCTGGCTGGCTGGCACGGCCAGGCTCACAAAGGGGCCTTGTAGTTCTGGGGCCCAGCCTCAATGGCCTGTCTGTTACGTCTCCTGGGACATTCTGATGTCATGCCCATCCAGCTGCCAAGCCTGGCTGGTGACTCAAGTTCCTCATACATGTCCTCTTTTTTTGACGTCACAAATTTGAGACAAATGACACTTTCCACAAATAAAGGAGTAGATCTTCAAGAAGTGCTTCCCTCCTTCCCTTCCGATGTCTCCCACCTTATAGCACACCTATTGCCAAGTGACAAAAAGCAAACCTTAAAAAAAGTAATTTAAAAAATAAATATCTTCCTAAAAAAAATAGCAGCAAATCAATCCACACTATGCATTGCCATTTAACAAACAATAAAGCCGAAGGGAAAGAAGAGACTGCATTTGGGGATATTTTCACCTTCTGTCAAGCTCTAGAGGTTGAGTTAAACATTCAGGAAAAATGAAATGTCACAAACCAAACACTGGTACCATTTTAGGGTAAACACCATGGATTATTTTAAACTCTGGTAAACCAATGTGGTACAAATACCAGAAATTTGAAGACTACTTTTTTTCCCCCTCTTCAAACCTGATAGTTTTTTAGTTTAAATTTCCCCTTTGGCTTAAGGAACTGTAAAACGGTAAGAACAGGAGCCCCCAGACCCCCATATGGGAGTCCCCCTTGGAGCCGGACCACGCCCACTTTAGGAAGAAGGTGTTCTGCTGCCTGTCAGAAGTCTAAGTCTCAGTCTGTGCTTCAAAGCTGGCATCCCCAGCCTAGTAGGGGGCGTGCCAGTTCTGGGAAATGAGTGCATGATGGGCCAGCTCTCCGGCTGCCAAGGCCCAGTCCCTCCCTTTGCAGAAGGTGTACAGCCGAGGTATGCCCTGCACACAGCCACAGGGTCACATCAGAAGCCTCAGCACATTCGATTTAGAAACAGATAAATAAAGCCCTCTGTGAGAATGAAGACATATCCAATAAATAGACAGTGGCCACCTGTCTTCTCTTCTCACGCTCCATGCTCCCCGCAAGCAAATTTAGCAACATCTAAAGGCTGGGAAATCCCCAATATGTATCTTCAGACCTAATTTCTCTCCTCAGAGTTTGATTTCCAGTTGCCTTATTTTCAATCGCCCTACTCCCCAACTTTCTTATCTAGACAATTACTAAATCCTGTCAATTCTATTTCCCTGACTCTCTTAGTGTACAGTGCTCCCCTGCACCATGGCCTCAAACCCATGGCACCCTAAGTAATTCTCTTCTGGACTGTTGAGACTGTCACTGAAGGTTCTCATGGCCCCCATTCTCCTTTGACTCTAATTCGTCCTTTCTGCCACTGAAGCCAGCCCTTCTATCAAACATCAACTTAGCCTCTACTTAAAAACACTTGTTTCTAGCCCTGGCTGGTGTAGCTCAGTAGATTGAGCATGGGCTGCCAACCAGGGGGTCGCCAGTTCAATTCCCAGTCAGGGCACATGCCTGGGTTGCGGGCCAGGTCCCCAGTGGGGGACATGTGAAAGGCAACCACACATTGATGTTTCTCTCCCTCTCTTTCTCCCTCCCTTCCTCTCTCTCTAAAATAAATACATCTTAAAAAAAAAAACCACTTGTTTCTAGATAAATTCTAAACTCCTTAGCATGACACTTAGAGATTTTCATCCACTGGTCTCAATTTCCCTGTCCAAACACATCTTCCACTTCTTACCACATCCCCATCACACAGTGCTCTGCATCACTGCAGCACACTGTGCATTACTGTAGCACACTCCAGCACATTCTGCATCACTGCAGTGCATTCTGCATCACTGCAGTGAACTCCAGCATATTCTGCATCACTGTAGCACACCAGCCCATTCTGCATCACTGCAGTGCATTCTGCATCACTGCAGCGCACTCCAGCCCATTCTGCATCACTGCAGTGCATTCTGCATCACTGCAGTGCATTCTGCATCACTGCAGCGCACTCCAGCCCATTCTGCATCACTGCAGTGCATTCTGCATCACTGCAGTGCATTCTGCATCACTGCAGCGCACTCCAGCCCATTCTGCATCACTGAAGTGCATTCTGCATCACTGCAGTGTATTCTGCATCACTGCAGCACACTCCAGCCCATTCTGCATCACTGAAGTGCATTCTGCAGCACACTCCAGCCCATTCTGCATCACTGAAGTGCACTCTGCAGCACACTCCAGCCCATTCTGCATCACTGCACTGCATTCTGCATCACACTCCAGCCCATTGTGCATCACTGCAGTGCATTCTGCATCACTGCAGCACACTCCAGCACACTCTGCATCACTGCAGCGCATTCTGCATCACTGCAGCTCACTCCAGCACACTCTGCATCACTGCAGCGCACTCCAGCCCATCCTGTATCACTGCAGCACACTCCAGCCCATTCTGCATCACTGCAGCAAACTCCAGCCCATTCTGCATCATTGCATTGTATTCTGCATCACTGCAGCACACTTCATCACATTCTTCATCACTGTAGCACACTCCAGTACATTCTTCATCACTGTAGCACACTCCAGCACACTCTGCATCACTGCAGCACACTCCAGCACACTCTGCATCACTGCAGCACACTCCAGCTCATTCTGCATCACTGCAGCACACTCCAGCCCATTCTGCATCACTGCAGCACACTCCAGCACACTCTGCATCACTGCAGTGCATTCTGCAGCACATTCCAGCCCATTCTGCATCACTGAAGTGCACTCTGCAGCACACTCCAGCCCATTCTGCATCACTGCACTGCATTCTGCATCACTACAGCACACTCCAGCCCATTCTGCATCACTGCACTGCATTCTGCATCACACTCCAGCCCATTGTGCATCACTGCAGTGCATTCTGCATCACTGCAGCACACTCTGCATCACTGCAGCGCATTCTGCATCACTGCAGCTCACTCCAGCACACTCTGCATCACTGCAGCGCACTCCAGCCCATCCTGCATCACTGCAGCACACTCCAGCCCATTCTGCATCATTGCAGTGTATTCTGCATCACTGCAGCACACTCCATCACATTCTTCATCACTGTAGCACACTCCAGCACACTCTGCATCACTGCAGCACACTCCAGCACATTCTGCATCACTGTAGCACACTCCAGCACACTCTGCATCACTGCAGCACACTCCAGCCCATTCTGCATCACTGAAGCACACTCCAGCCCATTCTGCATCACTGAAGCACACTCCAGCCCATTCTGCATCACTGCAGCACACTCCAGCCCATTCTGCATCACACTCTGCATCACTGCAGCACACGCCAGCACACTCTGCATCACTACAGTGCACTCCAGCCCATCTGCATCACTACAGCGCACTCCAGCCCATTCTGCATCACTGTAGCACACTCCAGCACAGTCTGAATCACTGCAGCACACCACAAAATTTCGGACCTAAATGGTTTATCTGAAGAGATGACATTCCCCCTACATAATACATCGATCCTACTACTTCACCTCTACACAACAACACTTACATATCCTTGAAGACCCAACTCAAACGTCACCTCCTCTGTGAAGCTGTCCCCACTCCCTGCAGCTGTGAGTCACACTATCCTCTCGGGTCCCCCGGCGCTCTCTGCACACTTCTACCCTGAAACAGCATGCCCCAATGCAATGTTCAGATGCTGTTTCCCTGAGATCACATCTTTATCTCTGACCCTGGCACACAGCTGCACAGCATACACCTTCAGTAAGTGCTGTTGAATCTATTGACCAGTCAGAAGAGGAATTAGGGCAGTAGAGGGAAAAGATTCTGATGATCAGGATCCTTGAGCCAAGCTCCAGCTGCCTCAGAGTGTGTACTGTGGAAATTTATTAATCTCTCCAGACTTTAGCTTGTTATCTGTTTAATAAGGGGGTGGGGCTACATGATTTCCACAGTTCCTTTAAGTCCTCTGTTCTAGCATTCAGACTACATTTTCCTTTAAAATCTTCAATGAAGAAAGATTCCATAAAACCTCGTAGTAATAATATGTTCCAGGAGTTTGGCTGTTCTCCACAAAGGTGGCCAGGAAAATTCCTGCTTTGCGTGGCCACCAGGCAGAGCTCCCAAGGATGGCCAACAACTGAAGCTCCTCCCCTAAATGCCTGAATCCCCAGTTGCCCTCTGTTCTGTTCCACTCTACATATTTTGCCCAAAAAGTGGCTTATTAAATATTATTCACGAGAGAAAAAAACATGATAACAAAAACGTAACATGCCTTGAAAATGTTAACAAATGCTAAAAACACAACTGCTGGCTTTTGAAGAAAGCCAAGTGAAATGGCCAGGCTCAACAATCACCTCGTCACCCCGTACTCTGGGGGCGGCTGGTACCTCAGGACAGCCACTTCTGTTCTCGCAGGCTGAGGAGCAGGGTAAGGCTTGACCATCTCGTGGAGCATCCCAGGGTGCTGGTCGCTGTAGTAAAGTCCATGCTCCTGGGTCTTGCTGACTGGGGACATCATTTGCTTGGTCTTGAAGGGGTACTCGGGTGGAGGGCCCCGGGGGTCCAGCACTTTACCTGCAGGCTGGGCTGGGGAGGGTCCCCCTCCTGCCTTGAAGCCCTTGCCACTCCCCGAGCCAGGGAGGTGCTGCTTAGCACCGTTCCTCTCCAATGACAACTGCATGATTCTCTCACTGAGAGAGCGGACGTGGCCCTGCTTCAGTTCTTTCAGCGCCTCGTCCTTGTGCGCCTGCCCGCTGTTGGCACGGTTCACAGTGGGCCTCCCCTCAGTCCGGGACTTCTGGCTGGTGCCCCCTGCCATGTAGTAACCATGACCTACAGCCCCCTGCTGCTGCTGTTGCTGCTGCTGTTGCCCTCTAAAGAACTGGGACTGTGCTTTGGCCTCCTCGTAGGTGGGCAGTTCCTCGTTGTTCTGCTGAGGCTGCGTGGACCGGACCTGTTTCTCCATCACCGTATTGTCCACCTGGTGTTCTTGACCCTGCGGTTCCTGGCGTGCCGACTGGTAGACCATTTGTGGGTCTTCTTGAGTGAGGTTTTCCGTGGAAGAAAAGTTGTTTGTAGGGTGGGCTGGTCCTGCACTCCCTGTGGCCTGGTGCTGAATGGCCAGCAAGTTCATGTTCTCGGTCGGGGTGCCATACCGCAGTTGTTCCTGGATCAGCCGCTGCAATACTGTTCCAGCTGCCGCATCCTCGGAACCTCTCATTTCCACCTCTGAGATCCTCAAGAAGTTTGGGGAGTGGAAGTTACAAAGAGGATCCTCAACTAAAAGATAAACAGAGGAAGAAAGGTATCAGGTTGTTGCACAGGAACATAGGTCTGTCAGTAAGTGGAAATAATTAACATTCTAACCACAGCAGCAGGTAACAAGATTTCAAATCCACCACCACCTCCATGTATCCTGCAGTTTCTCATGGAAGTGTTTTGCCAATTCAAACGGTCTCTAATACTCTCCCTTCCCTTACCTCTTGCTTCCTCCCAGGCCTAGCTTCATTCCCTTTAATATCACCACTGGCCCCTTCTCTTCATATAAACATGCCAAGTCTTTCCTATTTTAAAAAAAGACATGCAAAACACAAACCAAACAAAAAGAAACCTACTTCTCATGGCCTACATGTCCCTCTACCTGCTACACTGCCTCTCTCCTTCCCTCCACTTTTAAATGTCCTCAGTAAGCCATCTCCCACGTGCTGCGCTCCCTCCTGCTCTGATTAGTAACCAAGCCCAGTGCGAATTTTCCAGTGCTCATATTACACAATCAACCCTTCTGAGGCACCTGGCATGTTGATCACCCACTTCTCAAAATGCTCTCCTAACTCGGCAACCAGGTCCTGGCTCCTGCTTCTGTGTCCACTCCTCTGGCTCCCTTTTGTCCACCCGCCCCTTGAATCCTGGTGTTCTCCACAGCTCTGCCCTGAGTGCTCTTCCACCCTCACTCGACAGAATCTCCTTGGTCATCATCACACCCACTGCTCACCTTCAACGACTGACCCATGACCCATAGCTGCCAGCCAGTGGCCCATGAGTCCTTCAAACTCAACATGCCTTCTTCACCCCGAAAGGTTTACCCGTCCAACCAATCCCGTATCACTGCATTATCTAATTTTTGCCTAGCCAGAAACCTGGGAGTTTTCCAGAATCCCTTCCTCTTCCTTAGCCACAACATCTAGTCAGTGACTGCCTGTCAATTCTACCTCCAAAATCTCTCTCCCAGCTCTCCTCTATCCCCATGCCAATCTCCAATGTGATTACTAATAACCACAATACAACTACAAGAACCATTTTAAAGTGCACAGGATATGCCACTGTACAAAGTTCTCTCCATATATTCATTCATCCCATATGCAATCATGAGGTAGATATTAATTCCCCAATCTTACAGATTAGGAGAGAGGCTGAATAAAAGGTACATCACAGAGGTCCAGAGGTTCCAGGAAGAGACAGAGCCAGGATCTGACTCATTCCACAACAAAATCTGTGTTCCTTCCACGCCTTATAAGCCCATGGTGCCCCCAGACCATTCATTCCAGCAGCCCGCTCATCTATTTCTCTGACACTAGTGTCACTTCTATTTCCAAACCCAACCCTTAGACCCCAGCCGATCTCCTGCACTACCCTGCAAGGTTGTCCAAATAGGAAAACCTAACCACACCAATCCTCTGCACAAAAATCCTCAGTAATGAACTGCAGGACAAAACTGACAACCTATCCCATGGTGCAGTGGCTACCACCTTACCTGTCCAGCAACATTTCACGCTACCACTGCCCACCCTCACCGGCAACCCCTTGGAGTTTAAGCTCCAACAATACCTAAGAGCATATGTTGGCTCTCTCTGGCCTCTAGGCCTTTGCTCACATTGCCCCTCTGCCTAGAAAAATGTGGCTCACCATGTCCCCCTGTGAGATTCATGCTTCGTGGGATGGCTCCAAAGCTACCTTCTGAGGAAATCCCTTCCTGCAGCAGCCCAGGAGGCTTGAGCCCTCCTGCACTTGCATTTATGTCAGTAGAGCAATTACCACAGCAGATGGCAATTATTCATTTACACAAGACTCTAACCTCCTTAAAGTTCAGGATCATGCCTTCTTATCTGGGTCTCCCTAGCACACAACCCAATGGGGGTGATCAAATTAACCAGTAAAAGAATACTACATGATTTCCACAAAGCATAAAATTTATCCCATTTCACAACAGTGCTAGTAAATAGTATATTGAGGATATTTTATAGCATTATGATAGCAAATGTTCTACCACTCACTACTGGCATGATCCTGAGCAAATCACGTACTCTCTTCTAGCTCAAAAGACTCACCTATAAATTGAGGAAGATGAACTAGATCATCTCTAAGCAGCCTTCAGTGCTACAATTCCATGCAACAATGGCTCTCTGTTTCTGTATACATAGAGCACGTCATTTCCCCAGAAATTGTCTTTCTTCCCCAAGGTTGCCTTTTTTTTCCTTTTTACACCTATAAATGGCATCCTCATATGAGTCATCCTGATAGAAATTTCAGATTTACTTTTGACCCTTTGTCTCCTTTGCTCCCTACATTTAATCGACTCTCACACTAGGTTTTCTTAGTCCACAATGAAATGAGGGAAAATAAAGGTGGTATGATATGCTTACAAGACGTAAGCATGTAGACTAACACGTACTCACATATATGTGAGCACCTGCACACACACGTCATTAGGTTCACTGTCTTTTACTGGCAAGGTCTGTCAAGGGCTACATACCACTTACTCTTTTTGGCATTCAAATATGAGAAAAGGTGACAGTAGATGACATTTTTAGTGTCCCTGCAATTACGAAGACTGCAACCCTAGCTGCCATGTCCTCAGCTGCTCCCCAGTTCTGGCTCTGCTTAGCAGTGGCGCAGCTGTCCTGAGCAGCCTCCTAATATCTCTTGCTTGTGGCCTCTTCTCTTTTCAATCCTGATGGTATTTGTTATCTGTCTTCCTCTACTAGGATTCAAGCACTAGAGGGTGACAGTTTTATCTGTTACAGTCAATGCAATGTCCCCAGTGCCTAGAATACTACCCCGACCCACAGAAGGCCTTCTGGAAGTAACTGCTGAGTAAACTAAAGAACTTCACAGACTGGGTCCTGAAGCTCAACTCTGATCACATCTTTCTCCCCGTCTCCCCAAAATCACACCTCTGTGACCTCAGGCAAATCACCCGGTTTCTCTGAAGCTCTCTCCTCTTTAAAATGGGCCGACTTCATATATGCCTGATAGGACTGCATGTGGAGTAAATGCAAACTTACTCTTTACCATCAGAGAATGGACTTGTAACTGAAATACAAATCCAAAGTTCAACAGTAAAAAATTTAAATAGTAAAATCAGACCACTGAAAGTCCACACAGGATGAGCACTAAATAATCGTAATAAGTGATGAACGACCCAAGGAAAAGGCGATCAGTGTGGGATCACTGGGTCATCCTTCACTCAGCAGACGGACCAAAAACCTGTTACAGTCAGGCATCCTGACAGATGCCGGGGGCAGGAGAGTAAAAAGGTAGTCCTCACCTTCAGGATAACTCACCTCAAAGGCTTAATGGAACAAGCAAATTCACAAATAAAAGTCAGTATTTTAAAATAAAATGAATAAAAATTCTATTGAAATAAAAATATGTTTCCAGAGGAAAATTATATTTTTGGGGTGAATAATAAAAGGAATGGGGGTCCTGACCAGTGTAGCTCAGTTGGTTGGGTGTTGTCCGGCAAAGCGAAAGGTCGCCAGTTCAATTCCCGGCCGGAGCACACACCTGGGTTTGGGTTTGGGTTTGGTCACTGGTCGGGGCACGTACAAGAGGCATCAGTGTTTGTCTCCCTCTCTTCCTCCCTCCCTTACCCTCTCTCTAAAAAATAAATAAATATATGTACATTTTAAAGAAATGAGGTCTTCTCAAGCATGAAAACTATTAAATTATCTTTTCATATGCACATTTGGACCCTTAGATCCTTCCCTAAAGTGGTTTTAAAAATTCCCTCATAGTTTACCAATCCCAAAAGACTTCAAAAATAAGCCGGAAGTTTTTACAAAGGAGGTAGTTACCTCCATATTGTACTTTTGAATTTCTTCTCAACTTCTGAATTATTTGTCAAAAGATAACAATGAAGTAGAGAAGGGAAAACAAGGAAAGATTCTGGGAAAGAGTAAAAAAAAAATTTAGGAATTAGAGAAAAGTTAGGGAAAATAAATGGTATAACTCTGGAGTTCCTACATACCTACAAACTTTCTGCTGAGAGAGTCACAAATTATAGCTAAATAGTCTATTAATACCATACCACAAATATTAAAAATAAGGCATCTGCCAATAAAGAGACAACCAATAACCCCATATGCTGAATTCTTAAAATGAGCACAGAGGAAAAACATTATGCAAAAAGAGCTAAAAATGGGACACATAAGATCATTCTTTACAACAGCACAGGTGCCAGTGAAAGAAGTGAAAGAACTCACCAACTTTTTCCCTGATGGTACCGTTTGGCTCCACCGTCAAAGCAGGCGCTTCATGCCTCCCAGCACAGAGAGGAAAGTCTGGGAAAAAGTAGCTGGGCTCTTCTAGAATCTGGCCAGGACTACTGGGACTGTAACAAGCAGGAGGGGGGCCTGCAGGGAAGAAAAAAACAAAGTGCCCATTAGCGCCATAAAGTTCTCCTTTCCCCTCTCCCTGTGTGACTCACAAGAGAGCCCACGAGGCATTCTCCCACGTTTCAACTTGCACTGGGAGCTCTGTCTTTTTGATTCATAAAATTCCAAATTTACTATTCAGAATTATCACCGGGCCAGCCACTCACCAGAAGGACCCTGACTCAAAATAACAATCTCCAAGACCTGCTGAGTGAAGGCACCGACAGTTTCACACAACCTCGTGTGAAGGGCAGTGGCACCACCAACAAAAGTCAAGTCCTCTGCGACTCTGGAAGAGTCACAAAGTTCCGAACAGGCGAGGAGGGGGACAGAATACAGGGACATGAAGAGACTGGCGAGAAGGGAGGTCACGCCACAGGACACATGTTTGCAGGAGTGCGTCCCAGCCCAGGACAGACCACTCAGCCCGACCTGAGGTGTCTGGAGCCTCACGTGGCAGCAGGCAGCCGGGGGCACAGGTTCTGGCCCTCTGCCAACCACTGGACTTTCAGCTCCAGCTTATCTGCTCCGCACACGAACCGAAGTGTGCTTCCTGCTTCAATTAAATGTGACACTGTATTCAACCCTACAGTGACCGAACCTGCGATACCACCACCATAACACTGATACTGCTCACACAGCATCGTGGGAACATTCAGCAGGATGGGTCCACTGCACCGATTTCTCTCCCTGCACCAATTTCTCTATGTATGCACCCAGTTTAAGGCTCTTACTCTGGGGGAAAGAATCATGCTATTTTTTTTAACTTAAAAGTCCTCGCCTACACAATAATTCCATTACAAGAAAAATAATGTTTTCAGCAATCACTTCAAACTGGTAATTTCAAGTTTGCTAGATTTGTTATCTACCCATTTCCCACAAGTCCGAAACTAGTAGTAAACCAGCTTTGAATAACTAATTATGCTGAGGCCATAAGACGGGGATTTCCTCGTCATGTTTCTGAGTTTCTTTCCTCATGAGATATTTGCATTAATATGTGCACTCTCAGGCATCACAGGTATGTTTGGACTAGAGAGAAAAAAGATTCTGACAACTAGAATATTTATCTTATGAAGTTAAAACTAAATAATGTAGTTGTGACTTTCATCTTAAAGATGAATATAAACCAAGTAAGAATGACATAATATGTGAAGATCAGCCTAGAATTGCAGTTCCAATGCATATGGCAACTCTCTGTCAGCGTTCTCTTTTTGGCCAACCCGCAAGGACTGCCCTGGAGAGAAACTCCGTCTCCTCTGGGCCGCGTCCTCTACATCGACAGATCTGAAAGTCTAGGGCTAAAATTAGAAGTCATAATGGTCTAGATCCAAAGGCTGATCCTGACCTGGCTTTTACTTGAGGCAGGTGGAAAATGTTGGTGGAAAACTGGACAGGGGCAGGTGTAACCTTGGCCATGTGATACAATTGCCTGGAATTTAAAAACCCCCAGTACCCAGACTTCACCCAGACCTCTTCAATCAGATCTCTGGGGACAGGGCCCACACAATTATACTTTATAAAGCTCCTCAAATGCCTCCAGTGCAGCCACTGTGAGAAGCCCTAGGCTTATGGAGAACAGTACTCACAAGCAAAACAACAAAAGCCACAAAAACACATTTTGGCACCCTGAGTTCCACCCCCCACCCACTCGGAGTCTGACAGGTGCTGGGGACCCACACACTTCAAGAAAAGGAAGTGTGATTTTTTTTTATCAGTGGATCTGGGTCAGGAATGGCATGTGCCAGCATGTTACAACTTTGGGTGATACTAGTCACACGACTAAGAATTCTAAGTGGTAACACAGCAGACTGCTAACAAAGTTGAGGTCTAAGTAAGCATATGTGTGCCTGTGTATGTGCAAATAGAGGAGGATAGGAGTGTGTGTGAGTGTGTGTGAGTGTGGCTCCATACACTTCCAATATGGAGCCCAGGGAAGAACTTTGCGCTAAGCCACTCCTAGTCACCACAACACACCCTGTTCTCCATACCCAGGAGCAAGAGCCTGGGGAAACCAAGAGGGTTTTAAGATACCACCCCCACCAGTGGTCCCTTCCAGCCTGGCTCAGGCCCAGGGGCTAAGGAGTGGTCCGATTTTTAAGGGAGTCCATGCCACTCAGGGGCTCTGCTGGCTCAACAGCGTATAACATGCACATGTGTTGCCTCTGGGGGCTACACGAACACTCCTATCATGTCAGGTCCTCTGAACTGAGTAACCTGCAGTCGCCTGTTTCTTTCAAACCAGGACCTTGTCAAAGGATTTCCACTCACTCAGTTTTAGCCTGCAAGGGGAGAGGGGCAAAAGCAATGGCAAACTAGTTGAAGTCAGTGTCAAGGAGTTAGCTCTCTGCGGGTCTCCCCCTGGGGAAGGGCAAGTGCAGCTCTTAGGGGCTGGCCTCACAGGGAAAGTTGCAGATCTGTTTGTGTCGCACTTGACAAAGGGTGCAACTCGGAAATTCTACCTGGACAGCTCAACATTTCTGCCCTATATTGACTATAACCAAGAATGGTTATACCCATTTCACCAAGAATGGTTCCTTTTTCTTGACAAAATCTGCATGCCATTTGTCAACGAGAAGAATCTTTGCTTTTCTCTCTGTGAGCATGACTGTTTTTGGCTTGCTTCTCAAGCACTAAACACTTCCTTCCCATTATGGTTTTATGCTGTTACTTTCTTTGTCAGTGTCTAGCAGCCTGTAGGTAATGTGATCCTGAAAAAGCCTTTTTCCCCCCTGAATAAAAGCAACAACAAAGGGCCTCATTGTTGAAAGAAAAATGAATGTTGAAGCAAAATGAAGTGAGTTTTCCGGGGGAACCCTGGCGACCTGCTCATCTGCTTCACCTCCACCATAACAACTTACTTCCCTAAGATCAGACCCAGAATCGGTGACCACCAGGCCAACCTAACAGACTCGTAAGTTTCCTTCAGGTGTGAACACTGTAGGACATTCACATCGTCACCCCGCTACCATCCAACCTCACACCGCCGGGGAACCATCTGTCCTGACATTCCACTTCCAGCACGCCACTTGCATGCACAGAGCCATGTTGGCTATAGATTCGAGTTCCAACTGTTTTTGGTTTTCAAGGCTGTCTACAGTCACACCCCTCCATTAGGTGCCATCAGCCTTGCTGGTCGTCTCAGCATACCGTGAACATGTCACCCTCATTCCCCAAATCCCAGCTAAGAATGTCATCTGCTTGCCTCACAGTTCCCCCCTCCAAACTACTATAAAGTTCTCTCCAGTCAATTCACCTCTTCAGCTGACCGCCACACTGTCCTTCCTCCCTCCCCTCAACTGCCAGAGCAATTATGATTGAAAGCACACAACTCAGGACGAGGACTCCTCGCACCATGCAGTTCCCTGAAATGGGGGAGCACATGCTCTCCCCTCTGCAGCTGACAGAGGTGCCCTGAGGTCTGCAGGTCAGAGGTCCATCCCTCAAGGCCTCCACGAACTGCGAACCCACTCCTAGGTGTTATTTCACCAACGTGCACAGTCTTCGGCCAGCTCCACGTAATCCCAAACCTCCTAGCACATTTAAAAACAATTTCATTTTCTAAATTAGTGTAACCTCCTAGAGATTTCATCTACAGCAACAAACAATTCTGCAGCTTCTACCTTCCCTTTGAAAGAGTTCAAGAATTTGCTGAGTGTGCCGGGGACCTCAAAGTCAAATACAAGCAACCAAGCCTTTTGATTCTGGCAGGTTTTTCTGGGGACTGGACAGATGCCCTACAAGCAAGGTTCAGAAGGGGCCTAGAGAATCCATGACTGGTACCTGAATACTAAGGGCTGGTCTGTTCCCGAGACCTTGAGTGAAACCAAGCTAGCTCTTGCGTGTCAGCCAACTCACGTTCCAGGAAGCTGAGGCCTGAATGAAGCACAGACAGGCCGGGTCTATGAACACCTGCATGCAACACACACACACGTCACAAAAGGATGCACGAAGCTCTACCACTAAACAGAGAGCACACACTGGAGTATGCTTTCTCACTCTCTTGCCCCAGGGGACCAACATTTGCAACCCAGGATGGGAGTGGGAAGGGGTGGGAGCGGGGAAGGTTTCCAAGGTTCCCATCCCCTACATGATCGGTCTTCTGGGCACCAGACTTGAATATTAATTTCTGGGCCAATCCACCTAGTGTAGAAAATGACTAAAATAAATGCACCAGTAACTATTTAATTTAGGCTCTCTCAAAGGAAGATGCTGACTTTCCCAACATCTTGTGGTGAACAACTTTATCTAAGTTGTGTGACGTTCAACTTTGTAATGCTTATTTAGACATATCTCTGAGATATTATCAGTATGAACCAAAATGCAGAATGTATGCTTAACCTTTAAAGTAACAACTGAGTTCTCTGTTTGTGCTGGGAGTTACAAACACAGACATGAGGAAGACTGTCCTCCACCTGCGGATGTCATGATTTAGTTCTGCAGACCACGTGCACCCAGATTTCAACGCAGAGCAAGTGCTCCGTTAATGGGACACAATGCTTTGGAAGCCTAGGAGTCATGCATTACTACCTGTTGATTGAGGGCAGTGATGTGGAGTTGAAATGACAAGGAAAAAGAGAAATGTGAGCTGAACTGAAAAAAAATGAGGAGGATGTATGCTAATCTGCTGTTGGGGATGAGGGGGGTGCTAGTGAGGAAAGATCCAGCTGGCCAGCGTGGTAAAGGAGAAGCACAGCTGCTGAGTGCGGCACCTCTCGACAGATGGAAGAGTTCAGGGTAGCTTGGGTATAGGTAAGGAAGAGGATGAAGCTCTATCTACAGACCCAGAATCCACTAGTGAAGGGGGCTTTTTAGAAGCATTAGTAGTACATTATTTTCATAATACTACAAAACCGGAAAGTAATTTAAAATTTAGATGGTTCAAGTTCCAATTACTACGTACCATATTCCTGAGAGTCAATCACCTCTAATCAGTTTTGGTGTTAGGGAACCCTGCACTCACTGTGTGAGCCTTAGGGGTAGGTTCTACCTGGCACCACAGAAGCCCGCCTCCCTCCCTGCTCTAGCAGTTAGGGCAACCTGAGCTCAGTCAGCTAGCGCTTCCACCTGGAGACCCCGAATCCTGAGGCACTGTCATGAAGACAAACGGTACTGACAAATCATCTGCAGTGACACTAGTGCCAGGTGTCCAGGAATCACAGTGGTGCCCGTGGTGGGCGCCACCCTCACAGCACAAGCCGCTGGGTGCACGGTGTATTCACACAGGTTCCTGTCTGTCTTCTGAGCCTTTCCAGTAATTTATGAGCTGCTCAATATACTCCCAGCAAATTCCTGTTTTACTTAAGTTAACTATTCAAGACTTTCAAGTGATATAAAGACTTAAATTTAAAACATATTACTCTGATTCTCATTCTAAGAACACCGCATTGTTTTTATATCACGCACTACATGACGTTGCACAATCTGCCTTGAATTACAGCAACTCGTGTCTATCGCCTTTGCACAAACCGTACACAAACACTGGCAGTTCTCCTAGTTTCCTCCAGCTGAAGGGCCTTTCTCCCCTGTGCGTCAGGGAGACTCTTGCTTTGGCACACACGGAATGCCGAAACATGAATGCCGCGTCTGGACGTCTTCTGATGCTCTGCTTTACTGCCACTTCCTCCAGGAAGCTACCTACCTTCCTCCCCCAGTATATATGCCACTCCCCTTCTCAGATGCCATCCACTGGTGCTCCCATCCCACGCCATGCATATGTATGCCACAAAATGTTAAATCTCTATGTCTCTAGGTTTTTTCCTCCTCAGTTCCTAGTAGAAATAAGATCATAGTATGTGCTCAATACATACTTACTGATTCAGTAAACTGTCTGCAGAGGTTCGCAGGACCTAGCAGTTTCTACCTCAAAATGGGCACTCCATAAATATTTATTAGTGGAATTAAGATCCATTTAAAAATAACCAGTTATACACATATTCTTAATTCTATAGAGCTTAACTCAAAGGTGAGTCTGTCTCTTTCAAACTCCTCAGGAGACCAAGGCTGATAAAAGCAACTGGGGGAGAAAAAAAACCATCTAGTGCTAAAAGCAGGTTAATTACAAGTGAACCCTGATCCAGTTCCCGCAGGGGCTCTGTACATGAGGTTGTAAAGTACATCAGGGGGATTTCAAAGCTTCAACACAAACTCAAATTTATAGGAAGGTGCTCTCTGGTCCCACTCCACCTCTGCAACTCTGCCCGGGGCTCCGCCTCAGTGCCGCCCTCGGCTCCTGCGTCCTTCACACATCTGGGAGCAGGAGCAGAGCCTGGAAACCTGGGAGGTTATGTGCTCCCCCACCGTGAAAAGAGAAATCATCCCAGGCCTGCTGATCAGAGTCACAGGAAGACCACACAGAGTCACAGGAAGTAGTTAGTACACAGTGAGACTGTCCACAATGAAAGGTCTCTATCTACAAAGAGGCAATAATTTTAAATTTGGATTTGAAAATAAAATCTAAAGCTTAGTTAAATATCTTGAGTCAAAGTGTACTTAAAACATCAAAATTCCTATTTTGTGTTGATATATTTGGTACTCAAATTTGCTAAAACTAGAAGTACCTAGACTCCGGAGATTCTTTTCCTGAGGTGTCTTTTTAAAACCACTTTGCTGAGGTATGACTCACACGTAAAGAGGTGCACACATTTAGCATATGCAACTCCATGAGTCCGGGGATAAAAGCTAACCCGCAGGACCATCACCGCCATCAAGACCACAGACATATCCATCACTTCCCAAAGTCTCCTCCCGCCCTGCTTATTGTGTGTGTCTGTGGTAAGAACACAACATAATTAAATCGACTTTCTGAGCAAATTTAAGTACACAATAAAGTATTGTCAGTATAGGTACTATGCTGAATAGGGGATCTCTAGAACTCATTCACTCAGGTAAGTTTTAATAAATAAGCCTTATATTAATTAAATAACTGAAGTTTAAATAATCTTTAAACGTATTTGTTTATACCCATCTCAGGACCAAGAAGGTACTCTTTTGGGTGGCCCTGGCACACACGATGCTACCACTGAGAAAGAAAAATTATTATTAGTGGGTAAGCTCCAGTGCTTAAACATGTTTCTATCACATGTATACAGATATTACACATTTAAACATGTATACAGACCGTAAGTGCTTAATATTTTTTAACAAAGGAAAACAAACAGGATGAAAAGCCTTAAAATAAACCCACGGCATAAAATGACAACGTGAATGCACACTTCTGCTCCTCCAAGATGCCTCTCACCCACACGAAGTAGGGGAAGAGCGTAGGGGAAGAGCGGTTCAGACACTCTGGCCTCCCACCCCACTCCTCCAGCTTTCCGGATCCCATCAGCGCCTGTTGTGACAGCTAAGTGACAGGGCTGTGTCTGCCAGGCAGCAGCATCTCACAGGGACGGGAACTCTCAAGAGACAAGTTTCTTCTCACCACACTCACCCCGCTCAGAAGTCAAAATCGGCTCCTAATGAACTGCATAATTTAAGGCAACCAATATTCCCCCAGAAACTAAACATCCCTTTAGCAATACGAATACAATCAATAATAGCAGGAGCTACCATTTATTGAGGGCCTAGTAGGTGCTGGGATGATATAAACTTGTCGTTAATAATCACCACCCCGTCCCCATTCTGTCGATATGGATACCAGGCTCACAGAGGTTAGGGACCGCCCAACATCCCAGAACTAGCCAGCAGCACAGCCCCTCCAACAAGAAGGCTCTGTTTACTCTGCCTTCCCAAAGCCCTCAAGAATCCCTCACTTCATCCTAAACCCTCTTTCCCTGCCTACTTTCTTACATTAATATTGGGAGAGTTTCAATGAAATGCTCTTGCTTGTGGATAACGGGGGAAGGTACCGGCAGAGATTCCTTCCCTGCATATATGAGGCAGAGAAGGAGCCAGAACTACTTTATTTGTGTCACTCCTTATAAAAACTCAGACTAATAACAGCACACTCCTGCCAATCACCAGAACAAAGCAGTAAAGCAACTTCTGAAGCCCCTTCCGCATCCCTTCCGTTTGGCTGCACATCGTTTTCCTGATGGCGTCTCCACTCTCACAGTGATTCCCAAACCTGCGCTGTGTCTGCCACTCGTGGAACAGGTAAAAAAATGTCACTTCCAATCCTGTAATACCGGGACTCCACAAATGTGGAGCAGAAAAGGATTTTTCCACAAGTGTTGGCCGGAAATGAATTTTTCGGCTCCCTCTGCAGTCGATTTGAGTGTGGAGTGAGGTTTAGAAGCCTGTATTCCGCAACGCACGCCCTTGGCAGCACACGCACTCCTGAAAAGCTGTGGTGAGCTGTTTGGTAAACAGATCTCATTTTACACCAAAATCTGTTGATTGCATGAATCTAAATAATGGTGAGTAAGTAAAGGAGATATTTTCTAAAACAAACCAACTAATGTGCACTGGGTCCTTGGATAAAGTGAAGAATGCTGTAAGTTTTTTTAAGCATATTTTATTGACTGTGCTATTACAGTTTTCCCAATATTTCCCTCTTTATCCCCCATCTGCCCTGCACCCCACAACCCTCTAGCATTCCCTTCCCTTAGTCCATGGGTTGTACATATAAGGTCTTTGACTTCTCTGTTTCCTATACCATTCTTAACCTTTCCCCATCTATTTTATGCCTACCGATTATGCTTCTTATTTCCTGTACCTTTCCCCCGCATTCTTCCCCTTCCCTCTCCCCACTGAAAACCCTCCATGTGATGTCCATTTCTCTGATTCTGTTCCTGTTCTAGTTTTTTGCTTAGTATTTGTTTTTTTTTAAGGTACATTTGTTGATAGCTGTGATTTTGTTGTCATTTTACTGCTCATAGTTTTTTATCTTCTTCAATTTCTTAAATAAGTCCCTTTAACATTTCATATAATAAGGGCTTGGTGATGATGAACTCCTTTAACTTGACCTTATCTGAGAAGCACTTTATCTGCCCTTCCATTCTAAATGATAGCTTTGCCGGATAGAGTAAACTTGGATGTAGGTCCTTGCCTTTCATGACTTTGAATACTTCATTCTAGCCCATTCTTGCCTGCAAGGTTTCTTTTGAGAAATTTAGCTGATAGTCTCAGGGGAACTCCTTTGTAGGTAACTCTCCTTTCCTCTTGCTGCTTTTAAGATTCTCTCTTTATCTTTAATGTTGGGTAACTTAATGATGATGTGCCTTGGTGTGTTCCTCCTTGGGTCCAACTGCTTTGGGACTCTCTGAGCTTCCTGGACTTCTTGGAAGTCTATTTCCTTTGCCAGATTCAGAAGTTCTCCTTCATTATTTGTTCAAATAAGCTTTCAATTTCTTGCTGCAGTTCTCCTTCTGGCACCACAATGATTCACATACTGGAACATTTAAAGCTGTCCCAGAGGTTCCTAAGCCTCTCCTCATTTTTTTTTAGAATTCTTGCTTCTTCATTCTATTCCAAATCATTAATTTGAGTTCTGGTTTCCTTCCTGTCACTGTTGGTTCCCTAAATATCTTGCTTTATTTCACTTCAGGTATCCTTCATTTGTTCTTTCATTTTTCGACCAAGCTCATTCAGTTCTGTTAGCATCTTGATTACCAATGTTTTGAATTCCACATGAGATAGGTTGGCTATCTCCTCATCACTTAGCTCTCTTTCTGAGGCTCTACTCTGTTCTTTTATTTGGGCCCTTTTTCTTTGTCCCCGCACACCTGTTAAGTTGTAAAGGGGCGGGGCCTCAAGTATTCAACTGGGCAGGGCAACCCTCCTTACTTCACTGTGGCACTGCCTGGTGGGGAGGGGCCAGAGAGGGAACAATGCAGCTCACCTGCTGGGCTCTAGCCCCTCTTTCCAACCAACTTGTGTGAGACTGGGAGTTTCTCCCACCTCAGCAACCCCCACCATAGTCCACAGTCAGCTCTGAGTCTCAGTTTCCCGTTCAGTCAGCTCCTCCCATGCAGTCCGCTGCCTTGCCTCGGGTTCTTTCCGTCCCCTGTCTTACTGGTCTGTTTGGGCTAGTTGACTGTTTCTTTAATTCCTTGGTTGTCAGAGTTCCATGCAGTTTGGTTTTCTGGCACTTCTGGTTGTTTATTGTTTTTAGATTGGTTGTATCCTCCTTTCGGTTGTGTGAGGAAGTGAAGGGTTTCTACCTATGCCTCCATCTTGCCTGGAACTGCCTGTGTGTCTAAGTTTTTTACTTTTTCATAAATTCAGATTTGAAGTCAATAGTTTTAGTGCCCTATATTCATAATGGCTAACCTGAATGAATGGCTGGTAAGGGAATATGGCTATTTTGGTCACAAGTAAAATACTGTTATACAGATACAAAAACAAAGCAATTATACCAAAAACAACATCTAATTCAACATGAGAAAAAAGCCCATGAAGCTGCCTACCATCAATGATAAGTGCTTGCTAGATCTGAAACTCAGAAATCACATGGCCAACTACCCCAGTCATGTAAGATAAGCAGCTACCTAACCACAAGGAAGGAGAGCATAGGGAGTAACGTTATCGAGCAGGACATGAGATGGACACTCAGAAAACTCTCATAACTCTGATAATTGGGTTCCATTATCTCTTTTTTTACCTAAACAAAAGCAGGAATGACATGCCCCGGCTCACAGCTCATAGCTGTAAGTTTGAGATGCAAACTCAATTTTGACTATTCCAAAGTATTCCACAGAATTTCAGTGGTATTTTTTAAACACCAAGATATCTGTGATAGTATTTGGGTTCCTTATAACTCCTATGAATTATGAAGGGTCATGGGTCTGTGAATTTGATCTGTGGCAAAATGCAGAAATTAGTAACTCATTTGTCCATGCATTCATTCCACAGAGATAAAGGACACTGAACATCTGCCATGAGCCAGGTAGTACCTGGTATGGGGACCAGATCTGACAGGCTAGTGAGGGAGACAGATGTGGAGAGCAGACAATTGCTGAACAGCACAGAAATGCGGGGACCCAGGCGGGCTCAAGGTCCTGCGGAGTGGCAAGCTGGGACAGCAGGGTCAGCACCCGTCTCAGATCACACACACTGGATCTAGGACTGTGTGTAGGGGCTACACGTGCCTCCTCCCCCTCTTTGGCCTTCTTGTTTTGGATCATAAAGACCCCTTTAAAAGAATCTGTCAAGAGCTACAGAGCTTCTCTCTAGGTCTAGAACAGCAATTTTCAACCAGTGTGCCATAAGGATTTTTAAAACATGCAATACCTGACTATTTAGTCAGGGGCACTGCCCTCTTTCCCCTTAGACCGTCAAATAAAAAACTGATAACAGCCAATACAACAACAGTTGTCTGGTGTGAACGAACCAAAATTATACTTATTTTTTTGGTAAGATCAGCAAAGATATATTTTTTGGTATGCCGCAGAATTTTACTATTAGCTTATGTGTGCCACTGAGATGAAAAGGTTGAAAATCGATGGTCTAGAAGAATGCATAGCGTTCACTACAAACCCCAGTGTAAGAACCCCTAATTTATAATCAGCCAGGATGCTGACAGGGAGAACAGAGGGAGGCATGCTGCACAATAAAATGTTCTAGAGGAGTATCAGTGGGAAGCCTTGGAAAGGGGTAACCAAACACTGTGGAGAATTTTCTAGGTGAAGCGCACTATTCTGAGTAATTGACATTAACTCATTTAATCCTCATAATTACTCTATGAAGGTTATTCTCATTTTTCAGATGAGGAAACAAAGGCACTGAGGGTAACTTGCCTAAAGTCACACAATTAGTAAAGGGCAAGGCCAGGATTCAAGCCAGCTAGCTCCAACCTAGCTCCAAGAGTTCACGGTCTTTACCCCTGTGCCAACAGTGCTCAAACTTTTCAGTTAGAGGCCCTTTACACACTTAAAAATTAGTGAGGACCCAACGAGCTTCTGTTCATGGGAGCCATATCTACAATATTCAGTGTATTTGAAACTAAAACTGAGAAACATTAAACTACATGTTCATTCATTTAAAATAATAAACCTGTTATAAGTTATATAAAATACTTTTATGAAACTCATTTCTAAAGCAAAAAGCAGCGAGAGGAGTACTGTATTATATTTTTACATGTTTTATAATTTTACAAATTTCTTTTTGCCTGGCTTAATAGAAGACAGCTGTGTTCTCATATTTGCTTCTGCTGTCAATCTATTCTATATGATTTTTAGTTAAAGTACATGAAGAAAATCTGGCCTCATTCAAATATACAGTTGGCAAAAGAAAGCATATTTTTATAGCTGTTTCAGAAAATTGTGCCTATTATTTGAAACTAAACCAAAACTCAACAGTGGCAATTACTCAAAGGTAGCTGCAATGTGAAATATAAAAGCATGCCACGGGCCTGCCTCTGTAGCCTATTACATTAAAATCTATTGGTGCATCTTTCACTTTGAAGGGAGCTTTGTTTGCCCAGGCAGGATTTTGTAACTTCATACATTGGTCGTTTGGGAAAAAATGGTTCTCTGAAGTATGCGGATCTCCTATAAGGTGAGAAATTTAAAGTGTGATATTCACAAAATCGTATCTGTTAACACACCATGGGTCGCACTCATCAGGAAAGTGTTTTACATAGTATTGGGGAGCTGTCAAGGTAACAGTGGCAAACGTGGGTTTTCCAAAATTCTAACTTGCACTGAAAGCTTCAATTTTATCATTGGCAACAAATACTGTCCACTGATTTTCTTGAAGTGACAGACTCCCTTTATTCATTTTTGGTAAAATACTTACCAAACACCCAATTCAGAATAACTATCATTAGTTATTCTTCCAAGTGAGAATACCGTTCCACAAAAAAAGTTAAGCTCAAGACTTCTGGTCAACATGGCAGCATGAGTAAACATGGCTCGGCTCCTTGCACAACCACATCAGAAGAAGAGGAAGAGCAAGGAATTGGAACTCTATTTGAAAAAATAATGAAAAAAAAACTTCCCTAATTTGGTGAAGGAAATGACATGCAAGTCCAGGAAGCACAGAGAGTCCCAAACAAGACGGATGCAAAGAGGCCACTCCAAAACACGTCATAATTAAAAAGCCAAAGGTTAAAGATAAAGAGAGAATCTTAAAAGCAGCAAAAGAAAAGCAGTCAGTTACCTACTGAAGAGTTCCCATAAGACTGCCAACTGATTTCTCAAAAGAAACTTTGCAGGCTAGAAGGGACTGGCAAGAAATATTCAAAGTCATGAAAAGCAGGGATCTACAGCCAAGATTGCTCTACCCAGCAAAGCTATCATTTAGAATCAAAAGGCAGATAAAGAGCTTCCCAGACAAGAAAAAGCTAAAGGAGTCTATTATCATCAAGCCCTTATTATATGAAATGTTAAAGGGACTTCTTTAAGATAAAAACTATGAACAATAAAATGACATTAAATACATACCTATTGAAAATTGAATCTAAAAAACAAACTAAGCAAACAAGAACAGAGACAAAACCATGGATATGGAGAGAGTTTTGGTGCTTGACAGATGAGAGGGGGTGGGAGGAATGGGGGAAGCGGTAAAGGGATTAAGAAGTACAAATAGGTAGTTACAGAATAGCCATGGGGATATAAAGTACAGTGCAGGAAATGGAGTAGCCAAAGAACTTACACTATCAGCCATGGACAATGAACAAGGGTATGGGGGTTGCCTGAGGGAGTGGGAGGTGCTGGGTGTAGGGGGGCAAGGAGGAAAAAACTGAGACAACTGTAACAGTATAATCAATAAAATATAACTTAAAAAAAGTTAAGCTCACCACTCAGTCACACAAATACTCTTCCTCAGATTGCAGCAGAAGTACCTCATGTGTACTTTCCATTTCTTTATACAGACATTAAGAAGATGTACTTGAGGTCGGAGACTTATTAAAATTAATTATTTGTACTGTTCCAACAAGAGCATGAGTGAAAAACAGGCTTTTGGCATTATGTGCCGCTGAGGGGCGCACTGACCACTGCCCTGACTCACCCGCAGGCACCGGCAGTGCTCCCAGCATAGCTCAGCACCATCGGTACAAATGTCTACAGAGTGAAAAGGCTCGTGTGTCGTAGTATTATTACGAAGATCGTTTTTAGGTCTCAGAAACCTTCAAGGTTCTACAGACCACACTTTGAAAAACGCTGCTCTATGTTTTATAGCCTCTTCCATAGGGAAGAAACCAAAAGATATGAAACTTAAGGAAAACTTTAGGACAAAAATGGCTGCAAACCAGTTACAACTGAGTTACCACCTCCCTGCCGAGGCAAAGGAAGATGCCCCCCCTCCCCACCCTCGGAAGTCAGTGAACTTGAAGAAGGCACACAGAGGCCCTTTGTTGGAGGGCCCGGCTGGAACACTATTTGTCAGATGAATGGACCCTGTTGATTAAAGAAAATGCATCTGAAGAGAGATAGCAGCCCCTCCAGAAAACACCTGCACATGAATGCATCTTCTTGCCCTCAAGGAATTTTTTTTTTATAAAAAGGAATACAAAGTTACAATGACACTTCACTAGCAAAAAGTCTCCATGAGATTACTTTTAGGAAGTGGGGAGAAAATAAACTGTAATAACTTGCCCAGCAGGAAGGCAGACAATCCTTGGACAAAGGGAAGGATGTTAAGACACGATGACTTTAGAGAAAAGAGAATGAGGTTGTCAAGCCAAAGGACTGGAGTATTAGAAAGACTTAAAGAATAAAAAAGATAGAGGAGAAAATACCTTCTAAATGGAAAAAAAAAAAGATGTGCCATGCTTTTTGTTTTGTTTTGGCAAATCTGCTGCTTAAACAATGCAAGAATCCAGAGTCTACCATTTATGAGTTTTGAGAACTTGAGCAAATGAGTTAACTTCTTGGTGTCTGTTACCTTCTCAGTAAATGGGAGTGGTAACAGGACCTACTACGCATGCAGGGCTCTTATGAAGATTAAATGAGACAGTAGAGAGGGCAGTAAATAGTGTTCCAGCATATGGTAAGTGCTCAGTAAATTCTAGCTTCTTTTTATGAGAACAGGGAAAAGGAACAGGAATCATAGCTCTAAAATTCACTTCCAAGAGATGATCAAATCAGCAAGCTTTTAAGAGAAAAAACAGCAAGATGCTCAAGCAGATCAGAGATGAAAACTTATAGAGGTTTTTAGGTCAGACTGTTCAGCTGACAAACTAGACTAAAATTACATTTTCAACTTTCCAAGAATTTGAAATAAGGAAAGTCTTAAATACACAATTTCTCCGAAAATAAGCCTAATGTTCTGGTCCTGCTAATACGGAAGGAAGGAAGGAAGGAAGGAAGGAAGGAAGGAAGGAAGGAAGGAAGGAAGGAAGGAGGGGAAACTCCCAACTTGCATGGCCACCTTGGCATTCAGGTTTAGGGACAGGAGGGACTGGAGAAGGTATCAGGACTCTAACCAGAATACCCTCAGCTGCCAGGAGGCTCCCTCTTCAAACAGAAGGATAACAGGTTAGTTACTGGGAGTGGGAGGAGAGGCTGTCTGTACTAAGTAATACATGTAAGTAAAAACCTCTTCTCTCCTGGGACATTTGTTCCATAACTTTCATCCCATCTGTGGTATAACAGAAGAAGGTCAAGGTGTGAACTCTACATCTCTTCTCTGCATCCACTGTGGTGAATCTATCCCTTCCACTGGCCATGGAGGAGAAACTGACCCCTTTACCACCAAACATGGGAGAAGCCTAGTGCTTTGAAATCATAACATAGGTGGCAATTTAAAAGCTATTTTCATCCTCCAAACAGTGAGTCTTATAATGGCCAGGCCAATAAGATGAAAAATAAAAGAATAAAAACAGCTGACCTCACTTCAGGATACAGAGCACTACCAGTAGACCATAAGACCCATTAGAACATTTCTCTAGTGTGCAATGCAACAAATAACTCAATAATTCTCTGAAAATAAGTCTGAATCAATGCGATAAGACCATAATGTAACATTTCTAGAGATTCTGAATCTCAGGTCTAAATCAGCACGAAAATCAACATGAGCCTCAATTTCACTGCTGTGTTGATGAGTTTGAAGTTTGTTTTCTTTCTTTCAATGGAGATCCATGTGGATAAACAAAGTGACTAGCCTGATACTGGGAGGAAGCCAAGCCACGTGGAAGGGCCACTTGCAGGTGCTCAGTGTACAGGCCTAGCCTTCAGGTCATCCCTGCTCGGGCACCTGATATGTGAATAAAGAAGCCTCCGCATGACCCAATCCCTAAACCACCCACTCGTCTCCCTCCAGCCTCCTTCCACGTAAGTCCAAGGGACAAGGGAGCAGAGACAAGCCACCTCTACCGTGCCCTGTGTGAAATCCAGACCCACAGACCCTGTAAGCATGATTAAATGGTTGTTTGAAGCTACTAGGATTTGTGCCCATTTGTTATACAGCAACAGGAACTGGGACACTGATGACAGTTAATACGTAACTCTTTCAATGTGTCAGATAGTGTTCTTAGCACTTTACATGTTTTCATTCACCTAATACATGGGATCCTTACAATGATCTTTTGAAGTAGGTATTACTATTATTTCTATTTAACATATGAGGAAACTACTGGACAGAGAAGTTAAGTAATTTGTCCAAGATTAGAAAGCCAGTGAGTGGTGCAGATGGGAAGTGAATCTAGGTTTCCAGCTGTCTTAACTATTGAGCTCCACAGAAAAACACATCACAACTAGCCCATTAGGCCCATGTCCCATAATCAGACAGGACCACATTAAGTCATACTTACTCATTTTAAAGAGATCTCTAGAATAAGACATCTAGTAATTCTTTGGTTGCAGCTGTATCCTCCTAAGCTCCCCTGTAGAGGACACGTCCATACTTCTAGAAGTCATGATGCCTGTGATTTAAACCCATCTTCTCCTAATCAGTTCACAGTGAAGACGGGCCACTTGAAAGGTGGTTATAAGTCATTTCTGGGCCTTTCTCAGAGTAGAATAAACCAGTTCATCTGCCTTCTCTTCTTTAACATCTTACTTCATTACATCCCTTTTAAAACATAAATTCCACAGGAACAAAGGGTATATACTCCACATTTAGTCCAGTGCCAGGCATATGACAGACCTTTAAAGGTCAGATGGAGGGGAAAATCAGATAGAGAAACCGTATTCTGTTTTTGCACTCTCACCAGATTCTCCACTCCAGTAATGACTTGTACAATCCAGTTACTCATTCAACGCACACTTACTGAGGAGTGATTGCTCCCGTACTCAAATTTTTGCCTGAGTTACATTCTGTCCAAAAACAAGAAATGTCACGCTCCCTAATATGCAAACATGTACCTTCCTTCAAAGAAAGTAAAAATATTTCAAATAAATTCAATTAGAATGTTTGTGGTAGCTACCCAAATAAACTATTAAATTTGATACTACAAAATCTGTTCACTTCATGACCAAGCTTAATTACATATAACCCATTTGATGTTCCTAAACTAAAAAAGTGACTTTAGTTATTTATTAAATGCTATTAAAATATAAACACTTGTATTTATTTCAGGTTCTTTTCCCCCCTCCAAGTTCCTAGAATTTATTTTGGAGAAAGTTGAAGGTAAGAAAGTTCAGAATTTTGGAAATTTTTTTCTCTAAGTACGGGACTAAAATAATCCATATGTTGGAGCAGAAATTTTTAGACCCTACATTCTTAAATTTTTAAAAATTTGTTTCATTGATTTTTTTTTTGAGAGAGAGACAGAAACATCGATTTGCTGTCCCACCCTTTTATGCAGGCATCGGGTGGTTCTGACATGTGTCCTGACTGGGGGACGACACTAACCAACTGAGCTACCGGCCAGGGTCTTTAATTTTTTTGAGATGTATTTCAAAGGATCAAATCTGAAAGTTAGCTAAAGTAAATTTATTCACTTCCATGCCACCATCACTCATTTTGGGTCTACCAGGCCAGGCACCGTCCTGCAAGGTAAGCCAGACAGGACTGTGTCTTTTAACAAACTCCCTGCTTATTATCTGACACTCCCATTGTCTTCAAGGTCTGTGTGACTGGTTTTGTGATACCGTTTACTTTACTGCTTTCCCAGGTGTCTTAATTTAAATTGACTGTGATTTCAGAAGACATTTTCCTGTATGCTTCTAGATAATGGAGCAGCAGACCGTCTTTCTTTTCCGAAACTAAACTGGTGTCACACGTGCTCTGTGGTGAATTTACTGCTGTCCCCTAGGTGCTGCGTCTCTAGTGTCCCTAATTCCGAAAAAGCAGGTTTCCTAGTCTCGCTTTCTATTTCTCTTCATATTTCTCCCCCATTCCACAAACAAGATCCCAGACAGGCAATCTTGTCTGCCCTTCTATCTTTCAACCTTTTCCCCTGACTAGGAAAGGATGCGCAATGATATTTAGGGACTAGTACCTCAGGACAGAGGGCCTTGCCACAGAATTTCATATTCTCTTCTTTTCCCAAATCCCCCAGATAGAGGGGGCTCATTCATAAGAAACTTGGTTCTCAGAGCCCTTCACAAAAACCATATAGTTCATGTTAGGAAGGACCTGCCTCACCCCTGCTTTCGGGGGCCACAGCATCTGGAGCAGCCTTTACAGCTGAGAAGCAGCAGCTGAAGGTGAGAGGCCTCCCTTCTTCCTTGGCACAGGGCCAGAGGGTGTGGGCAAAGCCCACCACACACAGGAAGCAAAGCGAGCCTTTGAGGACAAGGCTCTCATACTTGTCTTGGGGCCTCAAATAGTCAAATAGTCAAGATATTGACTATTTGAGGACAAGATATATCTCATACTTGTCTTGCTCTGCCTGTTCTGAAAGGGTGGAGGAAAAGGTGGAGCAAAGGAGGGAAAAAAAGAAGGACAGAGTAGATCAGGAGAGGTGTGAGAGAACAGAAGTAGGAAGACCTGTTATGTGGCTATCACAGTAGTCCAGGAGACAGGCTGGGTCGTAGAGACACGCAGAGGAAGGGAAGGTATGCCAGAAGTACTTTGGACATCAACTGCAGGGACCTGGTGACTGGATGTGGGGTAAGTGAGGAAAAGAACTTTACAGTTTACAGAACACTTCCAAAGGAGGCACCTGTTAGGATGACGCAGTGTGGAATGGTGTCTAAGCAAGCCCAGACTGGCAAGATGAGCAAGGCCAGCTCCCTGCCTCTGCTTGACAAAGGCTGGTTCAATAGTGGAACAGACCCAAGGTGGAGGAGTGCAGGTGGCCTCAGAGCCTCTCCAGGAGAAGGCTAAATCCACCCTAGCATTTCTATTTGCTTCTCCGAAGCACCAGATCCCTGGAAGAACCCCATGAACTAAACCAAAGCCTCAGACATTACTAAAAACTGTAGGTACCTCTTGATAACAGCCTGCTATCCCAGCAAACTCCATCTCCAGCGTAACTCAAATATTTCGCTGACTGACCTTAGAAGAAATGAGGTTCATGCTGATAGAGCAGTCAGCCTTTGGTATTCCTCCTAATCGGGTCCACACCAGACTTCCAAAGGAGAGAGAAGAGATATATCTCACTCAAAAATGTGTTCCTGTCCCATCCTATGAAACCCAGTGATGTTGCCCCCAGACAAACAGAGCTGGTATCTCTCTAGAATGGCACTGGCCAATAGAACTTGCTGTGTCAATGGAAATGGTTGTTAAGTACTTGAATTATGGCTGGTATGATGGAGGACCTGAATTTTTAGTTTTAATTTTAATTAATTTAAATAGCCACATCTGGCTAGTGGTTACTGTGGACACAGTAGGCCTATACCTTAAAAAAATGATGGGGGTCCGATCACATCTGTCCTAAGCCACCAAAAAAAGAACTTGATAGAATTATATTTTTTGACGACAAGGAAGCTGAATCTCTTGATAGCCCAGCATCTGTTCACGCTGTGTTCCTGCCCTGAGTTCTTCTTTCTTTGGTCATTGCTACAACTACACATAAGTGTGCCTCCAATACATGTGTGGAAGGCACTCTGAGCCCCGAGCCTAACGGCCCATCCAGGATCCTCTCCATGACACCCCTGAATCTACGTGACCTTTACCAAGTCTCCCCAGCAGCAACAAATCTCAGTATCAGGAGAGGCAAGTCCATCCCCAAATCCCGTTGGACACTATTCCAAAGGGAAATAGAGATCTCACAAAATAATAAAAAACTGATTTTGCACCATGCTTTACCTCTTACATATGCCTTTCACATGCAATATCTCATTTAAGCCTGAATAACCTTAGGATATAAATTCTAGTAAACACATTTATCTTATAGAGGTTAAGTGACTAGCTAAGGCAATATGGTTTGCATATGACAGCCATATACCCTAACTTGGCATGTCTTTAGACAATCGAGAAAAGAAAAACTTGGGGTTGGGAAGGAGGAAGACACAAAAGAGTGATTAAAAGAGAGATCATAGTTATGTGCATCAACTAGTAACCTTGGAAATCAATCTATTTCAATCTCAATCATTAATATGAATAGACTCAATTTCAAAGGGTTAAGCACCTTAGTCTGGGACCAATTTAAAGAGAACTACACTCTAAAATAATGATCCTGAAAGTGTGGTCCTCAGAACAGCAGCAGTAGCAGCAGCAGCAGCAGCAGCAGCACAGCATTTCCATACTTGTTAGAAATGCAAACGCTCAGGCCCCATCAGGACCTAATGAAACAGAAACTCTGGGGGTGGAGCCCAGCAGTCTGTGTTTAAATAAGTGCTCCCAATAATTCTGATGCTCACCCATGTTTGAGAAGCACAGCGCAGTGAGAATTGTGCATCTGAGGCCTCATCCACTTCCTCTGGGAAATGAATTGGTCAACGCGGGGAAGGAAAGGGAGCCGCTGGTTGTGAAGTTCGGGACACGCAGGGCCTTGTGACAGGAGTCCTGGCTCACCTGAACCTCAGGGGGTAAACTCTGAACTAGCTCACAACAGCAGCTACACCTCCCGCCACCCACGTCCTGTGGTCGGGGCAGGGAGGAAGTTGTTCTTCAGAAAAATCTTGGTTTTAGGTGGGAAAAGGTATATTTTATAGGCAGTACTGGATTGTGAATAGAGTATCCTGGCTTCTAACCTCATTCAACAAATAATACTTGGTACACGATATAGTGTTCCCAACTGTGAAAAGGTAAACTTCTATAAGTAAGAACTGGGATTCGAGTTTCTCAGAGAAAGGAGATATATGAGAATACACATAACATTATTATAAAACCATTTGTCTCTCTCCTTTTTATAATAATTTTATTATTATTATTATTATTATTATTATTATTATGGTAGCAGGCATTTATTAATGCTTTCAAAGTGCCCAGCACTGTGCTAAGTGCTATATATACATTACGTCATTTCACCCTCAACGCAACTTTATGACGTAAGAACTCTTACTGCCTCCACTTTATCCGTGAGGTTTTAGCAAGTCAAATTCCCTGAAGTTATGTAGCAAGGAAGATGCAACACCAGGAAGCGAACCACATCTACTTGTTCCTAAACAATCCAAAATACTATCTCCTTTTTAAAATACATATCCAAACTTTAACTCTATTTAACCTTTTTCATACTCTTTTATGTTACTGAGTTTTAACTATAGTTTTAAGCATTTTCCTTTTTTTTAGCTATTATGCCACATGCAATTTTAAAAATAGTTATCAACAACTCGAGTTACCCTAAGTCCTTCAGCATATGCTCAAGAGCCAGGGTAGTCCACGCTGAAGAATCTGTGGCAATAAAGATATCCAAAAACTGGACCAAAGAACCAATTTTACTTGGACTGTGCTCAGGCAGCACGCCCGGGAAGCCCACCTGACCACCTGGACCACAGCGAGCCCTCTCCACTCAGTGCTCGTCACCCAGTCTCCATTAATACATGGGAATGTCCACACAGTCCCACCAATCAGTGAGCTCTTGAGGGTAGGAGCCTGCCCGATCCATCCGTGAGCTTCCAAAGCTCTAAAAGTATAATAAGCACCTATTAGATCGATAGCAAGACATACAAATACTTAAGAGGGTAAAAATGAACTACTATTTGACTATAAAACATGAAATTACAAAATTTTGGAAGAAAACATAGGAGAAAATCTTTGGGATACAGGCCTAGGCAAAATGTTTGTGAATGTGGTACCAAAAGCACGATCCACAGAAGGAAAACAGAATCAATAAGTTGGACTTTGTCAAAAGTAAAACACTTTTTTCCTGCACAGTATCCTGTTAAAAGGACAAAAAGACATACTGAAAAAAAAAACGTGGAAGCCACACAGATGACAAAGGTGTAGTATCTAAAATGTATAAAGAACTCTCAAAGTTCAATAGTAAAAAAAAAAAAACAATCCAAGTAGAACATGGACAGAAGACATAGCAGACATCTACCAAAGAGAAAATACAGTTGGCAAATAAGCACATAAAAAGATGTTCACTATCATTAGCCATTAGGGAATGCAAATTAAAACTACAGTAAGACCAGAACACTTATCGGAGCAGCTAGAATAATGAACAAAGGCAGGTGGGCATGCAGAGGAACGGGACCTCTCATACATTGCTCATGGAAATGTAAAACAATACAGGTATCTCTGGAAAAGAATCTGGCAATTTCTTTAAAAACTAAACTATACATTTACGGTATAAAATCAAGCAATCATACTCCTGGGCATTTATCTAATAGTAAGAGTCCAAAACTGGAAACAATCTGAATGTCCTTACCATCAAATACTCCTTGGCAATAAAAAGGAATGAACTATTGAAAATCCAACAGCTTGGTTGGCTCTCAAGAGTATTGTGCTGAGAGAAAAAGCCAATCTCAAAAGGTCACATACCACATGATTTTATTTATATAACATTCTCAAAATTACAGAGATGAAGAACAGATGAGCAGTCACCAGGGTTTAGAGAGGGGGGTGGGTGGGAGGAAGATGGATGTTACTACAGAGGGCTGGCACCAGGGAGATCCTAGAGGTGACCAAAGAATCCTGTACCTTGATTGTGGTGGTGGCTACAGGAATCTACATGTCTGAAAAAACTGCACAGAAGTATACACACAAACACAAATGCGTGCATGTTAAACTGGGAAATCTGAATAGGCTCTAGGGATTGTACCAATGTCAGTTTCCTGGTTCTGCTATTAATCACCGTTATATAAGACATTCCCAATGGGGAGAACTGGGTGAAGAGCACAGGGGACCTCTTTACTGTTTTTGCAACTTCCTACAAAGCTGTAACCACTTCAAAATTAAGTTTTCTAGAAAGTGAACTATTGATATTTTACTTAAAAACAAAACACACAAAAGAGGTGTATATAGCTGCACTAATGGCTAGTGAGGCCCCAAACACAGATTTAAACACACAGTAGGACCGTGTGACTTCATTTTTTTAAAAGTTAAGTCCAATTCTCCAGGGTCGTAACAGGGACATATTTCCTAACACCTTAGCGCTATTTCCCCATCCCCCTCATAAAGGCAAACACAATGCCTGATGTGTGCGCTCCTTTGGGAGTCCAGGAGTCCTGTCCTCAGTGCTCGGAATGAGTATGTCCTAGGGTTTCACAAGAAGGGAGGCCAAGGGCCTGGACAACTGGAGAGCTCAGCACGGTGCCAGTCCACAAACAAGCCCGGCACAGCGTCCTGCCAGCACAAGCAGGGTCCTCACCTACCCACAATGGCCAAGATTTAAATTTTGTCTTTCCTCCAAGACAAAACAAAATCAAACCAACAAAATACTTTTTAATTGCTAAGCAAACTAACAAAAACTTCAACAACCTCAGACTATTTCCAACAAAGCTTATAATCAAATATGTCCTCCAAACTACTCTTTGCTTTCCAAGTATTCTATTGCCTAGTGACTCTAGGATATAAGGACCTACTAAAATTAATGAAAAAACAGGAGAAAAATTATTCAAAACACTAGAAAATTTCCTGGCCTGAGCTTCTACATGCACTTAAAATGCAAACAGCCACACTAAAGGGGAGAGGGGCTGCTACTTTGGAGAATTTTGTGTATCAAAAATACGAACAGGGATTACAAAGTTACCTCCTTTTCATTTATAGGCCTGGAAAATCTTTCAGATTTTTACAATTTTCACTAGCAATTCCCTTGTTTCAGACATTTTTTTCTTTTAAAAGCCTTACATTATATACAGTAGTCCAAGGTTTTGCTTTCCGAGATATCCCTGTTCAACCTCAGTCTGAACACATTAAACAGAAAATTCCAAAAATAAACAATTTATAAGTTTAAAATTTGGCGCTGTTCTGAGCAGCGTGATAAAAATCTCGACCCATCCCACTCCATCCCGCCCAGGACGTGAATCACTCCTTTGTGCAGTGTATTTATGCACGGCCTGCCCATTAGTCACTTAGCAGGCTCCTTACCAGATGGACTGCCCTGGTATCACAGTGCTTGTGTTGGGGTAATCCTTATTTTACTTAATAATGGCCCCAAAGCCATTCATACAACTTTCATTATAGTATATTGTTATAACTGTTCTATTTTATTAGTTATTGTTAACCTCTCACTGTGCCTAATTTATAAATTAAACTTTATCTTAGGTATGTAGATATAGGAAAAAACATAGTATACCTAGGGTTCAGTACTATGTGCAATTACAGGCATCCAGTGGGAGAGGAGGTGGGGGGGGCTGTAGTACTTTATCATTTTCAAAGCACCTTCACAAATTACTGTGAAAAACACAGTGCTGGTACCTAGGGGCTACACTTTTCAGCAGAGCTCTCACCAGTCAGACTGCCATCTAATTTCAATAGTTCAGCCATCTTTCCCCCAGGCCTTGGGTCCACACTTCTCCACTAGAGTAGACATCAAAAAAAAAAAAAGCAGAGCACTACCCACAAAAACCGCCAGACTAACTGGCCAAGGGCAGACATTTGCAACTCTAATCAGCAGTGTGCCTGCCCATAAAATCACTCACATTTCTGCATTCGTGTGCTTACTAATGACAGCACTTTAAGATCTCATTTAAACCGAAAGTCCCCCATTAGCTTCCATGAAAAGATGTATTTTTAAATGCTTTTATCTCCACATGTCTCTCCATATATTAGTAGTCTTACTCTCCATCTGCACAGAACATAAAACACCAAGACTTTGGTCTGTTTTAAAAAGAAGGGGGAGGGGAATGGACTTTAAAAGTACTGCACCTCCTCTCCCTTCTATACGCTTGCTGAAGTTACAAGGGTTTCCTTATTTATCTTGAAAATGAATCTCTCTAAGCCCTGACCAGAGTGGCTCAGTTGGCTGGGCATCCTTCTGTAATGCAAAAGGTTGCTGGTTTGATCCCTGGTCAGGGCACATGCCTGGGTTGTGGGCCAGTCCCTGGTCACTCCTGTGAAAGACAACTGATGGGTTGATGTTTCTCTTTCTCTCTCCCTCTCTTTCTCTCTCTCCCCCCCCACCTTCCCCTCTAAAAATAAATAAATAAATAAATAAATAAATAAATATTTTTTTAAAAAAGCAAATGTATTTCTCCAAAAATTAAACACTCCCCTACCACACCTCACCAGGAAGAATAGGGACATCTTTAAAGCCTTCTACCTCTAAGTCCTTCTCCTTTTCATTCTAGTCAAATCAGTGGATTCCAATCCTTTACTCCTCTTAAAACAAGGAATATTTAAGTATTGTTCCCATATAATTCCCATAAAGCGCAATCATACTAAAGGCACTATAATGCTCAGAGCAATGTGATGGGAAATACATTTCACATTGGTCTAGATTCTTCAATAACTTGAAATCTAGAGAGACCCCTGTTAACCTGATTCTGACCACCACAGGGAGCTTACAAGATCCAGGAGTGGTGGGCCGCCAGAGAAAATCTTAGTTTGGCAGGGACGCAGGGGGCAATTTTGGAAGCAGAGGGCTGTGACTGTTCAATATTTCAAGCTGTGACATTTCACTTCCCGAAATGGAAGGAAATTTTTTTGGAATAGTAGCTATTAATATCCTTCCACTCTGGTTTTACTGGCTTATGGCAAGCAGCAGTATTGTTTGTAACAGTCAAAAGCACCTCCGGGTATCACAAATGACTCTCTACCCACCCCCTACCCCACCACCACCACTCCCCAGCACTTTAGGAGCAGTACAAAACCTCGACTCTCATAATATGTTTAGGAAGGCAATGGGCAACCGTGTCCGCACTGATCATGATGGCAAGGGAGCTGAGGGACCAAGGGCCCAAAATGTTGGTCCAAACTACAAATTTTTCTCTGGAGGCCGTAAGATCAGAGCCCCAGTCTACTACTGAAGCCCCAGTCCAGGTTATCTACATGCAAGCCGGGCATTTTCCAAAGCATTTGCCACTTGGAAACAGTAAACCAACATCAAGCCAAAAAAGCAAAAGCCTTCGAACAAAAAATGGAATAGGAAGTCTTCCACGCCACAATCAAGACACTAGAGAAAGCATGGCGAGGCACGGGAGCTGCGGGCGGGGAGTCGGGATTCTCAGGCTGGGATTCGAAGGGGGTAAACTTGTCTTCGTCGCCGCAGGCACAGTCCAGACGGCCGAGGCCCTCGAGGCGGGTGCGCGCCAGGGCTCCTCAGCTCCACCGCCTTGCCCTCCAGCCTGGATGACTACCCCGCACGTCCGGCCCCTACGCAAGCGCAGGGCCTCGGCTCCCCACCGCTGTCATAGGCCGACGTGCCAGTCTCCCTCCTGCCACAAATGTCACATTCCAAGAAAAACAGTTCTTGGAAAACCGCCCCCCCAAACCAGATTCGTTTAAAAGACATCACTAAGCAAGGGAGAGCTGATGTAACCCCCCTATTTCTGTCAAAGAAACTTGTCTGGGGAGAACAAAGAAGGAGTAGTAGCTAACGTGATCCAAGCTTCGGCTTTGGGGCGCGACCCTTCCGTCGCCCCCATTTGCCAGGCCGAGACTCCCCCGACGGCAGGAAGGGTCCGGCCCGGAGCGCCGCAGCCCGTCTGGCGGGCGGGTAGGCGCGCCTTTGTCTGGCGCGGAGGGAAGCAGCCAGCCGCCACCCCCTTTCCGCCTCTCGGGTCGGCAGCCCGGAGACCCGCGCGCGGGCGCGTCTGAGAGTGCAGCCATATCGCAGGGCCCCTCAGGAAAGGCCAGCCTCCGCGTCGGGGGCGCGCCCGCACCCCGGGGTCCTGGGCCCGGCCAGCAGACACAACTTCCCAGCCTCCGATGGGGCACCGGACATCGCGGCTCTATGACCCTCCCGCTGGCACTGGGGACCTAGAGGGTGGCGCGGAAACGGAGTTCTGCTCTTTAAAAAAGAAAAAGAAAGAGAAGGAAAAGGGGAAAAAAATCTGGGTTAGAGAGCAAGATTCCGGTGGTGCTCGCTTACTCCCAGCCCCTGGCGCCGAACCGGCTGCCCGAATCTTTCCGAGCCCAGCCTATCTCAGCCGCCGAAGAGGAGCCGCCAGCCCCGAGCAGCTTGGGGCGAGGGCACACTGGACGGCTGGTCCCTCTTGTGGGAGATCTGGAGGCCTCGGACGTGCATCCCGAGCGCGGACTGGTTACCTTTCACCGCAGACTCACAAGTTCCCCGGCGTAACTTTGCCCTCCACATGAGGCGATCATGGCTAGTTCACCGCCGTGGTTGGAAAGGGCGGCCGCCAGGCAGCTCGCTGGGCATGGCGTGGAGCAGCGCGGGGAAGCGGCGCCCGACAATCAGCCCCATTCACGCAGGAAGAGGGGAAAGGCCAGGGCTTCACCTCCAGCCCCAAACCGGACAACCGCTCCTGGGTCCTAGAGCTTCCCGCACGCTCCCGCCTCCGCCCGCGCTCCCCCCTCCTAGAGTTTGGGTCGGGGAGGGTCGTCCAGGCCCGTCAATGTAACCCTACACTCCACCCCCGCCCTGGCGCCCGGCCGCTGGGCCCTAGAGCCCGTCTGCAGGCTCCCGCCACCCCCAGGTCCGCAAGAAGGCCTGCTGAAATTGCCGGGAGCTGAAGCTGACGTTGTCTCCCAGATTTAGGAAGGCGATAGCCTCCCTCGTTGTCCACTGCGCCGGTTTTTAATGCAAGACCGACCAGTTACCCTTCCTTAGACTTGCTCTTCCTTCGCAGCAGGCCAACTCCGGCAAAAATCGGTTCCCTGTTCTGTCCTTTAAGACCAGGTTAGGTTCTGTTTAGGGTTTTTTTTTTTTCTTAAGTGGAATTTCCAGGTGAAAAGTGGCCATGCACTTTTCTCTTTGCATTCCCCAGGCCCCAATGCTTCTGCCACATGCTGAGATTGGGCGACATGCTGCTAAGACGTGCTCCTTTGACAAGCAGAGGGTCCAAAACAGATCTTACAGCCTGAGCTATTAAATGTATTGGGAGATCTGTACATCCTGTGGCCACAAACCCCCAAGCTGTTATCTGCCAGAGTGGAGGCAAAGAAAGTGACTCTGGGAAAATGTTGCTGATTCTCCTCCACTTCTAAATCAGGTCGGACTAAGTAACCCACCCTATTATTCTCAATTATACTCGGTAGACCTTTGGAGCCTTGAGCTGGAGAGCAGGGACCCACCCCCACTGTAACATTTCTATCTTTCAAGGGCCAGCTCTGCTGCTCAGAGATTGAGAGGCCAGCCAGTAGAACAGCTGTTGCGGAAGACGTTAATACGAGTCAGGGCATGTCACACCTCTGGTGTTCCTATCCTCTCCTAGCCCTTTCACTAGACCAGGATTCCGTTAGGGTATTCCTGCCAGGATTGCCACAATTACCACAATAGCCTGCCAGCAGTTTTTCCCCTCTAGTTAATCCTGATGAAATTGTATGTGGTTCTGATTCCCAGGATGGCTAGTTCAGGAACCTCACACCTCTCAATATAAAGCCAAATGCAATCATTTACCAATTATTTACCAAATACCTACTCTATTTAAAGTCAGCTATCCTAAAACTTGACAGCACACAAAAGAAACAGCTCAGCCCTTCAAAAATTCTCTATTTAAGAAAACAAGTTATGCAAAAAAAAAATAAGAAGGTAACAACACAAGATCTGGAGATGCCTGTAAAAGGTGGAAAGAAGGTCTCAGTACAGGAAAAAGGAGAGCACCAAAGGGTGGTAGAGCTCAGATGCAGTCAGCATGTGGGTATGGACTGTAAAAGAGGTAGTGGACAGTAAGAAGGAAGGAAGGAAGGAAATGAACATTTATTAATTGGCCTCTATTAGATACCATACCATATCCTAGGAGGCAACAGAATTTATCAATTACAAGCATCCACAGGAACAAAATTGGCATAGATTAGGTCACAGTGCAAACCACTCACTATCTGTAGGTGACCTTGGGCAAATCACCTAACTTCTCTAAACCTCAGTTTGCACAATGATGAACATAGATAGCACCAAGCCCCACACGGTGGTTGTAAGGACTGAATAAAGTAACAAACATAGAATACGTGTCGCAATGCATGTCAGTGCTCCACATATACTTGCTGTTATTATTTCAACCAACCCTCCAATAGCCCTGTAAGGCAGAGAGAATCTGGGAAATAGTTGCAGGAAGCAATAACTTGTGAGGTTTGGGCAAAGATGATGGAAAGGAAGAGATACTATGTGGATACCAAATCTTTGAAGATACCAAATACAATGAAAAAAGATACAATATCTATGAAGAAATATTACACTCTTTTCATGGCCTAGATGGCTATCCTGGAGAAAGAACAAAAAAATCAAGTTAACCCATATTTTGAACCTGGGTCATAGGAAGAATGGACCATTCTTAGAAGAATGGGTCATTCTTGGAAGAATGGGTCATTGGACCACAATTTCTGATTCAGTAGGTCAGGGAAGGGCCCAAGAACTGCATTTCCAACAAGTTTCCGGGGGATGCTGATGGAGCTGGTCCATGGATCACACTTGGGGAACCACTAGTGTGGCACATTTGGGGAAACTACCTCTCTGTAAACTCAGAATCCCAACCTCAGTAAGGGAATTGGCAAGAGATACTGTAGCAGAAGAACAATCAAAACCCAGTTTTCAGTTTTGAACTAGCACTTACAGAGTAGTGTCTCCTCTGTGCCAAGTGATTTCATTTTACTGGTACATGATGCTCTGAAAGGCAGGTATTATCATCCATGTTTTACACATGTGGAAAAGAGTCTAGGTGAGATAATGTGAATTTCCTGAGATCAGTTGTTCGTGAGCGACAGAGCCAGGATTCAAGCCTGCTTTAATCACTGCATTACTTTGCCTCTTAAGCAAGCAGTTCCTTATCCCAGCTCACCTGGACAGTGATGCTCCCTCTGGCTCCAGACTGCAGAGCACCCCCGGAAAGAACTCTGATGCCTTACCCTAGTTAGTGAGGGGTGGACACAGTGTTCACAGACTCCCAGGCGCTGCTAGGAACCTGAACTTGCATGAAGTTTTCCTTCTTATGGAAGGGAGTAAGATCTATTAAGCCTCCACAAAAGCATTATGCTAGGCATGTTACACTCACCTTCCCTTTCTAAGCCACCAGAGGGGGTTTCCAATCTGGGGGCACAATTAAGTAATTTAAAACAGAGGCTGAGACATCAGATTGGCCTGCGATCAACTCCCCTTCTACCACTTATTAGTTATATGACTAGCTAACTTACTTGACTTTACTAAAGCTCTATTTTCCTTCTTTTAATAAGCAGGCATTAACAATAGTATCCACCCTAAAGAGTTGTGAGAAATTCCTGAGTCAATTGCATTGTAAAGCTCTCAGCACAGTGCTTAGCACACAGCACATACACCATAATTATTAGCTATTATTTCTAACTAGTTATCCATTTTATTTCAAAATTGGTCACGTTAGAGGACTTTTAATTATTGTTGTACTTGACCATGCTAGACACACAGTTTCTTTCTGTTTACATGTCATGAGTTTTGGAATATTTAATTGGTAGATCCAGGAACTATGAACAATGGGCATCTTGATTTCACATACCCCATCCCAATTAAGAAAAATATCTCCAGGTACCATTATAGACAAAGCAGAGGGGAAATGGGCTAGATTGTGCATTTCATGCAAATTAAAAATAATTAAATAACCAGAGCTAATGAGCATTGATTCATGGAGTGATATTAAAATGGGTGGAGGGTTGATATTAAGGGGTCTGACAACCCCACTATGCCAAGTATTGGTCGAGTTACATTATGAGGTCGTGTGCTCAGTTCTCAGTGCCAGGTAAAAGGGAAACTTTCCTCAACTGGAAAGCAATCAGGCGATGTTGAGCAGGATGGGAATGGATGGAGAAACCAGAGCATATTAGAAAGATAACTAGTATGGAGAAGAGAAGATTAAGATACAATTCATAAAGAAAGGAGGAACAGACTGACTTATTCTGTGTTTGCTATATAGACTCCAGAGCAGTAGTTGGCAGCCCATTAGTGGAAATCAATTGAACAGGTTAACCAGCATTTTAAAATAAATAAAAATAAAACATAACAGAAAATACACATCTAAAAGGGTATAATTGCTACTCCACAAAACTTCAGTTTTAGTTTAATTTATATTAAAATTTGTACATGTGAGTCTAAATGTAAATGTATACTAATGTTGGGTTCCAGTAAACAAAATTTATTTTTATTTTATTTTCTTAGAGAGAGGGGAAGAGAAGGAGAAAGAGGGAGAGAAACATCTATCACTTGCAAGCACCTTGACCAGGGACCTAACTGCCCTGATTCAGAATCAAACTGGTGACTCTTCAAACTGGCTTTGCGGGAGGACACCCAACCACCTGAGCCACACTGGCCAGGGTGAAAAAAAAATGTTTTTAAAGCTCTAGAATGCAAAATATGGAGAACAGCGTGCAAGAACAGTAAGTCAGTTTTCAGCTTCCTGCAAAGAAAGTGTTAGAAGAATGATCACTGTATCACACTAGACAAGGTTTTCTCAGAGTAGGATGCCCTCCCCCATGCATACAACAACCCTTCTGGTGACGATCTAGGCTGAGTGACTACACATTAGGGAAAGAGGACCCTGGGTATTCACTGGAATGAGGACACTAAGATGCCCTGACTCTTCAAAATGGAGTAGATCAGACCTCAGCTTCTGTTACAAGAGAGAATAGAGAAAATCAAAACCTCAATATCCAGACTCCGGAAGTCATGGAGCCAATCCAGTAGAAGGGATTGATCCATGTTACATATTATGTAAAATGGAGCACACATCAAATTCCTGAAGATGTTTAGGATTTCTGCTGTAAGAAGGGTTAATTTCCAGCATCCATTTTCTGGTTGAGGTGACAAAATAAGATGCCCATCAGCAAGTATATCTCATTGCTGTAAGCACCTAATGGAGTCCAGCGGGGACTGAATACCCGATGATAGCAACGGAGCTGTGCTTCTCCACCTCCTAACAAAGCGAGCTGCAATCCAATGCAAAGAGCTGAGCATGCCCAGATGCTGCTCCCACACCTAAGGCTGCTAGATTTGAAATTCAGATAAGCAACAACATTTTTTAGCATAGTATATCCCAAATGTTGCAGGGGACACAAATATACTAATAGCAGTAATTGTTTTACCTGAAATTCAAATTTAACTGGTATCCTGTATTTTTGTTTGCTAATTCTGACAATATCTTCCTACTCTAGGTTATGTCCCTATACCTGCTTTAAAGGATTCCTCAGTCTCTCATTTGGTAAACAGCGTGGAATGTCAGCTCCAGAGTCAATGGTAGTACAATGATGATGATCCCAATGGGAAAGAAGTGAAATTCACATGAACTTTATCCCACTGAACCCCATTGAGCCAAATGTAAGGGCCTTTTACTGGTGGGACAGACTCCTTGAGCCATGAAGACATGAACAGCATTTGACAAAGGAGTTAATAAGGTTACAGTCCCACTTTGTAGTTTCCACGCTAACCCGAGACTTGTATGAGAGAGAAGACTCAGTTTCATTCACTGACACTCCCTTATTCAGCCCTCAGTTACCCAGACCCTAGAGGAGGAGCTGACTGTGGCTGCGGCCAGCTGTTCTAAGGCAGATGTGATGCTGTTCATGCCCTCAACCTTTGTTCTTGCAGGTCACACTGTGAAGAATTGCTCTCCTCCAGGAAGCCTGCCTGGCCTCCCCAGACCTCCATGATTGAGCCCCCTCTTCTCAGCTGCCTCATGCCCCCTTGCATGCTTCCCTTATCGCACTCACCATAATTGCTTATATTAATAATTCACTGGAGGTGGAGGCAGCAGGTGTCCGTCAAGGACATAGTCCATAGTCAAGGACATTTAGTCTGCAGCAAATGTTCAGAATCTGGAATCCCTCCTTTGAATTTTAGAGGGAAATTGGCTTTTAGAGTAAAAAAAACTGTTTTTTAAAGGATGAGATAGTCTAAATTCTCCAGCTGGTCAACCACAAAGGACTATAGCAATGGACTTTTCTTTTCGGTCAGCAGTTAGTAAATAGCAAACCTCTGCAGACAGAAAGGAAAGAGCCCTGGCAGGTTACAAACACCTGCAGTAGACCCTCCTCATTCAGCCTCCTTCAACCCCAAACTTTCTGTAAGGCTCATTTCAGATAAGGTCCTTTCTCTATTTTCTTAAGAACCTGAGGTTTCCATAAAATACTGACTGTAAAACAGTGACTTGAAAGCAGCTACGGTGTCTGTCCACTCTTCCCAGTAGTCTCTTAAAAAACCCTCTGAAAAGAGGATAAAAATAAATCTTGCCAACTCTGTATTTGGGGGTACAAAGGTCACACAGAGAAGAGAATTAAGCAGTGTTAGATAGATGTACGTATTTGACATGGAAACAACCACACGTGTGCCCAGATGAGGAGCGTCCATGTCTAGCAATCCAGTAAAAAGTGTGTTTCAGCAGGCAGCAGACAGGCTAGAGACAGAGAAACCACACTGAACATGTTTCCCCATTTTGCCAAAAAGCAGTCTTTTATCCTTTTTAATAATCTGACCTGCTCCATTTTCTGGCAGAGAGCCCCAGGAAGGCAAGCACTGCATTTTCTGTTCATATTCCAGCCTAGGATGGGAAAAGGAAGGAGGGGGCTAGAGAAGGAAGGGGAAGAAGACTGACGTAGGGATGCAGGGACAGAAATGGGGCAGGGAGAGAGACAGGAGAGAAGAGGGGAGAAGAGAGGAAAGCGTACCAGGGGGCGGGAGAGAAACAAATGACATCAAATCAGTTTAATGTGCCCACCTGGAGCAAAACTAATTTGAGAGAAACAAAAACGAACAGAACATATTCCAGAATGATCATCCAGTAAGAATGTGACACAGGAACCGAAAGCATAGTACTCTTGAGCAGATGAAGCTGGTTACTTAACACTCTTTAGACCCCAGAAGCCCCTAACAAGTGGTGAAATACCACCATTCCTATGTAGTCGTGATTGTGTTTTGTACTCAGGAATAATTGGACACAGTATTATATATTTCTAGTAAAACCATCTCTTTGGCAAGGAAAATGCCCTTTCCATTTTTTGTGTGTGTGTGTCCATGCACATTACTTATTTTTCTTGCTCTTTTTTTTTTTTTTAGCCAAGGTAGATAAGCATTTATGTCTCAGAATTTATTGCCATTTTCCCTTTCCTATTCCATTCTCTTCCTGAAATAAAACTCCACCTCCTGGGCAACGTGTAGTATCACTTTGCAAACAAACCTTTGGGGCTGCCCTGGCTGGTGTGGCTCAATGAATTGAGTGCGGGCCTGTAAGGCAAGGGGGTCTCTGGTTTGATTCCTGGTCTGGGCACATGCCTGGATTGCGGGTGGGGTCAGGGGTGCATCAGAGGCAACCATGCATTATGTTTCTCTCCCTCTCTTTCTGCCTCCCTTCCCCTCTATAGGTAAATAAATAAAATTTAAAAAAACAAAAACAAAAACAAAAACAAATCTTTGGGGAGTGGTGATGAATTTTACACCCAAGCCTGAGTCCACCTGCCCTTAGTTATATGTTCAGTAATTTGTTCAGATTTTTCTCCAGGCTTCCACTGACCTGCCCCAACTCATGCTGCTGCAAAGGTTTATTTTCCTTTAGAAATAGCATCTGTGCCATCAGAAACCATGAGAGGCTTCCTGTCCCCAGGTACCCTACACTGGAATACAGAGCAGGAAAAGCAGGAAGTAAGTAAAGGAAGCTGAGAGAAGTTCTTCTGGTCGTTGCTTCAAATCCCATTACAGAAAATTCCTTTAGAACATATTGATCACTATGTGATGGTCTAATAAAAAAATGCATGCCTTTGAGTACCTACCACTCATTTATTCAGCAGGAAGGTACTGAACGGCCAGCCATACACTGTACTGCCAGGCTCTGTGCTAGTTCCTTCCACATGTTATTTTATTTAACCCACAACCCAATCTCCCTGGGAGGAGGGCAACTTGTCTATTCTCCTCCCCAGGAAACTGAGATTGGCTCTGGAGCCAGAGATTATATTTTGAATCTAAACTTTGCCTCTAACTATCTGTGTGACATCAGACAGATAATTTAACTTCTCTGAGCCATTTCCTCCTCTGTAAAGTGAAAATAGTTTCTTCTGCTTTACTGAGTTGTTCTGAGGATGAAATGAGCAGCATACCCCAAAAGATCGACAATGAGAGAGACTGAGTTGCCCAGATTTGGGGAACTCTAACAATGGTGAACAATTCTGTGAATGTTTTGTTGCAGCCAGGAGGTCAGACCACACCCCTGTAGTTGGGTGAGGTTTCCTGTGAAGGGAATTGAATTTTCCACTGTCAATCATCCTGAGAAAAGTTAAACTGGGATGAAAACTCCCCCCCTCTCAGAAGTTATGTTCTGGGGATGCACGAGGAGGAAGGCAGGAGAAATAGGCTTCTAAGGGTGGTGAGATCTGGGGTGGATCCAGGGGTGGGGCGCATGACCCTGGCTGTTTTGAGGCTGACTCAGAGCCGGCCATGTAGCCAACCTGATCCCAGACTCTCAGTAGCACTAGGCTTGTGTAGGAATTAGAAAGACCTGGCTCCATTCTGAGCCTGAAAGAGTATAGAGGAGAGTAGTGTCCTCATCCCTGAGGCCAACAGAGGGTAAGATGATGGAAAGCCAGTCAGACTCCCAGCAAGTGAATGCCATGCCTTCAAGTTCTGGTGTGAGCAGGGGCAGCAGCAGTGATGGCCAGAGACGTGTGGTCACTGTTTTCTGAAGAAGGGAGGATTTGGAGCAGATATCACAGTGTCCACTAGCCTCAGTGAGCTGTATTTGAATTCCAGCTCCCCTGGTGAAGGCTGGAGTAGCCAGAACTTACTCTGTGGGTGCAAACGAGCAACCTCTGAGAATTCTTGGATATAAACTTGGGGGATAACCTTAGAGAAAGACCTGATTTCTTAGTAATACAGGCGGGCATGTGCTCAGAAATCATTCTATTTGGGGGTACTAATGTGGGTGACATGATTTAAACTCTAGGCTAGGAAGCTGAGTAGACTGTTTACACATGTTAAGTGCTCAGCACCAAGTATTTGAATATTAAGTCTAGGACCTTTCTCCTTATTCATCCCCATGTATGGGAGTTAAGAAACTTTGCACGCCTGATATATTGACTCCAAACAGATTTTTCATAAGTGTTGTGTCTTGACACATCCTCTTAACATGGGGTGGGGAAGAGGAAATGAATGGTGACATTTTTTACATTATATGTCAAAAATTAAATCTTCCAGAAGATTTTGACCATGGCCAAAGGTGTCAGAGCACTTGCTTAGCGACACAAAAGCATAGTAAAAGTTCAACAATGGTTATTTCATTTGAGCATTCCTCCTAAAGTGCATTTACTCCTCACAATCATGCTCTGAAGCTGGTACTATTACCATCCTCATCGTATCACTCAGGGCCTTCTCAGAAAATGATGGCGCGCCCAAAAGTCTGATGGAGGGACTGCTGACAAAAGTGTGATGGGCCGGGTTAAGGAAAGACAAGTGATGAAGAAGGGTCTGGGGCCAGGCACAGTGGGGAGCTGTGACCACCCCTAAGTCGGAGGTTCTGAACCCATAAGCACCGATGCAGTAAGAGAGGGTTGCTCTAGAGAGCTGTGGCCTGAATAAAATAACCCTCTTATCCTATAGCCTAAAGGGCAGGGAGACGTGTTTCTTTCCACCCTCCCCTATCCTGCCAGTGCCTCTCACTGGCCACATCCATCTGGAAGCCAGATGACCCATTCCAAAAGGTAAGTTTTCCAGGGTACGAAGGAGAGCACTGAAGGGTGGTGAGTAGGTCTGGAAGAGTATCAGAAAATAGTTGGCAGGTGATTTCACAGATTAGGAAACAGAGGCAGGGATTAAGGGGTATGCCCATGGTTGTAAAGCAAGTAAAGGGGGGAGCAAAAATCAAACCCACATGCTCTTAACCCGTAAAAATGGTTTTAACATTTCAATTTTTAAGAACATTAGAAGATAACCTGGATAAGCCAAAGAAACAAACAAAGGAGAGAGAGAGAGATAGGTCACAGGTGAAAAGATTCAGTCCCCAAAGCATCTTCACGATAAGCAAAGAGGCCAGTCTTAGAGATATATAACTACGAAAAGACACAGTATCCACGAATATCACTACGTCACTCACTTATAGTACAGCAAGCATTTATTGAACATTATGTGTGCCAATACCGTGTTGGTTGGTTGCTAGATTGATCAAGAAGAATGAGGAGGCCATAATCAAGGGTAGTTGCTCACAAGTCTGGCTGTACATTGGAATCATTTGGGAGGTGAGTTAAAACACACACACACACACACACACACACACACACACACACACACACATGCTGATAAAACCTTGATGGTTGGGTGTACAATCCAAGGATTCTAATATAGTTGGTCAGAGTTAGGACCTGGTCTCAGGACTTTTAATAGCTCCCCCAATTCTAATGTGTACGCTTGAGAATCACTAGCCAGGACGTGACACCTGGACTTAGTATCAAGGGAGGACTGAGAGCCAGCCATGGGAGGAAGGGAGAAGGAGGAGGGAGGGAGCACAGACAAAGGGAAGAGATCTGAATTTAGAGGCCCGCCCCATAGTTCAATATAACCAGAAAGTTACAGTGATTGGGGGAAATGCAGATGGTCCTCCTATGCTGGACCAGTCCTCTAGGTTTTGGAGAGTAGATCAGGGTTATTAGACAATGGCAGACAAGGTCACATCGAGTTCATCCCAACTCTCCATGCATTCTCTTTTGCCTCCTGAGATGGTGATATGGTGATCACTTCTCTCTATGGATGGCACTACAGAAAGGCTTTGCAGAGGTGCAGGCTTTGCCTCCCTGGAAAATGGAACTGCCACAGGATGGAGAGTATATTTCTGGACTCTCCATCACAGGCAGCCTTTAATATAGAATTCATCTAGAGATACACTTTTTCTCCTGCCTTAAAAAAATCTCTTCTTTGGTAACTTAATTTCATTACGTAATCTTGCTACAACACAGAATTAATTCCCCATGGAGTGAGTTATAGTTCATTTGAAGAGATAAGTAAAATTTGGAGGTGAAACAGACTACTGATTATGCCATAAGAAAACAGTAGAACTGTCATTAAAGACCTCAGATGGAAAACCATCCCACATGCTGCTCCAGGGACAAATCACTGAATAATTCAGTTGACCCGATCACCCTGCTTGAGCATCTGTTTTTGGAGACTAGGTATGTTGCAAAGAAATTTGTAGTAATAAAGATGGTTTAGGCTACTTGGTGGGACAACTGATAAGAACTATTCTATCCTTCATGCATAGGAAATAAATATTTTTCAAATTAATAGCAATAATAATAATAAAATAACAGCAACAAATACTTCCTGAATACTTGCATATACAACACACAGTGCTTTACATGCACCATCATTTCATCCATGGGAGGTCTCCAAGTGGGTTGATGAGATAACTGAGGCTGAGAGAACTTTGGTCACCTGCCCAAGTTCACAAGTAAGTGCAGTGATACAATTTGAACTAAGTTTTTATGACTTCCCCCCACCTCTACCCTTATATTCTAGCCAGGGGGTGAGTCTGTGTTCCTCTGTGCTCCAGAAAGGATGACTAATTGAAAAGCTCATCAATTGCTATAAGAGGCATTTTTCCTGCTGTGCTTACCAACACCTGTCATGAGTCTTTCCAGGGGAGAGATACCAGCTCCCTCTTTGACCTGAATAGCATGGAAACAATGCACTATCATCCAGTGATCTGCTCTGTCAGAGAGAGAATAACCCTTTGGAGATATCATGCACCCAAACTGCATGGCACTTGAATGTAAATAATAAATACTCAACAGCTATGGGTATCCTCTGGCTTTAAGCCCCTCGAAGCATGTGAGGAGGCTAGAAGTAGACAACACCTAAGAGGTCACCTGCCAAAACCCTAGCTAGCTTTTGGACAATGAGAAAACAGGCTAGTTAACATATCTACTAAGGAACATGGAGCACAGTGAGGACTGGAACCCTGGTCTCAGACTCTCAGATTTGTGTTTTATATTTCCCACCCCCATGATTCCTATAACACTCTCATTTCCTCATGAAATGCTGGACTTTTCCCACGGAGAAGCTGTAGAGAAAAAAGGTGGATTTCTTATTCTCTCCACTAACTTGAAGGGCTCCCTATTTATCAGCAACTCATCTGGGCAATCCTGTCAGCCCCAGAGAGAGACATGGGGATGGAAGAGGGTCAAACACCTGAGCCCTTCTGGTACAGCACATTAATCATTCTGTGAATGCAAACAATTTAGTAGTTAGACAGGCAGTTTCTCAGAGCAAGGAATGTGCATCCTGCCACTGCGTATGCTTATCTATAATTTAAAAGGACCAAATGGCTTCAGTCATCAATACACAATTAATTATACACACGTGAGCAGATCACTAAAAGTTTGCTTTCCTAAGTCACTTCATGCAAAGCTATAATTTAGATTTCATTTTCATTTCATAAAAGGATTCACCATAGTGTGTCTTTAAAAGCTACTTTGGCCCATGCACTTAATTTATGATTCCATTTAGAGAGATGTGATTGCCTCACAACTTGTCAGACACACATCTGAATAAAACCAGGTACTCTTCTCTGTCGGAATGCCATCCTTGATCTAGACCTAGGTCCTAAGGTGTCTCTGTCCTAGAAATCAATGAAAGCCTTTGCTGAGATGGAATTTTACTCAGGTGGTGTGAGACTTCATAAGGACTTATGTCCCAGGATAAGAGGCTGACCAGAAATGAAGTACCCAAGGCTGAGAAGTACTGTGGATAAACATTTTTAAACAGCTGTCATTCCCGGTAGGAAGGCAAGATTTTTAAGCTGGTGATAAGATAGACAAAGACAGCAAAGACAGACTTGACAAATGATATCATTAGAGGCTACACTAAACTGGAGTGAGAAAGAAAGAAAGAAAAGAACAAGGATGAGGAGGAAGAAGAAGAGAAGGAGAAAAAGAGGAAAGAAAAGAACACAACCAGTAAGCCACCAAGTGAGACTGGGTGGCAGAAATACTTAGAGGAATTCTGGAAAGGCAAGTTTCCTCCGCTTTATGCAAGGAAGTCTTTGGCAAGTGTCGAAGTTCACCGGCCACAAGTCTCCGCTTACAAGGAGAGCCACGGGAGGATGAAATGACCTACTTCCAGACACCTACAGGCTAAATCAGGAATAGAAAGCAGGAAGGGACGCAGCTCCCAGGTCCTGGAATTTAATTACTGGATCTCCGTTTTTGGTCTTCAACTTTACTGAATTCAGGTTAAGGAATACCCACACGATGTCCTTCTCGTGCAGGGTATGCAGCTAGACAAACCCGCCGCCACGGCGTCCTCCCAGCCAGCGAGAGCCTGAATGCTTGCAGAGGCCCCATGTCCGAAGTTTGCCAGCGCTCCTCGGAGCAGCACCACTCACCTGCCCCCACCGAGCCCCCCACTCCTGGCTCTCTGCTATCCCGCAGCCCTCTGCTTTCCCGCAGCACACGTGAGACTAGCTCAGGACACGTGCGCCCAGAAGAAGCCAATTCTCACCTCGAAGGGAACTTGCAGCCCGGAAAGTGTCCCCTGGCCCTTTCCCTCCCCGCCTCCCGCCCCACTGATTTCCTCTGGACCCCCCAAACTCGCTATTTTCGAGAGGAATTCGAGAAGAAAGGCAAAGGGGCAGACTTACCTAACTCCTCCGAGCTGTAGGGCGCGGGAGAGGCTTCCACAAATTCACTGTCTGAAGGAAAAAGAAAAACAGAACAAAAATAGAACCGCAACCATTCAGGGAGAATCGATCAAACATCAGTTACCGCGCAGGTCCCTCAGAAAAGCGCGGTTTCTCTCTCCCAGCGATTAAGATCCCAGCACCCGGGGCAGGCCACATGGGGTTCAGGATGCCGGATCCATGGGGGATAAGAAACTGCCAAAGAAACTCCCGCGACCAAGCATCTCCAGGCGCCAGGTGCGCGCCAACTTTCCGCTTGTGCGACCCTGCGGCTCCCCGAGCGCTCCGGCAGCGACCTCATCCTCTGCCCTCAGCCCGCGGGGCTCATCGCTGCATCTGCCGGACCTTGCGTCAACGCCCCAGAGCCGAGGAGTCCCAAAGTTTCCTAGGGCGTCCGGGAGGCCCCAGGGTGCGCGGAGGCGCTGCGAGCTCCCTGCGCCCACCCAGCCTGGTGCCCCACGCGCATCCCCGCCGCCCGTTGCTAGGCAGCCGCGGCCGTCACGCTCAGCTGCGGAGCGCGCGCTACCTCCCAACTCAGGGTTGGAGGGAGTCGTCTCTTCATTCCCACCTCACTCCCTTTGGCCATTTATTAAAAATTAGCAGATAATCGGTTCTGAAATGATTCCTGCTCTTTTGCACTGCGTCTGCCCTACTTCGATGCTTGGGAAATCATTTGTTCTGCGCTTCTCATGGGGAGAAGCAGGAGTTTTAGAGCTTGAATTTGTCTTGCAGCAACGGAGGAGGAGCTTCAAATGACTCCAACACCCTCATTCTTCATGTACCTGAATTCTAAATTGAGTCCAGACAATATTTCTTCTCCTTAAAAAATCACCTGGTTAAAGTAATGTCTCCATTTCACAGGGAGGGAAATTGAGCCTCGGAAGTTCAGTAACTTATGGATAGGGTCTATCTGTCTGAGGGGAGCAGAACAGTGTTCCTCCTACTGTATAAAGAGTTGAGCTCCTTCAAATACATAATATAGAAACAGAAGTTATAGTTTGAGAGTCAGAGTCACAGGTCCGAAAGTAATGCATGCCTGATTGTGGGAATCTCCCTCTCTGGGTCAGAGGCCTGAATAATTGGGGATGTTGCATTAGGTATTTTCCCCAGGACTAACCGACCACTCTGCCTGGGAGGTTCCTGGGCTTTTGGGATGTGCTCTCCCAGAGAGAGCCTGCAGGAGTTAAAAGGAAAGTAGAAATAAACATGGAAAATGGTTTCCCCTGTCCTTGTCATTGGAGAGGGACAATGGGAGTCAATAGCCTGGGCAAACTGCAGGGGGCCTTCTGTAACCCCAAATGATCAGATCACTAACTGCTGCAACCTGAGGCCCCCCTGACCTGTGTCAATGTGCTCTAATTCTGCAAACACTCAACCATCTCTGGCTTTTCCACGGTCAGCTTTGGGTTCAAAAATTACCTTGGAGGGCAGAAAGAAGCCACTTTAGCCAGCATTGCTCATGGGGAACCAGCCATTTTTTAGTTGCCTAGTTTACCTCTCTATCTTCCCGTGCCCCCCACCACCCCCCACCGCGCCACTCCTGACGATCTGAGCTCCCAAACCCAAAAAGTGAATGTGTCTGGGTGAATTTTGCACATATCACTCCTTCCCCTCCCACCTCCTAGAATCCTCCCTTTTGCCCCAGAAGTTTGTCACCAGCAAAATTCCCAATATCATCAGCCTCTTATCTGAATGTTTCTTTCAATTTCTCACTCCGATCAAAACCTGGCTCTCCTTAAGAATAACAGACCACATTATCCACATTACCCTATTTATTGCAGCCAACTACAAAACCTTGGGTTATTTTACCTCATTCCTTGAAGATACTAGCATCCCACTCACTGTCAATTTCCCCAATACAATTCCCATGAATATTCTTATTTTCAAGTCTACCTAACAGATTCCTCTTACACCCTGGTCCCTCAACTCCTCAACATCCTCTCCCTTCCTTGACCTCCACCTGTTTCAGCTCTCTGTCCTCACAGGGGCACGATCCAAAAATCTCGATGTCAAGCTTTCTACTCTCCAAACACCACTTCTGACCTTTCCATCCTATTCTCTTCATTACCTTAATTCAATGTCTCCTTGATCCTAACAGCTCCTATAATTTACTTTTACCATGACCTTTTCTCTGTTCCTTACTCCCCTCGTGACCTTCCTTCCTTCTATAACTACCTTAGGTTTCATGTTCATTATTATCATTTCTATTTGTATACATACTCAAATCCATGTCCCTCTCTCTCCATATTCTTCCTTGGAAAAACCATAACCTTGATAAAGTTTAATTCTTCACTTTCTCTCTGCCAGCATCCAGATAAGCATACCAGCATGCTTCCTGGACTTATTTTCAGCTTGTGACCATGAACCTCAAGTGGGCCTTAGTGTAGCCCAGCAGTCACTCCACATTCACCTGGTTTACTGACTGTCCTGCTCTCTTGTTACTGTGGATGAACCATCTAAGGCCAGCTCCTCCATTGTAGAGCAAATTCTGTGTCCCCTCACGTGACTTTTCCCCCTTCCAACCTAAATTAATGTTTTTCTCTGTTCTAGGTCATTCCCATCAATATACAGACATGCTACTATGTTTCTATCTTTAAAAAATATTCTTTCTTGATTTCACCTCTCTCTCTAACTCCCACTCTCAATGCTCAGCTGCCCTTTACAGCAAAATTCACTGAAAGAATTGTCTACACTCATTGTATCTATTTCTTCCTTTTGCTCTTAGACAAACAGGCTTCTAGCTCACCACTCATCCAAAGTAGCTCTTGTCAAGGTCAAGACTGGCCTTGCCATTGCCAATTCCAATGGTCAGTTATTGGTGCTAATAGCATCTTTTGACTCCCTGATCCCATGAGTGGATGGGTTCAGACGGACTTTCTGCAGGATCAGTCTCTTGATTTCCCCATCATATTGAAAGGCAACTAGCCTTTGTATTCTCAGAGGGCTTTGGGGTCAATCAGGCCTTGGTTCTAATACCAGCTATTAGCTGGTAAATTAATTTTTGCCAGCCTCAGTTTTTTGTAAATATGGAGATAATAATTGTACCTAACTCATACGGTTGTGGTCAGAGTGCAATAAAACTAATCCACGTAGAGGTCTCAGAAGATAGACCGTCACCTTGTGAGGATCAAGTAAATATTAATTATTATTGAATGGCATATTCTTTTTACAGCTGAAAGATGGCTTTTTTCTTTCCTTTAACAAATTTGAGTCACTGAAAAGAGTCACTAACCACAGAGTATGCTTCAAATTAAGGGCAGTGTTATATTGTCCCTGACTCTAGAGTTGGCTTGAAGGTTGGTTACATGGAGCTGGCAGCAGGTGTTCCCCATAGGAAGCTCCTTACAGAATGTTGCACCAGGTGCTTAGGTTCTGGAGCCAGCCGCCTGTTCTGACAGTGGACTCCCCTTTGTTCCTCCTATAAACGGATGACTCATAAGCTAAGAGCTTCCCTTACAGCACTTTAGTCATTTGAATTTTCTAATCAACCAAAGGTTGATTAGAGGTTAATGAGAAAATATTTTTCTTGTTTCAGTATTTGCTCTTGAAATTTTTCTAAAATATATGATTTCAATTTTCTATCAGAGAAAGCAAAACAAACAATAATATTTCCTGTTAATCAAAACAAATCTCTGTGGAAAATTTACATGATTCTAGGACCATGGAAGGCACCTCAGACACGAAGGTGATTAGAACAGGGTCCTGCCCTCAACTCATTCACCTTCTGATAAGGGGGCCCTGACAGAGGACCTTACTGAACCTCAGGGAATATCCAGAGTGCCCAGCCATACTTGACATGAGTGGGCCTCTTATAATGAAGTGGTTCTGCTGGAAGGTCACTGAATTGTAAAGGACAGTGCGTAAGACGATAGGTTGTACTTGCAGCACTGTCCAGTATTAAGCAGCAATCTCAGTTTTCAGCAATAATACTTATCTCGTTGGATTGTTGGGAGAAGCAACGCAGGTAAAGTATGAGACAGAACAAGCACAGTGCCTGGCACTCAGTGGATGCTCGTGAATGTTCCTTTCTTCTCCGCACAGCAAGCCTGAGTCCCTCTTTTGACTGTCCTAGGAGGAGCCTCCTGCTGCCATGGCCCCTGCAGACAGAAGGAAGGTCCCTCCTCCTATTTCTAGAGCAATAGTTATAAGACAGTGGGACATGTGGGGAGAAAGTAGCAAGAAGGAAATATTCCTGGGACTCAGGTTTTCCATGGAAACAGTTAACACAGGGGGTTGATGGCTCACGTCCACTCTTACGTTGTGCTGCCATATCCTAAGTTGAATGGAGTTTTGGGAGTTAGCCTAGGAACCCAACCCCTAACTTCAATATTCATATATGTAACATATAAAATTAGATACATGTTATAATATATAATTCTAAATGTAGTTTATTTATATAAGCAAATAATATATGTTCAAGGTAAAGGAAAAAATATTGAGTACAGATAGTTATAAACTGAAAAATGAAAGTCGTCTTTCTCCTCCTCTCCCAGTCTTCATCCCCAAACTGAAACACTGTCCACAGCTTCTTATGTGTCCTGGTACAGTTTGCTTAGGCATATTCAAATGTGTACATGAATTTTTTAAAAAGTTGGACATCATATTATAGATTCCAAATTAGATAATATATTTCTAAATAAAAAATTGGTCCAACGTCAATCATAAGGTGGGCTGTGACTATTTTGTATTTAGTAGGGCAAAAAACTATACAAAATACCATAGAACAAAAGCCTTATCAACTATTAGAAAACAGTAAAGTTTGGAAAAAATTTAGGCATTTAAAGGGTAATGCTTCAGTTATGTGGAAACTCAGAACCCTCAATCCTCAGCAAATGAAGTATGATTATATAGCAATATTGGATATAATTCCAGAATTCTAGGATCCAAGGCATTCTTAGTTTTATTTCTAGAGCTAAGAGCCCACCCCAGATGCTTTTTGGGGTGGAAGAGGCCTGCTTAGCACAAGGCCCATCACAGACATCCTGCTTAGTGTGCAGGCGCTGCACTGCGGAGTCTGGGAGTCTGGGAGGCCATCATCCCCTGGCCGGCCTCTGCTGCAAAGGCAGCAGGCACCACTTAACTGCAGGCTCTGGTTGGAGGAAAGACTGCAGAGAGGGCCCCTGTTGCTGTGGCCTTTCTGAGCTTCTGTGACTCCTGGGTCCTCAGGGGCTACACAGCTCCTTGGTCAGTAGAAAAGAAGAGGAGATGAGACTCACACAGATATGGTTTTCTCCTCTAAGAGATGGTGAAGGGATAAATGCTACATGGGGAGAAGGGTTTGTTTTGTTTTGTTTTTTCAGTCAAGGTGTATCAGCAATACCCTTTACAAATGCCATAGCAACAAATTGGAATGGTAGCCAGAGGCCACTAGGATCTGTACACAACCTTCCCAACCCCAGCCCCCGGGCAGTCATCAATTTCAGCCATGAAAGACTAAAAGAAGTGGGCTAAGCCCTCCCTCGGCCTTCCTCTGCTCCCTGGCATTGCCCTTTGCTCATCTTCTCTGCAGGAAGGCTCCTGTCTCCCGAAGGTCCTCCCTAGCAAATAGCAGAACAGTGGAGAAGCAACCCTCCCCCTCCTCCCCTCCCCAGAGAGCATGGGCAGGGCTGATGTGGGAGGGAAGAGAGGGCCCTGGCTGCCCTGAACGCAGCCAGACTCCGTTGTGTTACTCTGTCTCCTATCCGTGTCCTCTTAGGACAAAGCAACAGAGCACACCAAGGACAAATGTATGTCCACCCATAAGGTTTCATCCAAAAGAAATTTGTACTTAATTGGTCACAGCATTAGCTCCAGGGCTAAATTGGCCAAAAGGACATTTCTCCTTCTTTTAAGGTTTAATATTCTTGTTGTTTAGCACAACTCCACATTTTTATAATGCTTGATGAAAAGGAGAAAAAACATAGTTGTTTGATTTCCCTTAAAAAAAAGTAAAACTCCAGATAACTGCTTTAAGTGCTTGATAACTTCCTGAAGAAAGATACAGGCTCTATAGGAAGAACAAGTAACTATATCTCACCTGAAAAAAAATCATTCTCTTTAGCAGAAACAATACAGACCAAGAGATGATATGATACTAAATCTGACAGAAAGACAAAATTCATTTTGGTGAAATTTGCTAAATATGTTTTCTGGAAAATTCAAATACCAATACAGTAGATGCTATTAACAAAAACAAGGTGTTTTATGAAGAATATAAACAAATTGAATCTATCCAGCCCTTCAGGATTCTTGTTACCAACTATGGAATAGAGATGAAGATTTAAAAGATTCCTCACTCAACATCGTATCAAAGGAAGTAAACTCTGGCTGAGCCAAGAAGCTTCTGGAAGGTGTGTGTGGACATGAATCAGAATAAAGAACCATTCCAAAAATACACACAGAAAAAGGTCCCTGCAGAGGAAAATCATACACTTCCAACTCACGCTCAGATCAACTGAGTGAAATCAAACAAAATAACCTATGTTAAGATTAAGTGAAAAAGCATTTGCAGCAATTGAAATCTATGGCTAAGCCATTAAAAAAAAAGAAAGAAAGAAATCCCCAGGATGACTGTGAGTTTCCAATAAGATGCAGAGACCACCCTGATCTCACATTTTGCTTTCCATCATTCTGGACAGAGGCCTGGCAGTGAATCGCTTCTTTTGGGGACTGAAAATAGAGTCTTCTTGGCTGCACAGGGGCCTCTATTCTTTCATGTTAAAATGGCTTTTCCAAGAAGCTAAGATCTTAGCAGTCAGCATAGTACAGGTGCTAGAGGGAGAAGCAGAGTTCTGGGTTCCAGCCCGAATTCTGCCACTGATCTTCAATAAGTCTCCAAACCTGCCTGGACTGTGATCTGCTATGTAAAATGAAGAGGCTTCTATGAAACTTGTTTAAAACAAATGCCAGTTGAAGATCATGGATAGCAGATTGCACTGTATTAGTCCTTTTACCATACCTTATGCAAAAGAATTAGACAGAAAGGATCGACATCACAGAAAGGTAGAGATGCCAAGAAGTGCTGCTCTTTGAAACTGACAGAGAACTGAAATGGACAGAGCAGAGCTCTGGGGTATGAAGACTTGAGTTTGTGAGCTCCGCTGGCCTTTGCTGGATGAGCCTGAGTTAGTTATCTTGCCATATTCCAAGACTCAGTTTCCTCGTCTGCAAAATGGAGATAACAACTACTTGACAAGATTTCACTGAGGATTTGAATAACATGAAATAACAACCATGAGTGGTTGGCACACAGATTGCTGTCAGAAAAATTTCCTTCCTTCCTTCCTTCCTGATGTGTTAAAACTCTCCCTGACCTTGAAAGGCATCAAAAGGGAAATCTGCTACATCCTGGTTTTAAAACCATAATGGGAACAGCACCATTGACTTTCCAGATGCACCTGGCCCCTGCTGCCAGGTTATGTTTCCCAGATTTCCTGCCTCTCCCCTAATGAGTTGCTGAAGCAGGTAGAGTCCCCTGGGAAGTGTGGATGACAGCAGGAATCCTGAACAGCTGAGTGACCAGATCTAGAACAGGAAAAGGGCTTTGTAGATTCACTGAGAAGAGCTGCGGAGGTCTCTGCATCTGCACCAGTCCCCACACTTAAGATGTGGCAGCTGGCAAATAGAGGCAGCAGCCACATTAGCTTGTGATGCGACAATGAGAAACAGGGCCTGGGCCCAACACTTGTGTTTTGTGTGTCAGGCACTGCATGTGATTTCACTTACAAAATGTCTTCCAGACCTTTAAAATAAGTTTGCAAAACCACTGGCCCAAGTCCTTGAGGGTATTTTATGAATGCAGGAAGCAGGAGTGGTAGAGGGACTTTCCTTCCAGAAATTTTGTATCACCCCAGACCTCCTGGACCCTCCCCAGGTAGTTTCCTGGAGGCTGTCCCACCTTCATGGCAGCCTGAGATGCTCTGAGGATAATACAAAAGCAGATGTTGTGTGGATTTGGTCCAGCTCAAGGCCCATGACTCACCAGGATAACTGAGCCTCCCTGGCAGAGAACACCATTCTCAGAGGAGTCTATGAAGCCAAGCAAAAACCCCAAGGCCTGGACACTTCCAGGACTTTTCCTGAAACTTCACTAGAAATGTCAACCCCATTAACCCACATTGGGCCTCAGAGATGGAGGAGCTGGTACAAACCTGTGGTGGGAGACATGGGACAGGGGTGAGGGTGTGGAGGAAAGATCATCAGAAGCAGGAAGGTCAAGGCCTTGGCAATGCATTAGGTGAAGCAGCCTAGGAGGGTCTCGGATGATAACTGTTACTGCACATTTATTTTCTAGCCCTGCTCAGAGGTAGTTCTCTTCTCTACTGTGACAATAAAATAACCAGCAATAATCATCTGTAACTGGACCACCAGAGCCTGAAACTGAAAAGGCAGAGTAGAGAGTATTAGAGGGTGGATTGAGGGGCAACAGCCTACGGTGACTTGGGGTTAGACAGATCTGGGTTTAAATCCCCACTCTGACATTTACCAGTTGAATGAACTTGTACAAGTTTATCAGCTTCTCTGGCTTGGTTTCTTCATTCATAAAGTGAAAATGAAGTTGTGAGAATGAGTTGAGATTGTTTATATCTATAGCAAAAAATGGCTTAGCATAATGTCTGGTATAATGTATCTACCCAATAAATGATTACAATTTTTTTTTTTTGTAATTTGTCCAGTTCTAACTTAGGTCTGGCACAGTGGGGCTTCCACTTTGTTTCTGAGTGTGGATCTCCTTACTCCACTTCAACTTTTCACCAGGTTCCCATTTGGGCACTCTGCCTCTGAGCCATTTCTCTGAACCCCAGCCCATGCCTCTGAGAAACACCCTAACTCCAGCTGCCCACAAGGATTTTCAAACTTCATACACATTGATTCCTTGTTATGGTGCTTCACCCACATACAACAATACTACCTACTCGTCCTTGAATACCTCCATCATCACAGACTGATTGTCTCAACAGGGGCCAGATATCCTGGTATCTGTTGCCCGCAAGACCTAAACTCCTCCATCAACCCAAGAAGCTCATTGCTTACCTGAGAACAGTGCCTCCCCATTACGCAAATCTAGGCACCGGCCTTGTTCCCCTTCTTATGAGCCTGCCATGCCCCAAAGATTGTAGATACATGACATGGTGAGCTCATGGAGGGACCTGGCAGTCCTTGGAGCTAGTCACAAGAAGCAGTTTCTAGCCACCCTTTGTCCTAGTGATCCCTAAGGCTTCTCTGAGTTCTAAAATTCTATGATGGATGATTCTATTACTAGCTTACAAAAGCACTGCCAGACAAACCACACCTACTTCCTTTCTCTCCTCTGCCTTCGAGCTTTGGTGAACAAGACTGCAGTCATTGAATGAAACGCTATAACGTGCTGAAGGTAAGGTGAAGTGAGGCGGTGGTGCCAGAAGTGGTTGTGCAACCAGTGGAGTTGCCACCGTGGAAAAATGCTCTCAGTGAAAGCAGAGGTATTCAGAGGATGTGCTGCTACCACTAATTCATACGCTCATCCATTTATTCATTCATCAAGGCACTAGTCATCAAATATACATCAAGTATTTGACAGGCTACTTGTGAAGGAGAATAAAACCAGACATCTGTCCCAAGAAGCTCACGTGCTATCTAGAATAGAGACAATCACAATGCAGTGTGGTAAGCACTGTGACAAGGAACTTTGCAAGTTCTGTGGCAACACTGGAGACATGTATTCAGACCAAGATGGGGTGGGTAGGTGGTGGCAGCCGCAGGAGGAGATCCCAGAATAGATGACTTAAGCTGAAGCTTCAAAGATGAGTAGGAGCTGGCCAAATAGAAGGCAAACAGTATTGGCTGCCTTTGCAAAGGCTCACACATGTGTGAGAACTTGAAATACATAAGGATTCACAGGTGTGTTGATACTATGTTGAGAAAGGGATTTGTTTTTAGTGATGAGCAATAGGAGGTGAGTCCAGTGAGGCAGGCAGAGGTCAGATCAGGGAGGGCTGTGTGTTTGAGCCAAGGAGGTTCAACTTTATTCCATGGGCTGCTTGGAGATACTGGCTTAAGAAACTCTAAAAATCATGGCTGGGTGGTAGTGTGATAGGGCACAGGAGTGGACAGCTGTCGGTTTTTGGCTGGACTGAATGCAAGCTTCCTCTCACATAGTATCAACCTTCCTCTGGGGGATCACCCATTGCGTACAATTGTCTTGGCTAAAAGATGTATGCAGGTGCAGTGCAGAAGCTTAGTAAGTGCTCATTGCTCTATGAGTTTATTTTAGAAATGAGGCACAACAGAAAGTTTAGGCTGGTGATCTTGATGTCTACCTCACCCTCTCTCTTGTATTCCCAGTGCTTAGCACATGGTAGATACTCAACATTATTGAGCGAATGAATAAACAAACAAATGGGAAGCATATCCTGACTAAAAACATCAGGCGACAGTGTGAACTTCAGCGGGCTTTGCTCTCCCCTCCCACAGACTGGCTCCTACCACCAAAGTAGATTTCCATTGATCTAGGTGAGGGGGAGGGGCACAGGAGGGGAAGGTTGAACTCTTAGACCTGACAGAGGACCACAGCTCTGTGTCAGGATGATGGTTCTCACACTTATCTCCACTCCAGGACAGTAACAACATCCCCATTACTTAATGTTAAATTGTGTTAATCAGATGGTAGGACAAAGAAAAAGAAGGGAAGGTAAACTGACCTACTCCATTTATATTGGTTACATTATCCTCAATCTTAATCCTTGCAGGGCTGGAGAGAAGAAAAGAGAGGACAGGAGAGGAGGGGAGGGAAGAAGAAACAAGAAGGAATATAATACCTGATGCAGATTAGGAGCTCAAAGATATGTGAATAACTTCCCACCTGGCTAGGGCTCAGTGAATGATAGCTTACATTACTCACGGTCCTTATCACAACCCTACAAGGTAGGCATTTTGCTCTTATGTTTGAGCTGAGGACACAATAGATTTTTCTCAAGGCCACATAGCTTGTAAGTAGTATCTGAACTCAGGTCTGCCTGACTCCAAAGTCCAGGCCCTCTCCTCACTATTGGCTCCTTTTGACATGACAAATGGCACTGGACACCTATAACTCAGTACAGCTATGTTGACACTATGAGGGCAGGAGCTGAAGGAAAATCCATACATATTAGGGACATCAAAAGCAGCCATACCCGCTCTGGTGTTGGCAAAATGATGAATTCCAGCATGAGACAACCAGGTTCCTTCCTCCAAAGACCATGTTTCACTGAGGTCCATGTTCAGCAAGTCTCTTGTATGTGCAGTTCTCACATCAAATGATATCTCCTAAAATAAATAACGAGCACAAAAAAATGAAGATAAATTACTACTGATGCTGTCTTGGGAAGGGAGGCTTTCCTGAAGGAAAATACCTAGTTTCTAGTTTATCGTGTTTCTTTAACATGCAAACACTATTGTCAAGATTTGGTCATGGCCTGAGTGTACAATCTTCCAGTGAGGCTGCTCAAGTCCAGGAACCATGGTTTTCCTCCATCAGTTAACTAATGTTTATTGTTAACTGAGCAACTATTACATGCCAGGCTTTCAGCAAGGAACTTACTGTTTAGTTCTGCATATTTTGTGGACTTTTAGAATTTCAGGTTTGGATACAGTGGGGTCTCAATTTCGTAAAAATAAGTAGGCATATACTATATATACCTGGAAAACAGATTGGAAAAAATTTGAACCAAAAAGTTGGAAGTAGCTATCATTGTATTGGAAAGATGAGTGCTTTTTATTGTCTTTGTAATTTTCTACATTTTCCACAATAAATATGTATTCTTTTTATAGTCTGAAAATATCTATAATTAATATTATTTTAAAGAAAAATTTCAGGGCCAAGAAGGACCATAGAGACTAATCTTGCATTTCCTTTTGAAAGCTACTATAAAAAGTCACAGGTCACAAGAGCCCTTGGTTCTCCTAAAAATGACACCTCACTGGCTGCCCCCAAGAAGTCCAGCCTGGAGAATGTCTACCTATAAACTACATTTGGGAAGATCACAGCTCATGGCCAAATTTTGCCCATATTGCAAAGAGATCTTCATAATGCTCTGCAGGTAGCAGGTCATTAAATGGACATGGCTGAATAATTGAACATGACTGATTGACCTAATCAGCGAATGCAGCACGTGGAACATCCACATGGCAGAAATCCTGTCGGCCTAATTACGATGGGCAACCATTATCATTTGTTGTAATCAGAGCACCTGGCTTGACTCGGTCTCCAGAATGCTGTTCAAGGTTGCCCTGCAGACTCTTGCACGGCCGCCCAGCTGCAGACCTTGCAGTCTGATGTGTTGCTTTTTGGCCGTAGGCCTAGAGAACTGCAGTACTCTTGGGAGTTGCAACAAACAACCAGAAGTCTCTAGTATGATATCAGGAGGTACCAAAGATTGTACTGCACTTTATTGGGTACTGACTTGCTAGGGATTTGTGTTCAATCCAAATACCCAAAGTTTTAGAAGGGAATCCTAGATCAGAGTGGATATCACACAATACCATGGTGAAAACATTGGACTTTCCAATATATCTAGATTTTAGTCTTGACTTTGGCACTAATTGGGTGACTTTGGGCAAACTTCTTATTCTCTAGACTTAATTTCCTTAATTTTAAATGAAGAAATTAGGACTAGATGTTGTCAAAGGCCTGTTCAGTCTTTTAAGACTTGCAGTCTATAATAATATGTTTCTACATTCAAAGGCAACCTCTCTACCCACATCAAGAAATATGCATTAGTTTTCTATTAGCACACTACTCCGCAGTAAGATGTGGCTGACTAAGGCTAGAGGTGGTCTACCATTGGAAGAGAACATGTTCTCTATGTGAAAATGAAAATATTTTCTACACATGGATTTCCACATCTAGAATGGAAATCCAGTCTCAGGCCATAATCACACTGGTCTCATCATTTAATCAAATGAACTAACTATTAACATCTTGCATATTCACCAACCTGAAATAACATTAACAAAAATACTACTACATCCTTAAAAAACAACACTTATTTAAAATCGGTCACTCAAAACCATTTCATTAATCCCTGCAGTATCCTTGAGAAGTGAAATTCTAAGGGCTTTGTTTGACAAAAACAGAGCTATACTAATGAAGTAGAGAGCAGTTTTCAAAGTAGATTTTCCATCCTTCTTGGCCCAGGGGCCTAGGCACCTAGTGGTCCCAGGAAACAGATTTGCAAGATGGTATCCCCTAGCTCTGTGAGATCAGGCTCTCACATCCATGCATTTTATTTTATTAATCTTAACTACACAAGTTCTCATTGAGTGTTGTATTAACGTCAACCCACAATCCCAGCTGATTTCTCTGATTGCCTGAATTTCACACCTCAGTTTGGGAAAGACAAGCATAAAATGTGAAATGAGATCGCAGCAAACACAAGTATGTCCAGGATGACTTTGATCAATTGCATTTGTTACTGAAACTCTAGCACTATCAATCACTTCAGTCACAGGGAGCCCCAGAGTTGCTCATGGAACTCCGGAGCCTAGGAAATATTTTCCAGGCCTCTGGCCAATATAAAACAAGGTGTCTGGGGTTTTCTATAATGTGTTTAAATTGTTAAGTCAAAATCTCTCAATAACTAAGTCCATGAAGAAGAAACAAAAGAGAAAAAATGAATGCAACCATGGGGATAGGAAGTGAGGAAATACTTTACTCTGAAGCAGCTCATGGCAACTCAAACAATGCAGGTATGATAAATGCAGGTATGATAAGGTGGGGTGGCATGAGTGAAAACGCTGATTGAAAACTTACAGTTGTAATTCTGACTTTGAGACACACTTTTTTGAAGACATATCTGTACTCCCATGTTCATTGCAGCATTCTTCCCAGTAGCCAAGATATAGAAATAACATAAGTGTCTTGTTAACAGATGAGTGGCTAAGATGTTACATTTACAAACACACACGTGTACAATGGAATATTGTTCAGCCATGAGAAAGAAGGAAATCCTGCTATTTGGGACAACATAATGCACCTGGAGGACATTACACTAACTGAAATAAACTAGATGGAAAGAGGCAATTACAACATGGTATCACTTATATGTGGTCTCTAAAGAGAAAAAATAAAACTCATAGAAACAGAGAGTAGGGGAAATAGGGGAGGGTGGTAAAAGTGTATAAACATTTGGCTATAAAAGAAATACATACTGAGGAGCTAGTGTATAATATGGTCACTATATTTGATTACATTGTATTATATAACTGAAATTTGTTAAAAGAGGAGAACTTAAATGTTTTTACAAAAAGAGTATAAATAATTGAGGTGATGGATGTGTCAAGCAGATGGCAGGAAGCATCTCACAATGTAGACATGTATCAAATCATCATGATGTACAGTTTAAATATCTTAAAATATTATTTGTCAAATATAACTCAATAAATCTGAAAAATAAAGAGCAGAAAGGGCGGGACAAAAGAAGAGAGAAGAACTAAAACACCTGCATAATTGGACACTGGGATCTATGGAATACTGGAATGTTATGAATAAATATTGACATTTAATAAATATTGACTGATTAAATGGATGGATACATGATTATAACCAGTGGATAAGGACCTTAGTCAGATATTAGATACCATTGAGTTTCCATAGAGTCCTGTCTACCCTGAGAGAGTGATATGAACTCAGTTGGGTCAGCGAACTTAAGGAAGTTTAGCTCTATGGCTCTCTGATGATGAAAACTCCCCTTAAACTAAGACATCTTTCTCTCTTTTCAGAGCTGCCTCTAGAGTGAGCCATCCACTGAGCTGCCTGAGCCAGAAACTGGCTATCCTTGTTTGCTTGATTACAACTCACATCCAATCAATTACTAAGTGTTGTCTGTTCTAACTTTAAAATGTTTCAAGAATGCATCTGTTTCTCTCTGTTTGCATTGTCTCAGCCTTAGTTCAGCCACAATCATCTCTTGCTGAGATCCTACAAAGACTTCAGTGGGTTTTGGTCTCCCTTTCTTCCAACTCATTCTCCACACTTTGTTGTAATAATATTTTTAAAGCACAAATATGATCACATCACTTCTTGGTTAAAATATTCCAATGATTCAACATTCCCAGGAGACAGTCTGGACCACTAAACATGGCATCTAAAGTACAACGATAGCGAAGTGTTCACAATCCCTGAGTAAGTCCCCCCATTTCATCTTTTGTATATTCAGCAATTCCTGGGGCTCTGGCAAGATAGTTCTTCCTGCCTCATGGTGCTAACTACAACTTACCATTCACATCTCCTCTTAGATTTGGTCATGTGTTCCCCTCAGACTTCCCTGTGCTTACCCCATTACAGCATGTATCACATTATACTGCAATTGTCTGTGCATGTATCTCTAGAGTTTAGTCCATAGTTTATGTACTTGAGAGCAGAGATCCTACTTATTTATATCCTTAGCATTTATACAGTAGTTGTTACAAGTTAAGCACTCAATGTATATTTATTGAATAAATGAATATATGAGCATATCTCGGTTTCATATGTCCATTTGGAAAGTATTCTCTTCGCAACCCCGCCCTTCTCCTCTGCTTCTTTGGAAATTTCTCCACCTAAAACTGCACCTTATCTGCCTCTGCTTCCTGACCTCATTCTGACCTTCTCAGCCAGTCTAACTTGCTGAGATTCGCCTACCTATGCTCCCACTTCAGGTTGCACACCTGCTCCTCTGCCCAGAATGCCACTAGGACCTCCTCATATACCTGCCTCCCTCCCAAATTTTGGGATGAAATGATACAGCAGACACCTGCCAACCAAATGCAGCTGAGGCCCCCCTCAGCTTCTAACCATCACCTCCAGGGTCATTTTTCACAGAGGGGGCTTGATTTAGGAACACAAATGCAGACAAACTGTGACTACACTTTGACTCCGTCTCAACTGCCATGATATGGCTCCATCTGTAGAGAAGGAATTAATTACCTAGGAGCGGCATGTTTGGGGAATCGAAAGGCATATGCCATCATTCAGGTATGCAAGCAACCACGCATTCTAACACTATGAACACCTCACTGCAAGCAGGTCCATTTCCTGATAAAATATTATAAATCAAGATATACATAAATGTAGAGAGATATACAAAATGAATTTATTCATTCATTTGATAAATATTTACTTAGTGTCTCTTACCTACTAGTCATTGTCCTAAATGCTTGGGATATAAAAGGATAAATATTACCCCTCCATCAAGGAGTTTTCAGCCTTGCAGGGGAGACACATATCTGGATATAACATTACAGAACAATGTAGTAAGTGCAAGCATGAGACATACACAAGGTAAAGCAAGGACATGCAAATAATAGACTCTGGAAGTTGGATGAGTGCTTAGGGCCTTTAGTCCAACCCTTGAATTATTCATGACTCCCCTACATGCTCAGCCGGCCTGCACTTAAATATTGATAGTACTGTGAGAAGGAGCTCACCTTCTCTACAGGCAGCCTAGTATATTTGTGAACACTTCTGTCTAGCAATTCATTTTTAAATTCTCAACAAAATATGGATATTCACCAACAACTCTCAGTGCTGCTGAGTTGTTCTAGGATGTCTTGCCCCTTGTTTGTTCTTCAAAGGCTGCTTGAAGGTGGGATACTCCTCCAGCAATATCGAGATTTGACCCCAGGTCTGATGCTCTCCAAGCCTTCCAGATGTGGACTTTCTGCTGTGAGTCAGGGATCGGAAGGAACATTCCACCTTGGTTATGAGCACAGGGTGTGAATATATCTTGTCACACCCAGAGAACAAACCAAACATCTAAATTGAAGCATAAGAGAGAATAGGTCGCATGATGGGATCTTCCTTCTCAATTAAGAATTTCTAGCTAAAATCTACATTATCTAGGCTCCAGGTGTTTTGGTCCATTTGGAATGCAACACAGTACCACAGATTGGGTGGCTTATAAAAAACAGAAACTCATTTCTCATAATTCTTGAGGCCGGAAAGTCCAAGATTAGGGTGCTATCACAGTCAGGTTCTGGCCAGAACTCTCTTTGGGTTGCAGACTACTAGCATGTCCTTGAACCCTCCCATCAAAGAAAGAGAGTCAGAGAGCTCTCCAGGGTCCCTTTTATAAAGGCACTAATCCCATTCTTGAGCCACCCCCCTCTCAAGACCTAATTACCTGCCAAAGGCCCCACCTCCTACTACCAGCCCAGTAGGAGTTAGGAGTTCAACTTCTGGATTTTGAGGAGACACACACATTCAGTCCATTGTACTAGGTGTAGCCTGGCATCAGCTAACAGAAAAACCCAATCATCACTGACCTTGCAGACCACAGTAGAATACAGGGCAATCTCTTCTTGGACTGCCTAAGGGTTTGGCTCTGATACATTTCAATTTCTAAACTTGGAAGGTTCTTTTACTTCCAGCTCCAAATAGTCCAAACATGTCACAGTATATGTCTGGGCTCTTAATATTCAAGTGATAAAATTCAGCAGCACTTACAATACAAAACTCTTAAGCTTGGCTGGAAGAGAAGAGTAGAACACTCTAAGTATCCACTGTGAAAAAAAGACCTCTTTAAGTAAATAAAAGGACACAAAATGCTAGAGCCATAGAGTCTTTTTCTGTCTGAAATGGCTGATGTTTAGAAAGTTGACATGATTATTATGGGCTTCTTATTTATTCTGAAGAATTCTTAGCAGCGTTGTAGAATTGGAAAGTTTGAGTAAGTTGAAGACCATTATTTGAAATTCACTTATCCAACTTGCAGAGTACGTGTGAAGCTACTGTGGGATTTATTGATGTTAATATTTTCAGTATTCCAGTAAATAATTTATGCTACTACTCTCTAAAAAGTTGTGGCAACAGCATATTTTTAGGAAACCTAATGAAGTCATAAAATTATGAGGTTCTTTGCAGGATTCTCAGTAACACAGGCTTTTCATTTCCAAGTTAGTCTATTGAGACCAAGCTCAGATCCACCATGAAACTTTTCCAGGAAGAGTTATTTCCTTCTTCCGTTGTGCTTCTCAGAACTGTCTATATTCCATTAAGACACTTCTTTCACATTGGATAGTAATGTTCTCTTTACAAAGTGATTGTCTTGTCCAATAGAAGGTGGTCTTCTCAGGACAAAGTCATACCTTAACCACTCTTTTCTTCCCACCCAGTGCCTGGACAGAGTTGGGGTGCAGCAATGCTTGCCGAATGAATGAAACTGACATTCCTACAGGTGAGAAACTCAAATGAGTTTGTACCTCCAAACTCTTCATATAACTCAGGGTTAAACCATCAATTTTAACCAAAGGTTTGTCACCATATCCAGCCATCCACACAGCACAATGCTCACGTATACATGGATGAGCAAGGAAAAAAGAATAACAAATATATATATATATTTTAAAACTATGTTCTTACCTGGTGTGGGATCATTTCTTAACTTAGTAACCATGCACAAATCACTTTGTCTCCCTGAAGTGCAGCTTTTCTAGTGTGTAAATTGGGCTCATAAAGTCCTTTATTCCATCATTAACAGAGTTTTGTGAGTATCAAATGTCAACTGGAGAATCATCAAAATAGTGCAAAATGCATAGCACTGTTATGTCAATTTACTTAGAGATGTCATTTGGTGACACGGCATGTGGGAGGCAATATAAATGTAGTAGGTAACAGCAAGGACTTTGGGGACAGATCTAGATTTAAATCCCAGGTCCACCATTTCCTGGCGGTGATCTGTGGGCAAGGTACATAATGTTCCTGAGCCTATATGTAACAAGGGATCATAGAATATGCTTTGGTGGGGTCGATGTAAGGGTTAAATGCAAAACTCTACCATAGACCCTGGCCAGTAATAAAATTCAATAAATGGCAATAGCAGTTGTTTTTATTATCATCATTATTAACTCTTAAAGTAGATATAGCCCTGCAAGTGACAGTACCATCAGCAAACACCATCCCATGGGGAAGCAGGACGAACTACATTAGGAAGCAGCCATTTTACCCACAAAGGAAGGCTGCTGGCTCAAGCACATTTCCCTTTGTCCCTGGAAAAAGATCTATGAACAGTGGGTAAGACTGAAGCATGAAAAATTTGCTGTATGCCAGTCCTAGGAAGGAAAAGGGAAAACTAGGCAGGAAAGAGTAGCAGAGGCGAAGAGGCAGGGAAAAGTTGTGTGAGGACTTGCTGAGGCAGAGCCATGAACAAGGCTGCCAGGGTGGGGGATGTTGGGAAAACCACAGGAGAGGATTAAGTGGTTCTATCTGAGAAAAGGAATTGGGCTGCAGCCTATGAGGCAAAGAGACAAAGAGCCAAAATAAGATAAACTGCCACAGCTCTGATTATGAACCAAGAATAGGCTATTGACATGGGCCCCGCAGCAGAGGGCTGGTGTTCACACGCAGATCTTTACAGCCACACCTATCTGGGGGAAATATCAGAGTCACTGTAACCCAGCTGTCCATTGGAAAGATGATATGAGCCTCATCAATAATTGTAAATTTTTCTAAATTAATAAAAGGTAATACAGGTGAAAGTAATTTAAATAATATATTTTATTTAATCTTCTATATCCAAAACAGTATTTTGACATTTAATCAACCTACAATAAAAATTAGTAATGAGAATGTTAGATTTTTTTCACACCGATGCTTTGTTGATTGATTGACTTTAGAAAGAAAGGGAGAAAGAGAAACATTGATTTGTTGTTTCATTTATTGGTGCAATCATTGGTTGTTTCTTGCATGTGTCCTGACTCGAGATGGAACCTGCAACCTTGGTGTATGAGGATGATGCTCTAAGCAACTGAGCTAACCAGCCAGGGCCACACCAATGTTTTAAAAATGCAGTGTGTATTTTCACTCACAGCACATGTAATTTTGTAGTAGCCATACCACAAGTTCTCAATAATCACTTGGCTCAGAACTAATCTCAAGGGAAAATTAAGTCCATTCTCCTGACCTCCTAGGCTGTTAACACTCTTTAAAAGTCCGAAGTCATAGAGCCAGAAAAGACCTCTGGAGATGTTTAACATGCAAGGGACACCTATACATTCCTGACAGGTTTTCCTTTAGTATCTTTGCTTGAATTTAGGCAGTTTCACACCCCATTGCAAACTATCCTCCAATTTAATACTTACAGAGGGCTGACTTAGTAGTTGGCCAAACAGTTTAATCATTCCACTCACCCATTCTAAGAGAAACTGCCTCTTGCAATCCCAAGGCAGCTCGATGCACCTACTTCTCTCCACCACCTCTCTGGGCCAGCTGACCAAGAGTTGACACATGGCTCTACGAACCATTGCATCCATTCATGTAATCACTTGGTGTGGAAAATCCCACCCATCCAGAGACAAACCATGAGGACCAGCTAATCAGATCCTCTGTCAGGAATATAGAAGCCAAGTCAGTCCATGGATGGGGAGAAGTGACAAAAGAAGACACACAGAGCAGAAAGAGCAATAATTATATGGGTTTCCAGTCAACCCTCAGGTTTCTGCTGGTTCCGCTTCAATGTGTTTTCCAGATCAGCCTTCCAAAAGCCACTCGATTTTAATAAAGCACTTCTCCAGATGAGAGAATTGTAAAAGGTTCCAGTGGGAAGGTGACTAAATAGTCCTGGCTCCTGGAACTCTGTCGGAACCTTCCAATACCAGTTCCATTTCTGGGCTCCTGAGGAACAGATTTTTTGCTGTTTCTGGTTTTCCATGAGATTCCTGTGTGCTTATGGCCATGACTAGTTTACAAAAACCCCTTATATTCTGAGGGAGCCTGTGCCTTTCAGCAAAAAGGCCCACCACAGAGATGGAAGCTTGCGCACACATTCAAGGGAAGGTCTTCACCACCCCCTCTGGATGTGGTTTGCACTCAGTCTCATGCCCACACTTAGCCTGACAGGAAAATGATGGATTACTTTGGGTTGCATTCCTAAATCATTATTCTCAAAAGACCTCATCACAGTGGCCCTCTGGGGACTCTTTAAAGCCTCACATCATCTATAACAGTGGTTCTTAACCGTGACTGCACATTAGAGCTACCTGGGGTACGTTTGAAACCTTCAGGTGCCCAGACCCTCTCCCAGACATCTCGAATTAGAGCCCCTGAGGGCAGGGCCCTGGCCATCTGCATTTCTTAAGAGTTCTGAAAGTAAATCGAATGTGTAGCCACAATTGAAATTGAGAAACATTGATATACAGAATATGCCCTTGTTACAGGCTTGGGCTTCTAGCAGAAAATTTATATACTACTTTTTTAATTACAAAAGAATTGCACATTTGTTTTTTAAAGAACGCATACAAGATAGAGAGTGATCCACAGTAAAAAGTCTCATTCATCAGTATACATATATGTATATATACACACATATATACATATATTTGCATAAGTATAGACAATTTTGGAAGGGCACACAAGAAACTACAATAGTTTCTTACCTGTAGGGAATGAGGCTGTTGGGGATTCTAGCGATGATATTTATTAATCAAAAGGTTTTATTAATCTAAACATTTCAAAACATTGATTAATATCAAGAGATGGTGATTTTTGAAGAAATGGACTTTCGCACACTTTGGTAGAAAAATAAATTGACATGGCTTTTAAAATGATAATTTGGCATATTCCATAATATGTCCTTTGATCCATCAGTTTTGCTTCTAAGTATCAACGTGTAAAATATAACACGTTTTGCTCCCAAGAACTCTATTATCCTTCACCTTGACAGTACCAAAGCGATGGTGTGTATAAACGGGCAAACCCAGCATTTCTGGACCACCCTGGGTTCAAGCTCCCGCAAAAGTCACCCAACTTTAATTTTTCCTTACATAGAATTTTAAAAAATAATAATAGTTAATATGTATTGATCACTAAACTACTCAGCTACCTGCTGTACAGTAGAAGGTAAGAAGAAGACTTATGAGAAATTGGAAAACATGGTCTTAGTTCTATTGTTTAAGATATAGGGGAAATATTGCACAGGTATGCCTTTTAAGCATTTGGAAATATGTTTGGGAGACAAACAAGAGAGATATGGCTGTAGAATAAATATTTAGAATATAGATATTTGGTTTGATTTAAGTGCTTATTGAACATGTGTTGGGCAGCTATAGTGTGAACAACTGGAGCTCTGGCTTGCTGGGAGGCTGTGGCTTTGGAATCTCTGACAACAGCACCACCCGTGTGCCACCAACGCTAGCAGTGCTCCTACTGGTAACTGCTGTGTATTCAGCACAACGTACAATGTTAGGCACTATGCTCAGCACTCTGCAAATATCATCTCATTTAACCTCTGTGAGAACTTCATGAGATGGCATTATGATCCAGATTTTAAAGTTGAAGCAAGTGAGAAGAGAGATTTCTAGATAGTCTCCAAGGTCAGCCAACTAGAAAATGTCAGAATCCAGACTGGAACCCAGTCATCTGATTTCTAAATTCATGCTCTAACCACCAATCCACATATCTTCCCTAAAGCTTGTTTTAGATCCTCCCCTTTGCTGCTCTTTCACAGAGGTCTTAGTTGCTTCCCACCAGGCCTCAGGGCTCTGGACATTTACTTGACTTCTTATTCTTTCTGCTCTGTTTGCTTTGCCTAACAAATTCCATGTGGAAGATGGAGCAGGGTGAAAAGAGCAGGTGAGGGAGATCTTCCCACAGAGCTTTGGGTGAACAGCGTTAGGTGGGTAGGTGATGGAGGCAGATGATGAGAGAAAAGTATGAGAGTGCGTGTCTGTGTGTGTAAGAGATTTTGTTTTCACTGATTTAGTCATACGGGTAAAACAAATTAGTATAGTAATCAAATCTCTTTCTCAGGCTTTTAAAATTAAAACATTTTCTTCCTTAGTGATTTAAGGCCTGAGAATATACAAAAACAAAGGACTCCCTACTCCTCCACACCCTGTGGGAGACTGATCTAGGCTTGCCTCTGAGTAAACAAGACTACCACTTCATTCCAGTCATCTATTGTTGCGTAACTACCTCCAAACAGATAACACACGTTATCTCTCAGGGTTCTGTGGGCTGACTGGGCTGACTGAGCAGTTTCCACTCAGAGCTTTTCATACGGCTGAAGTCAGTGACTGGGCCTGGAGTCCTCTGAAGGCTTCTTCCCTGGAGCCGAAATGTGAATGGCTGAGAAATCTGGGGCAGGTTGGGCTTCTCTGTGTGGAGCCTCTCCACCTAGCTATCCTGGGGTTTCTCACAGCATGGTGGTCTCAGAGAAATTAGCAGTCATGCCCTAGGGCTGGCTTGTTTCAACACGTAAGAGTTGATTCTGTGTGCTTCTTTCCACCCCTGAATTCAGTGCTGTTGCTTTAGTAGCTTGAAGTTGGTCATGGTGGAAGGGAATATTTTTACCATGAAAACAAGCAAACACTGCAAATCAGGGCTTTTTCCTTTCCCCCCAGAAAACCAGCTTGCCAGCACATGAGTTTACATGGTACTTTGCTTCCCCTAGAGTGAGTGGGCGAAGAAACCCAAGAGAAAGATGCACAGCTTCTTAGAACCTAGCCATGGGTATCACTTTCTTCTTAGTCCATTGGTCAAACAAGTCCCTAAAGCTAGCCCCAGTTCAAGAGAAAGAGAACTATGACCCATGTCCCATGGAAGAGTAGCAAAGAAATTGTATAATAGAGGACATGGTACAGAGTAGGTACTCAATAAATACTTGGTAAATGAATTAATGAGTAAAATCACTAAAACACTAATCTGTATGTCCTTAAATCACTCTAAAAGTATAAAGCTTTTGGGGAGGTTTTATTTCAACATCAGAGAGATCAATGAATTTTAAGTCCTCAAAAACCCTAAATCTAAAAATTGCTTAATATAGACCTGTTTACACTCTGTCTGCGGGTATTCACAGGTCTGTTTATTCAAGCCCTCCTTGCTTATGTACTCAGCTGGCACTGCACACACGACCACTGCAGAATTCTTGTTTTATAGATGCTTTTATAATCTTTAGGTTTGCTTTACTTCTCTAAGTAAACTGCAACTTCCTTAAGAGAGTTCTCATTCATTGAGTTGGCCAAAATGTTCATTTAGATTTTTCTGAACAATGTCTCTAGTAGTGCTTACTTGTTTTTAACTTTATTTGAAACAATTTTGTTAGATTGTATTGTGACAGCTGTTATGTCAGTGTGCATTTTTAAAAAATTCACCAAAATTGGTGAAATTTTGTGTCGCCATTTTAATATTTAAGATAGAAGAAAATATTTAACAATTTTGGTATATTATGTTTTATTATTTCAAGAAATGTAAAAATGAAACTGAAATGCAAAAAAGAAATAAAAACACTTGTGCAGTATATGGAGAAGGTGCTGTGATTGATTGAATGTGTCAAAAGTGGTTTGCGATGTTTCTTGGTACTGTTGACATTTTGGCCAAATAATCAATCCTTTGCAGTGGGGCTGTCTTGTGTATTGGAAGATGTTTCGCAGCACCCTGGCCTCTACCCACTAGAAGTCAATAGCAGGAGATAGCTGAGATACTCAAAATATCCAAATCAATAAAGTTATTGGTGAGAATGAAAGGCATGTCTTTTGTTTTACAAAAAAACTGAATGGACTTTTTAGCCATCCCAATATTTCTTTGCCACTCCTTCCTACCATGTCAAAAACAGATAATCACACATGCACATACACAGAGGTGCTTACAAGATATGTGATGGTTAGAGAATATAAGCCTTAAAAGGGAAGGAAAGAAGGAAAGAAACTAAAAATTCTTAATTTCTATGTTTCAGAACCTTTCCTAAATGTTCTCATTTAACTCTTACATTCACTGAGTGAAGTAGGCATCATTATTTCCACTTCACAGTTTAGAAAATGTGTCTCAAGGAGGTTCAACTGCCTGGTCAAGGCCACACTAAAAGCGGAAGAGCTGGGATTCAAATGTAGACCTGGATGGCTCCAAGGCCTGAGGTTTATACATTTTTCAGGCCATCTTCCCACTGCAACACAGCCCCCGCCATCTTCCCCCATTCTCTCTGCTTCTGTCCTTCAAGTATTTACAAGAATCATAACAATGCTGATGTTTTTAAGTCCCAGATAGGGGAACAAGTGTTTCAAGTTCTGCTCTTGTAAAAAAAAAATACCCTTTAACAGTTTGGGAAGAAGCTTAAAATATGTTAGGAAGGGAGTGAGCCTGGTGACAGGAAGGTCAGTTATTGCAATACCTAAGGCAGAGAGCATTGGTGGGTTGGACCCAGGTGGTGGTGGTGGAATGGAGAGGCAAGAAAAATTTTAAGGAATATTAAAAAGACAGAATTACCAGACTAGTGAGTGGCTGGATTGTGCAGGTACTGATCAATCATTGTAAAATCGTCTGGCTGTGCCGGGAAGGCAAGACTAAAGAGAGGGAGACTGAGTAAGAAGTTTCCATAATCCTGGAAGAAGATGATAAGTCCTTATTAAATGAGGAAACTAGCCATGGAAGTGAGAGTAGGGATGGATTTGGAGGATAATATGGAGGCAGAATCTGCTGGATGTGTTGCCAAACTAGATGTGGGAATGTGAGGACAAAAGAGGGGTAAAGAGTCCAGAAATCTGTTAAGGACAGCCAGATGCTTTTCACTGAGCTAGGGATACAGAGGGGAAGCAGATTTCAGGTAAGGATGAATTCTGATAAACCAAGTTTGAGGTGAACCTGTCAGCGGACTCTGGCAGACAGCATACAATTGCATTTATAACAAAACAAGCATCTCTTATCTAATGAGGTTCTTGCACCCTTCAGAAGTTATGAATGAATGTACTGGATACTATGTGTAGTAGGGTTCTGTGTCAAGTAATAAAAGGATTTTGCAGTTCTCAATGTTTTCACTTCACAGTGGTTAAACTCTCTCCAAAAGCCATTTATCACCCTGTAGGCATCTCAGTCATAACCAGGATGTCTTTATTGAGCCTTCCAAAGCTAATAAGATATGTATGATTCAATCAACGACAGTGACTCATATAACCCATTGCAAGTGGTGCAGGGAAAGTTTAGTGGTTTTGAGGACCACATGTCTACCTGCACACAAACATACACACACCCCCCAAAACTCATGCTTATTTTTTTAGCACTTAGGACAGGCGCAAAGACATGTTTGAACACTTCTGCCCCACATAGCAGGACAGCCATTGTTTACACAAGGTGCCTGCCTGCCTGTCTGGACAGGAAGCTGGGCCCTTTTGTCTCCTGCTATACTCTGAGACAGAGGGGAAGCAATTACGCCAGTGAATGAGCAAATAAAGGCTCTCAGGAGCACTGCTTTTCTGCACATCAACTTTTGTCATGAGACCCTATAAGAGTTCTCTCTGAAACACAAGGCCAATCTTTAGGAAGGCAGAGTGGGTAAGAGAATCTCAACCCAAAAGGAACTACCTGTAGGTGCTTCACTGATGTGCTTGTTACACAACTCTTAGGACAGGCACTGAAACCAAGGTCAGATTAGGTCTCCCGGCCCACCTTGAGAATCCTCGCCCAGCTGAGTGAGGCTCTGTTCATCCAGCCCAGGACCTGTCGGCCCACCAGGTGGATATCAGATGCCTGGGAACCAACCGACCTCCTCACCGCATGGAGTGTCCCTTGACCTGACTCCAGCTTTACCCAGAGATGTCCTAAAAAGTTCCCCTCAAATCAAACTTTCCTGAATACAAACCCACAAAATAAGAGTTTCCTTACCTGAGAGAGGGTCCTCGTGACCGGCAGTAGAAAAAACTCCAAGTTCTAACAGAAGCGACAGGGACTCACAGGACAAATCTGTTGATTTTTAAAAGAAGGAAGGTGACTTCATGCTGGGTGCCGTGGAGTTGAAGAGAGCAACGAGTGCTCCCTGGCTGAGCCAACTCTGCCTCAGCAGTGATGACTCCATCCAAATTATGCAGCCGCTGCCCAGACATGCTCAGCCTCCAGGAGGTAAATCTCTGGAATCTGACTAGCCCTGTTTTCAAAGAGCGTCAGAAAGTCCTGAAACACCAATCACCTTAATCAGCACCAGGGCGAGAAAAACTATGCATTATTTCCCCGAGTCATATCATTGTCTCCCAAGAATCCAACTGTCTGGAAAATAGCTTCTAGGGAAAGAAAACAGGTACTTAAATTCCTGAGAGGTAAAAATTTTTCAGGAAGGAGGGTAGAGAAGAAGTAAAGATATTTCATGAGTGGCATTAAGAAGCTGGAAATTATCAGCTTGCTAAGAAGTTTTCCGAGCTGGTGGATTTATAAGCACACAAAGGTGACAAATAGGCTACAGCCTGTACTTTGCAGAGGGGGAGTTATTCAGTTAAGCCAAGGGGATGAGTCACTTTGTGGAAAGGAAGTGTGATAACTTTTCTAGTGAAGACAACCAATTTTTCTTTTTTCTTTTTTTTTAATATGATACCACTCAACCAAATTAGGGTCATTTGTAACATTAATATGTCAGATCAAAATATGCTCACATTGGATCAAGAAAATTTGGGGAAAAAGGTGTTTCAGGAATTTTCTCTTTTGTACATGAAAGGTGAGGCTGGAACAATCAAATTTGTAACATGGGATTCAAGTTCATCCAGGCAAGCCATCCAGGAGGCCAAGCACTTCTTCTTCATGCTGTCTGCTTGGGCTGCACTTTGGGCAGGACTTCTGGCTGTGGTGCCACAGCAAGGAATGGTAATGGTGTGACCTCTGTTGGAAGTGGGGCAGAGGGCTGAGCTTAGTAGCCCCGTGCCCTTCCCTTGTACCTCTACTTCAGGAGACTACAAGGGGGCTTTGGGTCAGTAGGCATGAGCCAGCAAGTAGGCATGAGCAACAAAATAGCTCAGCAAGTTCAATTTCCTGCTTAGCTATTTTGAGGCTTTGGGCTCTTCTTGTGACAAGCTTCATTTCAGAGAGAGTGAAATAAGAAAATATCTCTTTTTGTGTAGGCAGAGGTGTTCAGGTCCAACATCAGAAGGTTTTTTTGCAGTCAGAGATTTAAAAAATATCAACAGGGCATGTAAAAGGAACTTGCAAGTCTTCTGGTCAGGGTGTAAATAGCGAGAGAATTAGAAGGGGGTGGAGTTTCATCAATGGTAAGATCAATAAAAAGGCAGGAGCCATTTTTATTCACTTCATTATAGTCTCCTCAAAGCCCAGTACAGAGAGTAACACACAGTAGGTGCTCCTTAGGTAGGGAGTAAATAGTGGCAGATAGCCCCCTTCCAGTTTCAGATTTCTGGAACAGATGTGTTGAGTCACCATCTGGTAAACGAGACATTTGCAGAGATCGTGAGCCAGTGGGTCTTATGGAATGCAAGAGGAACTTGGCCATTTGCTTTGTCCCAGGCCCCAGGTTCATTGCTAATGTTAGAACATGACGCAACACCAGCCTGCAGTGTTTGAGGCGTTATGGATGAGACGAAATAAATTCACAAGGACTACGGAGTCCTGTGGAGGAAAAGGGATGATGCGACTTCTCTCTCAAGGGGAGAGCGCCCCTATGCTTGCCTTGACAGGCTTTTATTGGATTCGATTTGCATAGGAATACAGGGTGTATACGTAAAGCTCATTAATCATTATCAGGCAGTAACGATCAAACAATAGATAACATACAAAGAACTCTGAGGACTTATTTGGAGTCAGGGTCAGATAGTTAAATGGCCATAAAACTTTGGGGAACAAACTCACTTCCTGCTTAGACCCTTATCATTTAATTGAGAGAATTCTAAACAAAGCAGGTTTCACAGGATTTTACATATTCTTTCTTAGGCCTGATTGCCCAGGGAACCCGCCCTTTCCAGCATGGAAAGGCTTAAGTAAGGCAGCCAAGAGATTAGGAGACTTCTCAAAGAAAGAATGAGGACTCAGGCTGTATTGAAGCCAAGGGGCAAGGGTCCATCATCCCTTTTCTGTAGCCCCCAAGTCCTTCCCTGGGGGACCCCCATGATCGTGCCTGTCTTAGGTCATGCCTCCCTTGAGGAATCTTACCTGTCATTGGCTAACCAATCAAGCACTGGGGGCCAGGCAGGGTGAAGTAAAAGGAGCAGAGGCGGCCCTCCTGCCAGAGAGATAAGCTTTGTCTCCTTAGTGGCTTACGGTTCGAAGGTCACTCACTCAGCTTTAGCCATGGCGGGGGGGTTATAGCTTTTGAAACCAGGCAGGGCAGTTCCCAATAAGAACAGAGGAAAGTCAATTTCTGGACTTTTTGCCTACCCTGTTCCCTTATACATCAGCTAGACTCTAATCTTCAATTACCTTTTATTCTCAACATTCTATCATATAATTTTCAAACTTAGGGAGATATATTGAATGAATTTTGCAGTGAACATCCATATACTCACCATGTAATTTCTTCAATTAACATTGTACTATATTTGTTTTATTACATATTGATTCTCTGTCCATTCCTCTATTCATCCAGTGACTTATTTATTTTTGTTAGTGTGTTTCAAGTAAGTTGCAGATATTAAAGATTCCCCAAATGCTTCAATGTTATTGACCAAAGTTCAATATTTATTTACAATTATTTTTTACAATGTTCTTATATCATTCCCCACTCCTACCAACCACATACCAGAGTTTTAGTTGCTTTATATCCTTCTGATGACATTTGGTGTAGTAGTTATTTCAACATCATTTGTTAAAAAGACTTTCCTTTCCCAGTTGGGTTGCTTTGACATCTTTGCCAAAAATGAAATAAATGTGTAAGTGTGGGTCTATTTCTGGGTCATTTACTCTACCCTCTCACTCTGTATGCTGATCGTGGGTCAACACCACCCTGCCTCAATTACTGTGGCTTTAAGGCAGACCTGGAAGTCTACTACCTTGCCTTCTTTTTTCAGGACTTCTATTTTTTTAATATATTTTATTGATTATGCTATTACAGTTGTCCCATTTCCCCGCCTTCATTCTCCTCCACCCTGCACACCCTCTCCCACCTACATTTCCCCCCTTTAGTTCATGTCCATGTGTCATACTTATAAGTTCTTTAGCGTCTAAATTTCCCATGCTATTCTTGCCCTCCCTCTGTCTATTTTCTACCTACCATCTATGCTATTTATTCTCTGTAACTTTTCCCCCTCTCTCCTCTTCCCACTCCCCTGTTGATAAGCCTCCATGTAATCTCCATTTCTGTGGTTCTGCTCCTGTTCTAGTTGTTTGCTTAGTTTCTTTTTGTTTGTGTTTTAGGTGTGGTTGTTAGTAATTGTGAGTTTGCTGTCATTTTACTACACATGTTTTTTTATCTTCTTTTTCTTAGATAAGTCCCTTTAACATTTCTTATAATAAGGACTTGGGGATGATGAACTCCTTTAACTTGACCTTATCTGAGAAGCACTCTATCTGCCCTTCCATTCTAAATGAAAGCTTTGCTGGATAGAGAAATCTTGGATGTAGGTCCTGGCCTTTCATTACTTGGAATACTTCTTTCCAGCCCCTTCTTGCCTGTAAGGTCTGTTTGGAGAAATCAGCTGACAATCTGATGGGAACTCCTTTGTAGGTAACTGTCCCCGTATCTCTTGCTGCTTCTAGAATTCTCTCCTTCATTTTTACCTTGGCTAATGTAATTGTGATGTGCTTTGGTGTGTTCCTCCTTGGGTCCAACTTCTTTGGGACTCTCTGAGCTTCCTGGACTTCCTGGAAGTCTATT
>CM052543.1:63234429-63260369 GCA_028533065.1 Trachops cirrhosus
TTCTTCATTTCACTTATTGTAGCCTTCATTTTTTCATCTAGTTTGCGACTGAAATCCACCAATTCTGTGAGCATCCTGATCACTAGTGCTTTGAACTGTGCATCTGATAGGTTGGCTATCTCTTGGTTGCTTAAAAGGATGGGTTCTGGGGTTTTCAATTGTTCTTCTGTTTGAGCCATCTCTTTTTTTTGGCCTGGTCATGCCTGTTACATCTGAGGGGTGGAGCCTTAGGTGTTCACCAGGGCGGGGCACCCCAGTTGCTGGGTTGTGATGCTGTATGTGGGGGCGGGGTCCTGAGAAGGAACAATGGTGCTTGCTCCACTCTCTGTGGGACCTCAGTCCCTTCTGCTGCTTCCTCCGAGCAAACTGGGCCCCTCTAGTGCCAGTTCCCATGTGGGTGGGCTTGTGCATCCCGTGGGATTTTCCAACGACCTCCTGTGAGGCTGGGAGTCTCTCCGTGTCTCAAACCCCACAGGTGTTTTCAAGGAGTGCTCCAAGGCTCTATTTCCCAGCTCTGGGATCCTGGGTTGCGCACAGTGCCTTGCTTCAAAATCACCGCCTCACCGGGTCTGTCAGTTGCCACTCCTCAGCCGGGGTCTGCCGGCCACTGCTTGCGCACCCAGGGTCTGCCCGCTGCGGTCTTGCGCACAGCAGTTGCCTTTCGCATCCGGTCCCAACACTCTGCTCTCTGCTCGGGGACCAGTGCCTGGCTGCCCAACTCCGCCCCTCCTACCAGTCTGGATGAACGTATCTATTTTAACTCCTTGGGTGCCCGACTTCCATACAGTTCAATTTTCTGTTCAGTTCTGGTTGTTATTCTGTTTCTAAATTGTTGTTGTCTCTATCTTGGTTGTGCAAGGAGGCACAGTGTGTCTACCTATGCCTCCATCTTGGCTGGAAGTCAGGTGAGAAACTTTATAAGGGAAAAATCATTTTCAATCTGGTTTAGGACCAAAACTTTTTGATTGATATAATTCTAAATCTACTTCTGAGAAGAAATGAGCATTCCTACTAAAATGCTTAACTTGATCAATTTTCTGATCAGTTCAATGAATCAAGCTTTGTTCTGGGAATCTAATCACCCAACCCCCTACCTACTGTCAGTCAGTCAGTTGTCTCAGTATTTAGTCAGTTGTTGAACCAAATGATCTTTCTTTTCTTTTGGTATCTTACCTTAGTAATAATCTAACCATTCTCTTTTCTACTAAATGCCCCTACCAGGAGCAAATCTTTGAATTGGACTTGTAACAGGGTGCAGCCAAGAGGGGAGCCCCAAATAGGGATTTGTAATAGGGTCCAGAAGAGCTTGGAGATAATTGGCTCCACACCACAGGGCCACACCTGTCCAGAATGCTGGCAGCTGTGGCCAATTGTGAAAGGAGCCAGAAATCGGGCTACAGAGGTGCTGGGCTATTGGTGCTGGGATTTGAACAGAGGCACGGCAGCCACTGGGCGTCTCTCTTCTTGGGACCACACATCTGTTTAGGACCATTCGGCTTTGGTGTCTTGGTTGGGACCAGGCGGCTTGGGTGAGAATCAGGACCATGAGGATTTGGAAGTGCTCCCTTTTGCCACAAGGAGGGTGCCGGGAGGACTGTGTGCATTTGTGGGGAACTTTAGTTTGTGTTATTTCAAATAAATAATAAATTCCTTTCCTTTTCACTGATCTCTGGTATTAAGAGACATCTTTCCTCAGACGGCGGGCAAAACAAACCCAGCAGGTGGGGAGGAACCCCTGGAGAAAAAGGGGGGTCTTTTATATCATTCAGCCCCTCCCCCCGCTCTGTTCTATAATAGCCTCATGGAGGCCTTTTAACTTATAGGAAGATTGTAATAAAGCATTGACATGTGCTTTCAACTGGATTGTCTGAAAAGTTCTCTGTAACACCCCTGAGTAGGTGGCCAGTGCACACGAGAAGCCTTCCTCAGGCTTGAGGTGAGCCCATAGCCCCCTTCCCCCGAGGCCTGCCTGTGCCCATGCTGTCTCTGGCTGCACATGGCCCTAGTGTGGGGGTTCTGCTAAAACCCAGGCTCTGCCGGTGGTTCAGTGGAGGGGAAGAGGAAGGCTGTTATGGGCTGAATTGTGTCTCTACTGTCACTCCCCCAGAAAAGATGCGGGAGTCCTAACCCCCTGGGTACCTCATAATAGATTTCACTTGGAGATAGGTTCTTTACAGAGGTAATAAGTTAAAATGAGGTCATTAGGGTGGGCTCTAATCTAATATGACTGGCATCCTTATAAAAAGGGGAAGTTTGGAGGCAGACCCACACACAACAAGAATGTCATGTGAACAGGAAGGCAGAGATTAGGGTAATGCTTCTGCAAGCTAAGGAATGCCGAGGATTCTCAGTAAATTACCAGGAGCTGGGGAGAAGCACGGCAGAATCTTCCTCACAGCCCTCAGCAGGAACCAACCCCACTGATACCTTAGTCTCAGACTTCCAGCCTCCAGAGCTGTAAGACAACACACTTCTGTTGTTTGAGGCACCCAGACTGTGGTACTTCGCTATGGCAGTCCCTGCAAACTAATGCAAGGGCTTTAAAGGGAATGTTATAAAACATGATCCTTAAAGCTCCTTCAGTATCCCCAGCATGGAGGAGCACAGAATCTCCCACCCACCTGATCCCAGCCCTCCGCCTTGATGGCTCTCTTCCCGTCTCCTCTCCTTGTGCTCCCCCATTTCCCTCATTATTCCCCCACCTCTCTCTCAGAAAAAAGCAAATTTCTCATCTTGCATCATGCATAAGGGTCTCACTTTCACATGAAACAGCTTATCAGACTTTCTTTTTAAGTAAATATTTATACAATCATGCTATATATCCACAAATCTTAAGGAAAAACTTGCTGAAGCTCAGGCTTTCTGCTGAAGGTCCCTTTCCCACCCTTTCCCTCCTGCAGTGGGTCCTAGACCCTCAGTGCTGTGACTTCCTCCTCTCGAGGTTCTCCTTCCAACCAGAGAGGCCCTTTTCACTTTAATCTCCTGAGGAAAAGATGCTGAAATATCAAAAAGATAAATGTGGGAATTAAAGTTTATGGTATCTTTCAGTGGCTGTTTTTTCAGTTCCAGACTCCACATTGACATGGGAACAGGAATTGCCCCTGGATTTTTGTCCTTTTTTATTCCTAATGGTGGCCCCCACCTCACAAACTTCTAGAAGGGCACTATGGCTCCTCTCCCATAAAGGCTGTTTTCCTCAGCACTGGGCCTGTGAGTTAATTAGATCAGAAAATGGGTGCCGCATGGGTTGAGTTTAACTTGACACAGAGATAGACCTTGGGAGTTAGCAGGCAAGGTGAAAATTGCATAGAATTTAAAATAGCATAGGAAATCTCTTCTAAAAGTATCATTTTGGAGATGGAAATACTACTTTTGAAAGTCCAACATGACAGTTACAACCTGTACAGCAGTAAACCACCATTTATTCAGTTGAGGCAGCTGGCTTTTAGACAAATATGAAACTCTCTTTTATTCTAAAATCACATTCAGTATGGCAAGAAGCTTGCACTGGACCTGCTGAGGGAACATGAGGTTCATGTGTCCCATCTCAAATGCCTTTTGGAAAACACCATATTAAGTGAGATGGTTTATTAAGCAGAATTGCCCATGATATTAAAGTGGTTGTTTTCTTTCTCTGACCCCAAGTGCATACAAGTTGAATTTGATTCATAATGAACTTTTATTATTATATAATAATTTAGATAAATTTTTGTCATCTTAAAACTCACCCAGAATTTCTTTAGATGAAAACCACCTTTGAGTGGAATTTTTTTATTTCTTATTTTTTTATTATCGATTTTAGAAAGAGAGAGGAAGGAAGAGAGAGAAACATCTATTCGTTTTCCCATTTATTTATGCCTTCACTGGTTGATTCTTGTATGTGTCCTGACCAGGGACTGAACCTGCAGCCTTGACATATCAGGACCATGCTGTAACCAACTGAGCTACCCGCCCAGAGCTGGAACTTTTTTTTTAAGGAGAAACAACTGACGTTACTTTCAGTAGTGTCAGGTGCATCAGATTATTTTGCAACAGGCCAAACCTCCCACTGACAAACAAACAGAAAAACTCAGCACAAAAGCTAGACTCAAAAAATAGAGAAGGCATCAGAGTGCTACCACAGAAGCCAGGGCTTGAGGGGCCAGGATCTCTGAAAGAAGAGGAAACTCCTTGAGGTAAACCTAACATTTGATGCTGCTTTTCCCCTCAAGAAATTTGCCAGCTCAGTACTTCTAGGATGAGAGACAAGGGAGCTGGGAATAAAGGGATCAAAAGAAAGGGGAGCACAGGAAAGCGAATGTGGCCATGGGAGGTGCTTTTCTTCTTGAGAAGCATTTGTCTGTCTGTGGAGTCATGCTGAGCAGCCAAGGGGAAAGTGATAAGAGGCTGAGCAGACTTCACCAACCTCACCATGTGGAGGAGAAGGGAACTTTGCCATTTCCAGAGCTATGCCCCAGAAATATGTGTAAATTCAAAATAGACTTAGGAATACAAAGACTGAAAAGCAGCCTCAAGTCAGTCCAATCTGATTGGACTGCCTTGGAGAAGTATTCTGGACTGTCAAATGACCCTGAGTCACCATTGTCCACTGACTTGTGGTTATGAAAATAAGCAGAGGCTGTAAGGCAGCTCAAGAAGGCAGCCCTGCACAGAAATTCTAGAACCGATATGTTCTTCCCCAAGATCAGTGATATCATGAGACATGGCTAGCAGCACCTGTCCCTGGGCTAGGCACCCCTCTGAGTGCAGTATGCAAAGAGGCATTAAGATGTATTCTTGTCCTCAAGGGGCTCACCATCTAAAGGGGAAAACCAATAAGCAAAGAAGTTGATAGTCACTGAGTTGCAAGAGCTATGAAAGAATTAAAAGATGTACTGGAAACTTGGGGAAGGGGAACCTAATCTATCTTTGAAGTGGAGGGGGGGTATGTAAAGCCAGAGGGGCTTCCAAGAGGAAGTAAAAATCTCAGTTGAGTCCAAATGACTAGCAGGATTTTCCCAGGTGAAGAAGCTGAAAGGCAGTAAGAGCAATTATGAGAATAGATCCTAATAGTTCTCATTACAGGCAAAAAAACAGTTTTTGTACCTGTATGAGACAATGGAATTTTTAAAAAGATTTTATTTATCTACTTTTTAGAGAAAGGGGAAAGGAAGGACAAAGAGAGGGAGAGAAATATCAATGTGTGAGAGATACATGGATCTGTTGCCTCTCGTTCACTCCCAACTGGGGACCTGACCCAAACCCAGGCATATATCCTGACTGGGAATCGAACTGTCAACCTTTTGGTTCACAGGCTGGCACTCAATCCACTGAGCCACACCAGCCAGGGGACGAGATGATGGATTTTAAGTGAAGTTATTGTGGTAATTATATCACAATATATGTAAGTCAAATCATTATGCTGTACACCCTAAACTTATACAGTGTTGTATATCGATTGTATTTCAATGAAAGAAAAATTAAAAAGCAGAAGGAACAGTATTTGCAAAGAATGACATAGAGCATGGTTTTTCCAGCAAACAGCAAGTAATTCTGTTTGATGAGCATGCAAAGTACCATGTGGGGGAGAATCAAAAACGAAAACTGGAGAGAAAGCCACTTATACTAGGACTTAAGTGGATCCTCAAGTCACGTTAGCAATTTCAGCAGTCTTCTTTAAATGGTACAGTGACTGAGGGCAGTGCTGCCTAGAACCCCATCATTTTGTTTCTTCTGGGAACTCTGGTTATCTCATATAATGAGCTCTACCTCTCTAATTGTGCACATGACTTTGACGAATAAACTGATCAATGAAGAGGGTAAATTATAATGTAGAAGACATATCATAATGTCTTGGATTGATATAGTGGGCTTACAAGGGAACATAGATGAAAGATATTTGGCAGTCAGACCTGGCTGATTGGCCTTAGTGAATAAGGATGAGGGGGTAGTCAAGGATGTTACCTAGGTTTCTAGCTTGGTCGACTGAAGTAATTGTCTTATGACAGACAATTATAATCTTGTACGATATCTACATTCTAGAATGAAAGGATCTAAGATCAAGAAATTAGAACCACAAGAATTTGTTGAATACTGACTACTTGTCTGTCACCTCTATATCCATTCATTCCTCACAATAATCCAAAGAGGTTGACACTATTCTTTTTTGCTATTTGGCAAATAAGACAACTGTTGTAGATTCTCCCAGTTTGCAAATGGGTGATCTAACATGCTGGCCGAATGACTGAGAATTTGAGTCCAAGTGTATCTTACCCTAGAAACTTAACTCTTAATATTAACCTTTTCTAGGAGATTGTGCTTAGATTTGAACATAAGTCTGCTTTGAATTGGTTCTGACATCCACCCAATTTGGTGTGATTCATAAAGCTGGCCCCACAAACTATGGATTAGTTGGCATTTCTAGGTCCTCTTAGACTGGGAACCTTGTATGTTGTGTATAGATGGAACTTGTTCTAGTGGATAAGGTGGGTCCAGCTCTGGGGGTGGAACTCCGAAGACATAGGGGCTGGGTTCTTAACCTCTACAATTTGTGGGAGGCTCAGAAATAGGAGCTCTCCCCAGCCATCTAGTGCTTCTGCTAAACAGTCCAACTTGTGTTGAGAACCAATTAGTGTCAGCCGGAAGTGCTGGGGCTGTTCACAGGAACATGAGCTGTACTCAGCAGCATGGGGTGGGCAGGGAACTAATGACAGCAGAGCTTCATTACGTCTCTCTCCCTCCAGAAAGAACACAAGAAAATGCTATATTGCACGTTTCTCTGTGAATACAGCAGGCCCCTTTTCTTTCTCTTAAAAATGGCAATCTGGGACATTTTCATCAGCTCATCCCCATGACCCTTGTGGCTTATTTCTGGCAAATCATCTCCAGACTGCACCTGTATTTGTTCCCTGGGTCTCTGGGCCCAAACTGGTCAATGAACATAATACTGATAATCACCAGCATAATCATAGCTCAGAACTTGCCAAACACTTTCACTTAGATGACTTTATTTCATCTTCACAACAGGCCCAAGAGATGGGCAGGGCAGGTTTTATCATTCCCTTTAGTTCACAGCTATGGAAACTGAGGCTAGAGTGTAAAGTGAAACTGGTGAGTGGCTGCCCCAGGGCCAGTGCCACCATCATTGGATCCCTTTGGAACCAAATGGAAATGAATGTGGGGCTTATGGGCTCACAAAGTCTAAAGGACTCCTAGCCAAGGGGACCAGCTCGGTAGAGGATTCTCAAGAGCTGCAGGGAGTTGAGTGTATAGGAGGAAGCTGGGCTGAGAGATGGTGCTGTGGGTGATTCCTTGGAAAAGAACAACTTCTAAGCCATCCCCTGGGTACCTAGGGCTCATTTTAGGAGCTGTCTGGGACCTGCCTGAATCTGTCTGGACAAGCCAATCACAGTCTCTTCTGCAGGTTAGAATACCAAGAATCTTCACCCACAGCTGCTGAGATAGGTCTAGACCCCTCCTATTCAGCCTAATAGAGGAATGCCAGTCACACTCTAACACAATGCCAACAAGCCACTCTTGATAAATGACCCCAACAGAGAAGACTGGAAGTGGGTACCTGCCTATCTTTCTCACCCTCCACAAGCCTTTTACATTGAGTATAATGCACACTGGGCAAAATAAAGCGCATTTTCCTTTATAGGTATTGATTGCTACCCTCCCCTCCCCATGTATATTTAGTTGGATAAAGCTTGTATGTCCATTTGAAAGAGGCATATTTGTCTTTAGGCTCAGTGGCATGCCAGCTCCCTGTCCTGGGCCCCCAAAGCTCTTTGTGAAGTCTTTGTCTCTATCAAAGTCAGCTCTCATCACCTTGGATTAAGTCCTATGCTCCTGAGCCTGTCTCTTTGTGTTCCCAGAATTCCAGTAAATGGAAGGAAGAAAGGGAAGCAATGAAAGGACTGAGGACCCTGGTCAATTATATTACCTGGTCTACAAAGGGCAGCAATATAGTTTTCAGTTAAAGAAACCTAGCATTGAATTCTGGTTCTGCCACTTAGTTCTTTGATCATGAACAAGCACTTCCAATTTTTTTTTAGCTTGATTTCCTTAGTTATATAATGGTGATATTATAATACTGCCTGACTCAGAAAGATGTTATGAAGATCACTTAAGATAAAAGAAGGCAGACTCCCAGTCAAGATGGAGGTGTAGGTAAATATGCCTCACCTCCGACACAATTATACCAAAAAATACAACTGGACTACAAAACAAATACCACCCAGAATTGTCAGAAAATTGAGTTGTGTGGAAGTCCGACAACCAAGGATTTAAAGAAACCACATTCATTCAGATGGGCCATACTACTAAGACAGGGAGTCAAAGCAGCTCTACCTAATACACAGAAACAAACATAGGGAAGCTGCCAAAATGAGGAGACAAAGAAATATGGCCCAAAGGAAAGCACAGAACAAAACTCCAGAAAAAAGAACTAAATTAAATGGAAATAAGCAACCTATCAGATGCAGAGTTCAAAACACCAGTTATCAGGTTCCTAGAGCACTAGGAACTCATCGGGCACTTCAACGGTACAAAAAAGACCCAGGCAGAAATGAAAGTTACATTAAGTGAAATTAAAAAAGAAATCTACAGGGAACCAACAGGGGAGGGGATGAAACCAAGAATCAAATCAACAATTTGGAACACAAGTAAGGAAAAAGTATTCAATCAGGACAGCAGGAAGAAAAAAGAATTTTAAAAAATGAGGATAGGCTTAAGAACTTCTGGGACATCTTTAAATGTACCAACATCCAAATCATAGCGGTGCCAAAAGGAAAGAGGAAGAGCAAGAAATTGAAAACTTTTTGAAAAAATTACAAAAGGAAACTTTCTTAATTTATTAAAGGAAATAGACACACAAGTCCAAGAAGCACAGAGAGTCCCAAACAAGATAGACCCAAAGAGGCCCACACCAAGACACATCATAATTAAAATGCCAAAGGTTAAAAATAAAGAATCTTAAAAGCATCAAGAGAAAAGTGAATAGTTACCTACAAAAGAGTTCCCATAAGACTGTCAGCTGACATCTCAAAAGAAACTTTGCAGACAAGAAGGGACTGGCAAGAAGCTCTCAAACGATGAAGAGCAAGAACCTACAACCTATATTACCTTATCCAGAAAAGCTATTATTTAGAATTGAAGGGCAGACAAAATGCTTCCCAGACAAGGTAAAACTAGTGGAGTTCATCATCACCAAGCCATTATTATATGAAATACTAATGGGATCTATATAAGAAAAGAAGATAAAAATGATGAACATTAAAATGGCAATAAAGTCACAACTATCAATAATTGAATCCATGCCCTGGGTGGTGTGACTCAGTGGACTGAGTGCCAGCCTGAGAAGCAGGGGGTAGCTGGTTCCATTCCCAGTCGGGGCCAGGTCCCCAGTGGGGGGCACACGAGAGCAACCACACATTGATGCTTCTCTCCCTCTCTTTCTCCCTCCCTTTCCCTCTGTCTAAAAATAAATAAATCAATCTTCAAAAATATAATTGAATCCAAATAACAAACTAAGCAAACAAGCAAAATCAGGAACAGAATCATAGAAATGGAGATCATTTGGAGGGTTATCAGCTGAGAGGAGGAAGGGGAAGAGTGAGGGAAAAGGTTCAGGGATTAAGCATAACTGGTAGGTACAAAATTTGACAGGGGGAGGTTAAGAACAGTATAGGAAATGGAGAAGCCAAAGTACTTACATGCATAATCCATGGACATGAATGAACTAAGGGGAAGAGATTGCTGGACGAAATGGGAGTACTGGATGGAGGGGAACAAAGGAGAAATAATTAGGACAACTGTAATAGCATAATCAATAAGATATATTAAAAAAAATAAAACAAGGCAAAGCGCCTTAGTGGACACCTAGGACAGTCTTGTTGCTAGGACTTGCTCTATCAACAGTTCTCACCAGGAGGGTTACCTGACCTATCCCAGTTTTGGTATTGAAATTGGGAAAGCAGAAAAGAAGCACTGGGTTGGTGGTCTTCAATTCAGTTAGACAGGCAGGCCTGGAGCATCAGGTAGAAGACAGCCTTTTGAAGTCAGCCTTCTGAAATGCATCCCCGTTCTGTGGGCCTTGTGCTTTTACACAATGGGCAATTTGTTGCATTTATGATCTTAGCCTCCTGGTTTGGGAAGGAGAACCGTTTGCTGATGAGCTACACAGGAATTAGGGAACAAAGCTGGGGCTAAATCCTATGCCTCTTGAGGCCCATGACTGCACCCTTTCTCTATATCAGCCACCTCAATTGGGAGGGAAATTTTGATTTGGGAATAGAGAAAGGAAGGCTGAGATTATTTTGAAGAATGGCTGTTTTAGGTAGATTAAGCCTGGAAGAAGAAGAGCTGTAGCAGTATATATCTAAAACCACAGCATAGGATGAGGGTGTCTGAGCTGGGAAAAGGGAGAGAAATTGTGGAAACTTACTCATTACTGAATTCACTCACTCATTCACTCTGATAGCCCTTCCAGTCATGTGGAAGCTGCAATGATCAGATTCAGACGGGCAACTCAGGGGCCGGAGCAGCTTGCAGAGTCGGGTGGGGATGCAGGTGAGGGTGGAGAGGTCATTGGACCCACCCACAGAGGTTGTTGGAGGCATCAGGGTAAGTCTGAAGTAAGAACCAAAGCCAAACAGATGTGCAGCCAGTTTATCAACCCAAAAGGACTGGTTAGAGAAAGATCTAGTTTCAAGGTCTCATGACTAAAACTGAGGACTGCAGAGCTGAGTGAGAGAGTTTGACAGAAGGAAGGCAGCCTGGGAAACTGCCTGATTCTGTGGATTCAATAGTGAGAAGAAGCTGCGGAGGTGAGAAGTCAGATGAAAAAGACACCAAGTTAAAGCTTTAGAGTTATCCCTGGGACACTGGGAACCACGGGAAGGTTTCAGTGAGGGAAGAGGCATGATGGGCTTGCCTCCTAGAGAGAGCACTCTGGCTGTGGTATGGAGATCAACAGTAGGGCTCATTATGGTGGCGGATGAGTAGTTAAAAGGCAGCTGAGGGCCTGAATGAATTCAGTGACAATGACCATAAAAATGAAAGATATTAAAGAGGCTAATCATTGGATTTAGTGATAATTGAATATGGAATGACTCATAAAGGGGAAGGAGGCATCATGAATAGCCTCCAGACTTAGTGACCTGGACATCAGAGAACTTACTGCAGCCTCCCACTTTGCCATTATTTTCAAACTCTCAAACCCTAGGTCACCCTACCCTTTTAGGCCTCAGTTTCTACGTCTCAGAACAGGAAAGTTGATCTTGAGTAGTGGTTTTCTAATTATAGTCCTCAGGGCCACCCTGCTGGGTGTGGATGGGCCTCAGGAAAGAAGCCCTGGGCTAGAGTCAGAGATCTGGCTTGTGTTCTGCCTCTGCCTCTGACAGAAGGCAAGACACACTTCTGAACCTGGGTATTCTGTTGTATAAGTGGAGATAATTATTCATTTATTCAAGAAATAAACATTTGAGACAAAAAGATAGTAAAAAGAATGAAATTGGCCTGTGCCTCATAGAGCTCACAGCCTAGGAGGAGAAAGAGATATATAAACAGATAATTACAAAGGAGTTTGGTAAGTGCCAAATGATGTGAACTGTGCAGAGGGAGGTGGCCCTAAGGGAGGAGGGACCAATAAGTGTAGGGGCTGCATCTAGACATAGGACAAGGGATAGCCAGGTAGATCAAGGGAAAAGGTGCTATGGACTGAGGAAATAAGGCTCAGCCTTCCCTTGTCCATCCCCTCCCACCTTCTCGCTCCCTGCCCCACCGACCTTTTTTTGCTCTTCCTGGGCACTTATCTCTCCCTTTTACCTTCTAAATAGCAGTTCTCTTCCTCACCTGCAGGTGAGGCCCTGAGGCATTCTTCAGTAAGCAAGACTTGGGGTTAATTTCATATTATCAACACCCAGCCAGCACAGAAATCAGCTTGCCCAATATCAAGGGGCAGACGCACCAATGGTGGGCATCAGGGACAGGCCTCTCCACCTTCTGTGAGCTAATACTGACATGTGTAGACTCTGTGTTGCAGGTTCTGGAGAGCAGCTGCTGCATTTAGTTCATAGTTCTATCCCCAGTGCTTCACCCCATGCCTGGCACATGGCAGGTGACTAATAATTGTGTGTTTGAATGAATAAATCTTCATAGAATCTTTCAGTCTCAAATGATCATTGCCTCATTTATTTCCCAGCCTGCAGGCAGGACTTCATCTCAACCAACATACCTGGAGGTTGCTCCTACTTTTTCACAGACTTCATGGCACCCACCCAAGAAAGAGGCAGGGAAGTAGCAACACCTCATATTTTTTTAACTTTTTTTAATTCAAGAAATATATATTGAGCACCTCTTCTGTGCCAGTCTTGGACACAGAGATAAATATGACCTCAAAAATGTCACAGGCTAGTTGCAGGACAGATGGTGCATTACTAATTGCCATGCAGTGGAGGCCTAGGGAGGCAGGGATTGGTTCTCCTGCAGGGATCTGTGTGGGAGATGTTTGATCTGCGTCTGGAAGAGTGAGTAGGTGGGTTGGCTGCAGGGGCTAGGTGGGTTGGCTCCAGGTGGGTTGGCTGCTGGGGCTAGGGCATTTGAGATGAGAGATGCCTACACATATAGTGTTTACAACTGTGCTACTCCAGGTGCAGATCCATAGGGAGAAACAGAACTCGCCCCAGAACTACTTCCTTCAACAAGGAAAGCTAGTTATAAACAGACTGTCCTCTGGACTAAACTGTGTGTTTAGTGGCCATTGATTTACGTTCTGACACAAGCTCCTCTGTGGAATTAGTAACGAAGGTCTGTAGCCAGGTTGCTGGTCTACGGACCGCACCTCGGCTTTGCAGTTTACCAAATACTTTTACAAGAGTTCAAGGGTTTTGTGCCCATCAGAAAAATTCCATGAGGTTGGTAGGGCAAGTACCATAATAGTTGTTTTACAGGATGGAAGTTGAAACTCAGAGACGTTAAGGTTAGTGTCACACAGCAAGTAAGCAGTGAGGCTGCACTTGGAAGCTGGAATTGTCCTCCCAGCCTCCTACCCATCCAGGTTCTGTGGGAGAGTACCACGGATGCGAGAGATGGCTCCATGGTCAGTGAATCCCTAAGGACAAATGTCAGGGAGAGTGTCTGGAATTAGTGCATCATGTGTGTGACCTCATGTGGCATTTCTCATGTTCTGTCTCATATGACTGTCCTCTCATAAATAGAGGCAGGGTGACTCGTCCTTTCCATCCACCCATCCTGGAGCCACCCCCACCTGCCATCTCAGGGGGCTCCCTCCAGCTCAGCTCTCTGCTTGACATTTTACTACCTGAAAGGGGTTGACAATGCCCCTGCAGGGAGATTATCTCATAGATACAACAGTCCTCTACTCAAAGTAGGCTTAACTTTCCACAAATGCCATTCTGGGGCATGTTTTCTTACCCTGGCCAGGTGGACCTTGGCACTGCAGTAAGCTGTCCTATCTTCCCTTGGAACACAGCTCTCTGGGCATGGCCATTTTTATTTTTCAAGTGAAGAAGCCCAGAGCAAGTTGAGACAGCGACAGGTAAGGGCCGGGAGAGGAGAGAGCCTCCGGTCTTAGGAACCTTCAGTCTGCAGTCATGGTCTGGCCATTCCTCCAACCAGCAGGCTAGTGGGGAAAGTTGCAGGCCCAGGTCTGTGTTCCCACAGTCAAGTAACCATGGCAACATTCTTTGAAACTGGAGCAAATTGTCTGCAGAGGGTTAATGGCTCTAACACCCAGCCTTCTGGAACAGTTGTGTGTCCTGATCTAGAGGGGTTCCTGCTTGGAAAGAGGCTCAGGCAGGGCTGCTGCTGTCTACAGACCCTCTGCTAGGAAGCAGTCTGGGTCCCCAGCCTTTTAGAAGTTGAGGAGGATAAAGAAGGAAATAATTGCTCTATATGTCCTTCCTTCACCTTGCCTGGAGTCCCATATTCTGAAATAGTACCGTAATGATGAAGAGAGAAGGATGGTATTCAGGAGACCGTCTGTCCTGATTCCAGTAGCAACTCTACTTTGACCCAGGGCAAATCCCTTAACCTCTCCGGGCCTCTGTTTTCTGCTGTATAAGTGGGGGTACTACTAATGGTCATAGCTGCCTCAGGAATGGGAGGTGATCCCCACCAATGCCCAAAGGCTTTGAGGACGTATCAGACTCCAGCTGTCCCCCATCCTGGCCACAGTGCCTGCTATATTATTTACCTCTGTTTACTTAGATCAATTGGCCAAATATATTTTGATTTTTTCTCTCCCTCTTGTCTCTAGAACAACCATAAATGGTCCTCCTATACTGAGATGTTCCTATCTTCATCCAGCAGTGAGTATCTTAAGTTCGAGTCCTTACCTTATTGGTATTCATAGGAGTGACAGAATGATGGATATTCCCCCCCATCAGAACCCTCATAACTCCAAAATATTTCTTATGTTTAACAAGCACTTACATTAAGTTTACTATGCAGCAGGCATTATTGTGAGCATTAAACATGTGTCAGCTCCTTTAGTACCTAGTACTGTTGCACCCACTTTATATATTAAAGTCTGTGTCTGGAACTCCTATCAGTCCATTTCTCTTGTTAGTTTTTCTCTTGGTTTTGATCCTTTTAGTTCTTGATTCCTGGAGTCCCATATTCTAAAACAGTATTGTAATGGAGAAGGGAGAAGGTATGTCTGATGATTTGAGATTAAATGCAAGTAATTCTGAATGGAAAATGGTATAGATCTTTCAAGATCTTAGATGACATTATCTTTCTCCAGAGAGGACTCCTGATTCTGAAGGCAGTTAGGAGAACAGATCAGGTTAATGGATGCTCAGACTAAGTTGATTTGAGGTGTGCCTCAGTCCACAGTGACTGCTGTTTCCAATTCCTATTCGCTCCTAGGGTGTTGCCTCCCCATGTGCTTATCAGGGCTCCTCCACCCTGGTGGGCCCTTTTCCAGTTTTCCACTTCCCCAGAGACCTGAGTGACTGCTTAGCTCTGCTCTGCTCAGCTCCTTAACCACCATGTGCTGCTACTTAGAAAAAAAGCAAATACCTTAAGGGAAAAATTGGCTGCAAGTGTTGGGCTAACGACTCTCTTCACTCTTCTTTAGGATTTGGGCCATTCAAGTCCTCACTTTCTTGTTTCTGACAATATCTTTTAAGAATTATATATATGTAAATAAAATATATACTCATATATACTCTCAAATTGATATATTATTATATATTAAGTATATATGCATATTTCTGTTTTTATAGTTCTGTTTTTATAGTTGTTCTTAGCAAGATAATTATCTTAATAAAGCTAGTTCACTGGAGTTGGAAAATAAAATACTTATCCCTATTTTATGTATCGGAAAACTGAGGTATAAGAATGTTAAATAACTTGCCAAGGTACTATGTTTAAGTAAAACATTTACTCATTTGTTTTAAAAAATATCTATTAAGCACCTATCGTGTACTAGGCACTGTCTTGGACATTGGGGACACAAAATTAATAAGCCAGTCCTTGTCTTTCAAGATATCAGTATCACATGGACGTCACTTATAATTTGAGGTAGACAGTGCTGTTACTGAAGGAGGTACAGATGCTCCGGGAGCTCAGGCGAGCCTTTATCATGCTGACCCGAACTTCTTTCTCTGCAGAAATTTGCCCTCTAGTACACAGAGAACTTCTTGAGGTCAGGCCGGTGGCTTAGTTACTTCCCTACCCCCAGTACACAACACAATGCCCAGAACAAGGCAGGTGTTCCAGACACTCTTGTTGAATTGAGTTTCATTAATTTCCAAACAAGGAAGAAGGAAACTAGGAGAGGATGAAAGCTGTAAGATAATGGAGATTAACTTAGCCTGGTGGTCAGGAATTCCTGGTCCACCAACTCTGCCAGCAACTCTGTGTGAATGTGGCAAGTTACCTCCCCTTTCTGGGCCTCAGTTTTCTCATCTGCAGATTGGAGATAATGGACTAACTAACAGCTAAAATCTTTTCAGTGATATGTCCCTGTAGCTGAGTTTTACCCCTCGGAGGATGAATGACCATAGCCCACCCCACTGTGTGCTTGTATGCTTCCTTGAGGCTGCAGTACTGGACCAGATGGCCTGTCAGACAAAACCAGGGTGGCTATTCCTATGTCTGTCTCTCCTATTTTTCTCCCATGGAAAATGTAAAATTAAAAGTGTTTTTCAAGCTCACCTGGCAAATGCCAAAAGTCTTGCAGAACAAGCTGGCCGGAGACAGGAAGAGTGTGAGAAGATGTTTCCAGGTCCTCTTCCCCTGAACGTGCTCCAGCTCGCCTGCTCTATCTCTCACTTCTCCAAGCACAGAATTTGCTTTTCTATTTAAGAAAATAGTGCTGTCTCTATGGCCAGTGCTTGTCCCAGCTAGCGTGGGAAGAAAACCAGTTCCCTCACCTCCTTTGGCTGAGGGGGCCTCCTCTTTGCAGACACCCATCTCTCCATGCCCCTGGCATCTGGACATTCTCACGGAGGCATCAAAGGAACAAGCTGACACAGATTCACACTCAGCTAATGAGTGGGAGGGATCTGCACCCCTGGAGAGAGCATCTGCCTCCAAAAGGCTCTGTGGAAGCCGGGCACGAAAGCAACATAGGGCATTGTAGACATCTGGCCGGTTCACCTCCTTTTACTGATGAAAGATGGGCTCAGAGAGGGCTGGTGGTTTTCCTGAGGTCACATCATTGATTTTCAGGGTAGGGGATAAGATTTAATCTCACAGTGAGGCAGCTCACAGGGCCCCATGGCTTGATTTCATGATTGAATCACAAAACCAATTTTCCAGGCTTTTCTTGTCGCATGTCCTGTGTGCACGGAGCCCACCAGCCAGCCAGCCAGCCAGCATTCCTGGGGCCGACTTTTCACCCAAAACACCGAAGTCAGCTGGGGGAAACATTTGGGACCAATTGTGTTTTTCCAAACATACAACTCCAGAGGTAGGAGGAAGGAGAGGAGGCAGCCAGCATTGTTTTTGTGGATTATGCAGTCACTGACCTAAATTTTATACTAGGGGAGAGGAAAAAAAGAGAGAGAAAGAGCTGCTGCAGGTTAACACTGACATGTTGGAGAAAATGCTGAGGAGATACAGTGCCCAACTGGGGTCTTTGAAAATGTTGTCTGTTTTAATTGGATGTGTCTTTTCACAGCTAGCTGGTGGCAAGCCTACCACAGTCTTCTTCTAATCAGTGGAATTCACATTTCCCCCTGAGTCTTCACACAGAATAAAGTGCAATGGGGCAGGGGCCACAGCAGGGATGGGGAAGGGGGCAAGGATGTTATTCCAATTTGAAATAGTATAATTGAGAAGGGTTTTATTTAAAATGGAATTGCCAGGCTCCTTCTGCTTTCTGCCTTAGTGAGCAGATTTTTCTAAGGAGAGGGAAGCTGTTCTTTTTTTGGAGAAAAAGCCTAGAGTGATCTGCTGGCCCATTTTCTTCCCTTTTTCTTGAATGGACAGGTATGCATGGGTGTTTTCTTTTCTGAGGTTTCCAGCAGCAGTGCTCATGGTTTCCCAGCCCAAGGGGCAATATAGAGAGGAGAAAGATGGGTGTTTGTGGCTAAGGGTGGAGAGGAGGAGACACAGGTGGGGAAGGGCCTTGTCATGTCAAGGCCCAGGCAGACATGAAGCAGCCATTGGCCAAGGAGTCATACCAGGCCCCTGCCTTCCTTGTTTAACCTCAGGATAGAGAATCTGACCAGAGTGGGGCCATGGTTGTCCCTAGTATTTACTTACTCACTCAGTAATGTTGGTTGGGCTAAGCCACTCATTGCTAAGCACTGAAACTCTCACATTGTAAGACTTAAGGGCCTCATTTCTGTCCTTGCTCAGAGCTCTAGGTCTCAAGCTCATCTTAGCAGCACCCTGGAGCACATCCGAACACTAGGGAAGATCTCAGGACCAGCAGAGATACCCAGAACCTATGAGATCCCAGCCATGGGGCACTATCAAAACCCTGTGGACCACTCCCACACTGTATTGAGGCTCTAGGTTAGGCCCACATCCTCAGGGCAGCCTCAGAGACATTTGAGATTGAGAGACAGAAAGAGAAAAAGGTAAGAAGGGACAGATGGGAGGTGGAGAGAGGGCATGCAGTTAGGCACCGTGTCTGAACTACTGGCAGAGAGACTCTGTAAGTGGTAACTTAATCTGTAACAGTATATTGATATGAATCCCTGTAGTTCCCACTTCTGGTTCAAGAATATGCAAACCCTATTCATTCAACAGTCACTTACTGCGCACCCATGGTGTTTCAAGACTGTACCAGACTTGGTAGCCCCTGCCTGTAAGTGGCTTATAATATAGTCAGGGAAACAGTTATTATCCCAACACATTTTTATCAAGTGCTTACTTTGAACCAGCTTTCTCTGGGTAACAGGGATATAGCCAAATGTGAGACTGGATTTCTGCCTTGAAGGCCTCTACATTCTATGGTGGGAAGGGAAAGCTGACAATAAGAAAGTAAGTAAGTAAGTAAATAAATAAATAAATAACACATAATAAGAAATAAGAATTTCAATATTGGTAAGTGCTAAGAAGAAAAAATAAGGTAATATGTTTGAGAAAGACTAACAGTGGTAGGGAACTGAGTTAGTTAAGAAGGTTGAAGAAGGCCATCAGGAGATGACAATAGAGCCGAGAGCTGAGTGATGCGAAGGAGCTGACAGGAAGACACCAGTAGGATTGGGCTTGAGGAAGGGCCAGGACAAAGGCCAAGATGCAACCTGTTCAGCATGTTTAAGGGGCAGCAAGAAGGCCAGTGTGACTGGAGCAAAGTGAATAAAGGGGGTTGTGCAGAGATGATAGCATAGTGGGAGGCAGTGGTTGGCTCATGGAGAGCCTTGATTTTTTTTTAATCCTCACTAAAGGATATGTTTATTGATTTTAGAGAGAAAGGTGGGGAGAGAGACAGAAACATCAATCAGTTGACTCCCATATGCCCCCTGACTGGGGATAGAAACAGCAAGCTGGGTATGTACCCTGACTAGGGCTCAAACCCTTGAATTTTTTGGTCCATGGGATGACATTCCAACCAACTGAGCCATCTGGCCAGGGTGAGTCTTGGTTTTATTCTATGTATGATTCCACAGAGAAGTCAGGGATCTGTATCTACTCCCCTTGAATCTGAGACTGGCAGCTTCTACTTCCTGTCCCTGAGAATACTTACCCTTGGAACCCATGCGAGGAAATCCAAACAGTCCCATGGAGAGGCCCATATAGAGAGGATCTAGCACAAGAGTCCCAGGTGAGCTCCCAGACAATAATCAATATCAACCTGTCAGCCACGTGAGTGGGCCATTCAAGAAGTGAATCCTGAGGAGGTGTAAGATGGCGGAGGAGTGAATGGAAGCCACACCAACCTCCTCCCAGGACAAATATGGAATTACAATTAAACTGTGGAGAAATCACCTGGAACAAAAAAACTGAACAATAGTGAGAGACAAGCCTTATAAACTCAGACAGGCAGAAGAACCAGCTTCGGCAGAACCTGACTGATAAGGTGTGCAGTAGAGATGCAAGAGGGCTGGCTGGGTGCCCACAGGTGGCAGTGCCAGAGGGATAATTAAGCAACAGGTTGGATCCCCTTGAGAAGTGTGGGTTCTAAACCCCAAAATGGGATCCCCAGCCTAGAACACCAGAGCCCAGTACACAGATTACAAGTGGTGAAGAAAAGTGGAAGGGTTGCTGTCTGCCAGAGATGGATGGCTAGAGACACAAAGAGCTGTTTAAAGGGCCAGTGCACAAATTTTCATTTGTAGTCACTTACCCTGGGCTCCAGCAAAGGTGGGGGCAGAGTGGGCTGGTGACACCTGAGGAGAAACTAGGGACAGAGGCTTTGGGGAGAGAACTAAGAGAGTAGCATCTGTGATTCCAGTGCTGATTCATCACCCACATGGCAGCAGCAATCCTGCTCAGGCAGACCACTCCCCTCCAAGCAGCAGCAGCTGGAGGGGAAACAGTAGCTCTGATCCCAAGAGGGACTCCGTCCTGGCTCTGTGGTGATTAAGACTGACTGCTGAGTGCAGAGTGACTAGATTAACAACTAAAGGAGTTAGCCACAGACAGTAGATCCCTGGCAGTCTTGGAGCAGGCTGTCTAAGGTCAGATGGGGTCAACATCTGACATCTCCAGAGGTGGATCCAGAAAGAAAAAACAGTGGTAAATACTAGAGACTACTGAGACAAAATCCACTGTGGTCTTCTCCATGATTTGGAATATTTTCTTCCCTACTTAGCTTTTTAACATTCATTTCTTGTCCACCAAATTTGTGCATATTAAGTCACTAGATTTTATATTATAGTTTATTTCTCTTCTTTTTTATACTAGTCTTAATCTCTTTACACCCTTACTAATATCAGTCCATTTACTATTGACAGTGGGCTTGCAGGGGGCATTTATTTTTGCAGATGTGGGTTTGTTTCCTGGGCTTTATGGTTTTCTTCTGGCTGCACCTGCACAACAGCATACAAGATGTGGTGGGCGGAATGACCCTCAGTCAACCAGATTGAGGGAAGGACCCACCAAAGAATAACTTAACAACAATCAAAACCCAATTACATCCAAAGAACTAACATAAATGACATAAGGGGCATCCCAAGAGCATCAAATTCAGGAGATCAAGGAGACCACATCATTGAATCTTACAGGTCTCCTACCATAGAAGTTCATACCACAAAGTCAGGGAGTCAGAATAGATAAAGTTAAGAAGCGGAAGCAAACAAGAAGAGTGTCACAAATAATTGGAGGACAAAGAACCCCCAACAGAAAAGAAAGGAGGAATCCTCAGAAAGAGTGCTAAATGAAATAGAGGCAAGTCAACTATCAGATATTGAGTTCAAAACAAAGGTTATAAGGAAGCTCAATGAGCTCTGTGTGAATTACCAAAAAGTATAGGGAAACTAAAAGGAACTTACTGCAAACTATATAAGGATGAAAAAGGACATAGAAACTATCAACAAGGGCCAAGAGGAAAGGAAGAACACAATTTGTGAGTTGAAGAACACAGTAGAAGGAATCAAAAGCAGGCGAGATGAAAGAGGATCAAATCAGCAAGCTGGATGACAAGGTAGAAAAAAACTCTCAGAAAGAGCAAGAAAAGATCAAAAGACTCAGAAAGAATGAAGTGGGATTAAGGAAACTGCAGGACAACGTGAAATGGAAAAATATCCATATAATAGGGATACCAGAAGGAGAAAAAGAGGAGCAAGGAGTAGAAAACCTGTTTGAAAAAGTAATGATGGAAAACTTCCCTGATTTGATGAGAGAAAAATTCACTCAAATCCAGGAAACACAGAGAGTCCCAATCAAGAGGAACCCAAAGAGGGCCACCTCAAGACACATCATAATTAAAATGGCAAAATTCAAAGACAAAGAATCCTTAAGGCAGCAAGGGAGAAACAGGAAGTAACATACAAGGGAGCCCCAATAAGGCTAGCAGCTGACTTCTCAATGGAAACGCTTCAAGCCAGAAGGGAATGGCAAGAAATATTCCAAATAATGAAAACCAGAGGCCTGTAACCAAGACTATGTTATCCAGCAAGGCTCTCAATTAAAATGGAAGGTGAAATACGGAGCTTCCCAGAAAAAAATAAGGCTGAAAGAATACACCTCTACCAATCCATTGCAAGATATGCTAAAGGTCCCTTTAAGAAAAGGAAAATAAAAGAGAGAGAAAGTGAAAGAGAGAGAGGGGAACAGAGTTACAAAGGAAGTAAAATGGCAACGAATAACTACCTATCAATAATAACCTTAAATGTAAATGGATTAAATGTTCCGATCGAAAGACATAGGGTAGCTGAATGGATAAGAAAACATGACCCACACATATGCTGCCTACAAGAGATCCACCTCAGAACAAATGACCTACCAAAACTGAAAGTTGTAAAAAAATATTCCAAGCAAATGGAAAGGGAAAAAATGCCAGGGTAGCAATACTTATATCAGACTAAAGACACTTTAAAACAAAGGCCATAAAAAGAGACTCTGAAGGACACTCCATAATACTCAAGGGAAGAATCCACCAAAAATACACAAATGTTATAAGCATATATGCACCCAACATAGGAGCACCCAAATATATAAGGAAAATCTAGGAGGACTTCAAGAAAGATATAGACAGCAACACACTTATACTATGGGATTTTAACACCCCACTGTCAACAATGAATAGATCTTTTTTTAATTAATTTTTTTATTTTAGATTATTCAGTACAGCTTCTATCCTTTATTCCCATTCCAGCCCACCCACACATCCCTCCCATTTCCAACCCCCCTAGTTTTGTCCACGTGTCCTCTATATTTGTTCCTGTAAACCCTTCCCTTCTCCCCTGAAATTCCCTCCCCTCTCCCCTCTGGGCCTTGACAACCTGTCCTCTATTTCAGTGTCTTTTGTTATATTTTACTTGTTTCTTTGTTTTGTTGTTTAGGTTTCTATTAAAGGCGAGATCATATGGTATTTGTCTTTCAATGCCTGGCTTATTTCGCTTAGCATAATGCTTTCCAGCTCCATCCATGCTGTTGCAAAGGGTATGAGCTTCTTCTCTCTTTTGGCTGTGTAGTATTCCATTGTGTAAATGTACCATAGTTTTTTGATCCATTCAACAATGAATAGATCTTACAAACAAAATATCAACAAAGATATGGTGGCATTGAACAATGCCCTAGATCAAATGGATTTAACTGATATATATATATAGAACCTTTCATCTCAAAGAAGCAAAATATACATTCCTTTCATATTCACAGGAATATTTTTAAACAGAGATCACATAATAGGACACAAAACAAGCCTCAATAAAATCAAGAAAATTGAAATCATAACAAGCATTTTCTTTGACCACAAGGGCCTGAAACCAGAAACCAGTCTCAAGGAAAAAACTCTAAAACATTCAAAGTTGTGGAGATTAAATATCATGCTATTAAACAATGAATGGGTTAATAATGAGATCAAGGAAAAAATGAAAAAGTTTCTGGAAAGAAATGAAAATGAACATACAACAGTCCAAAACTTATGGGGCACAGAGAAAACTGTCCTGAGAGAGAAGTTCATAACAATACAGGCCTACCTAAAAAAGATAGAAACATTTCAAATAAACAACCTAACCCTACATCTTCAAGAACTGGAGAAACAACAACAAACAAAGCCCAGAGTGAGTAGAAAGAAGGAAATAACCAAGATCAGAGCAGAATTAAATGGCATAGAGACTAAAAGCACAATTGTAAGGATCGATAAATGCAGGAGCTGGTTCTTTGAAAAGATAAACAAAATCAACAAGCCTTTAGGCAAATTCATCAAGAAAAAAAGAGAGAGGACCCAAATAAACACAATCAGAAATGAAACAGGAGAGATTACAACTGATACCACCGAAATACAAAGGATTGTCAATGAACTACTATGAACAACTATATGCCAAGAAGTTTGAAAACCTAGGTGAAATGGACAAATTTCTAGAAAAATATAATCTTCCAAAACTGAATGAAGAAGAAGCAGAAAGCCTGAACAGACCAATAACAGCAAGTGAAATCAAAGCAGTAATCAAAAAACTCCCGTCCCAAAAAAGCCTTGGACCAGATGTCTTCACAGGAGAATTTTACAAAGCATTCAAGAAAAAGCTAATCCCTATCCTTCACAGACTATTCCAAAAAATACAAGAAGAAAGAAGACTCCCAAACTCCTTTTATGAAGCCAGCATCATCCTAATTCCAAAATCAGATAAAAACACAACAAAGAAAACTACAGGCCAACATCACTGGTGAACATAGACTCTAAAATTCTCAACAAAATATTGGCAAACCACATCCAGCAATACATTAAAAAGATCATACACCATGATCAAGTGGTATTTATCCCAGGGATGCAAGAATGGTACAATATTCACAAATCAATAAACATAATACATCACATAAACAAAAGGTAAGACAAAAATCACATGATCGTATCAATAGATGCAGAAAAAGCATTTGATAAGGTACAGCACCCATTTATGATAAAGACAATCAGCAAAGTAGGAGTAGAGAGAGCATTTCTCAACATAATAAAGGCCATATATAAGAGACCTACAGCCAACATTTTACTCAATGGGCAAAAACTAAAAGATTTTCCACTAAGATCAGGAACAAGACAAGGATGTCCACTCTAACCACTTCTATTTGATATAGTACTGGAAGTTTTAGCCACAGCGATCAGACAAGAAAAGGAAATAAAAGGCATCCAGATTGGAAAGGAGGAAGCAAAACTGTCATTGTTTGCAGATGTCATGATAGTGTACATAGAAAATCCTATAGACTCCACCAAAAAACTACTCAACCTAAGAAGTGAATTTAACAAAACAGCAGCATATATACAAAGTCAATATTCAAAAATCACAGGCATTTTTGTACACCAACAATGAAATATTAACAACAGAAATCAGGAAAACAAATCCCATTTGCCATAGGAACAAGAAAAATAAAGTACCTAGGAATAAACCTAACCAAGGAAGTAAAAGACCTGTACTCAGAAAACTACATGACACTGAAGAAACAACTTAAGGAAGACACAAACAAATGGAGGCACGTATAATGTTCATGGTTTGGAAGAATTAACATCATCAAAATGTCCATACTACCCAAAGCAATTCATAGATTCAATACCTATTAAAATATTGATGACATATTTCACAGATATAGAACAAACATTTCAAATATTTATATGGAACCATAAATGACCCCAAATAGCCACAGCAATTTTGAGAAAAAAGAACAAAGTAGGAGGGATCACAGTACCTGACATCAAACTATATTAAAGACCACAGTAATCAAGCAGTCTGGTACTGGCATAAGAACAGACACATAGATTAATGGAACAGAATAGAGAGCCCAGAAATAAACCCAAGTCTCTACGGTAATTAATATTCAACAAAGGGGGCAGCAGCATAAAATGGAGTAAAAATAGCCTCTTCAACAAATGGTGTTGGGAGATCTGGACAGCTACATGCAAAAACAATGAAATTTGACCACCAACTTACACCATGTACAAAAATAAATTCAAGGTGGATAAAAGACTTAAATATAAGTCACGACACCATAAAAATCCTACAGGAGAACATAGGCAGGAAAGTCTCAGATATTCCTCACAGCAATATTTTCACCTATATATCCCCTAGAGCAAGGGACATAAAGGAAAGAATAAACAAATGGGACTTTATCAAAATAAAAAGCCTCTGCTGGCTAAAGAAAACATCAGCAAAATGAAAAGGGAACCAAATGTATGGGAAAATATATTTGCAAATGATACCTCGGACAAGGGTTTGATCTCTAAACTAAAAAAAGAACTCATGCTACTTCAGTCCAGGAAGACAAACAACCCAATTAAAAAATGGGCAAGGGACCTGAACAGACACTTCTCCAAGGAGGACACACAGAGGGCCCAGAAACATATGAGACGATGTTCAGCATCACTAGCCATCACAGAGATGCAAATTAAAACCATAATAGATACCACTTCACACCAGTCAGAATGGCCATTATAACCAAATCAACAAAAGACAAATGCTGGCAAGGTTGTGGAGAAAGGGAACCCCAGTACACTGTTGGCGGCAATGCAGACTAGTGCAGCCACTGTGGAAAACAGTATGGAATTTCCTCGGAAAACTAAAAATGAAACTGCCTTTTGACCCAGCAATTCCACTGCTAGGATTATATCCTAAGAACCTGAAACACCAATTCAAAAGAACCTATGTACCCCAATGTTCATAGCAGCACAATTTTTTAAAATATATTTTATTGATTATGCTATTACAGTTGTCCTATTATCCCCCCTTCATTCCTCTCCATCTTGAACACCCTCTCCCACCCACATTCCCCCCCTTTAGTTCATGTCCATGTGTCATAAGTTCTTTAGCTTCTACATTTCCCATACTATTCTTGCCCTTCCCCTGTCTATTTTCTATCTACCATCTATGCTACTTATTCTC
>CM052543.1:63260869-63285334 GCA_028533065.1 Trachops cirrhosus
TCCCTGTGCATTTTTCTTCATTTCACTTATTGTAGCCTTCATTTTTTCATCTAGTTTGCGACCAAAATCCACTAATTCTGTGAGCATCCTGATCACCAGTGCTCTGAACTGTGCATCTGATAGGTTGGCTATCTCTTGGTCACTTAAAAGGATGGGTTCTGGGGCTTTCAATTGTTCTTCTGTTTGAGCTACCTTTTTGCTGTTTTGTTTTTGGTTTTGTTTTTGTTTTTTGGTCTTGTCGAGCACCTGTAGTGAGGGGCGGGGCCTTAGGAGTTCACCAGGGCAGGGCACCCCAGTCACTGGGTTGTGACACGGTATGTGGGGGCGGGGTCCAAGAAAGAACAATGGCGCTTGCTCTGTTCTCCGTAGGACCTCAGACCCCTCCGCTGCTTTCCACAAGCTAACTGGGCCCCTCTGGCACCAATTCTGGTGTGGGTGGGCCTGTGCACCCATCGGGTCCTTCCTTTCAGTTAGTGCCCCAAAGCTCTATTTTCCGGTGCTGGGACCCTGAGTTGCACGCAGTGCCTTGCTTCACAATGGCCACCTCGCTGGGTCTGCCGGTCGCCACCCCCTGGCCAAGGCCCACCAGCCACTGCCACTTGTGTGCCCAGGGTCTGCCTGCTGTGGACTTGTGTGCCGCCCCGGTTGCTCAACTCTCTGCTCTGCGTCCCTCACCTGGCCCAACTCTGCCCCTCCTACCAGTCTGGATGAACGTGTCTATTTTTAAATCCTTGGGTGTCCGACTTCCATATACTTCAATTTTCTGTCAGTTCTGGATGTTATTTTGTTTCTATATTGTTGTTGTCCCTATCTTGGTTGTGCGAGGAGGCACAGTGCGTCTACCTATGCCTCCATCTTGGCTGGAAGTCCATAGCAGCACCATTTATAATAGCCAAGTGCTGGAAGCAACCTAAGTGCCCACCAGTAAATGAGTGGATAAAAAAACTGGTACATTTACACAATGAAATACTCTGCAGCAGAAAGAAAGAAGGAGCTTTTACCCTTCATGACAGCATGGATGGATCTGGAGAGCATTATGCTAAGTGAAATAAGCTAGGGGGTGAAAGACAAATACCATATGATCTTACCTATAAGTGGAACTTAATAACAAAAGAAACAATCAACCAAAATATAACCAGAGACATGGACATAAAGAACAAACTGACAGTAACCAGAGGGGCAGTGGGTGGGGGTAACAGGGGAAAAGGGAAGGGTCACTAAAGAACATGTATAAAGGACACATGAGGTACGGGCCAGTGACGCAATGGATAATGCATCTGACTATGGATCAGAAGATTCTAGGACACATGGACAAAGCCAAAAGAGGCTAGGATCAAGAGTGGGAGGTGGGGATCAGTGGGGGCGGGGAACAATGGTGAGGGGAAAATGAAGACAACTGTACTTGAATGACAGTTAAAAAAATAAAAATTAAATTAAAAAAAAGAAGTGAAATCCTTTACTTCAGTCAAGCTGTCCAGCTGACCCCACGTGGATCAGAGAGAGGTGTTTTTCCTGGGAGCCATGCCCAAATTGCAGATTCAAGAGCAAAATAAATGATTGTTGTTTTTTCAAGCCACTAAGCTTAGGGTTTTTTTTTTTTTTTTTTTTTAGTATAACAAGATAACTCAAACAGATGGGAAGCCAACAGAAAGGGGTCAACAGAGTTTTTCTGTCAAGGACTAGATAATAACTATTATAGGCCTTGCAGATCAAAGGGGCTCTGTGTCAACTACTCAGCTCTGCTGCTGCAGTGCCAAAGCAGTCATCGTCCGTACACAGAAAAATGAGCATGGCTGTGTTTCAATAAAACTTTATTTACAAAAATACATGAAGAGCAGATTGGCTTACTGAATGTAGTTTGCCAGTCCCTGGAATAGAGGCTTTTAAGCAGCAGAGTGACATACTCTCATTTAGACCTAGAAAGCTTCTTCTGATTGCCGGGTAGTGGACGAATTTAGGGGGAGTAAAAATGAATATGGTGATGGCCTGACCTCATAGTGTTTTACTTGTAGCACTGGAATGATCTGATTAGGGATCTCTGTTGAAGGTGGCACTGACAGAATTACTGAGACAGCCAAGAAAATAATCGACTGGTCATTGCTTTCGAGAGAAGTATGGAAAAGGAAGATATAAGAACTCAGAACAAAGGTACTCAGTGTGAGGATCAGGGCAGGCTTTGTCGAAGAAGCAACTGCTGAATAGGAAGTAGTCAGAGAGCTGGAACAATTATCTTCCACACCAGCAAAGCAAAGTAGCAGTTCATGATGGCTAAGCTTAGGGTAGTCGAGAGTACCACAACAAGAGATAATAGAGGGTAAAGACTCTGGAAAGTGGGCAGGGGCCAGAGCTTGAGGTCTAATAGAGGAAAGGGCCTGGACTTTGAGTTAACCTGACCAAGGTGCTAATCCCAGGACCTGTCACTTACAAGGTAAGAAACATTGACAATCTCTTTGAGCTTGAGTTTGCTCATGTGGGAATAATAATACTTTATGGAATTGTTGTGAAAATAAGCATCTTACAAATAAAGTGAGGACACAGAGGTCAAGGGCTGGATTGGACTTAGGTGTTCTGACACCAAGTGGCATATGACAGGTGCTCAATAAATGTTTGATTAATCAAGGAGTGGTATCCACAATGAGCCTTCAAGTGGCGATTCTGTGGGAATTTTACTTTGTCTATGTAATTGTGAGTGTTTCTAAATTTCCAACCATGAGTATGAATGACTTTTATAATCAGAAAAAACTCAGTAAACATTAGTAAATAAGTATAAGAAAATGGGCAAGAATTATATGTAAATTAGGAAACTGCAAGTAATTTAAAATCCTTCTTTATTAAACATGAAAAGGAACAAGTTCTTATGATTTTCCAACCACTTGGCTATTTCCTGTCCCAAAGTGGAAGAAAGCCCTATAAGCTGATATACGTGACGAGGGTGGTGATTGCAAACGTGAAGGGACAGAGGAGAGGCCTGGACCTGGCCTGGGAGGCTGTGGTCAGAAAAGGCCCCAAAGAGCAATCAACGCTTGAGCTAAGGCTTGATGAGTAACCACAAATTATCCAGCTGAAGAAGGAGGGGCACATGCTCTGGGGACAGGGATGGCATATGCAGGACACTTGGCTTTTTAACCCCGGACAAGTCACTAAGCACCCCTTGGACTTAACATTCTCTTCTTAGATCAGCTCTCTGGTTCTCAATCCTGGATGCTGATTAGAACCATGTGGGGAACTTAAAAAGCTACAAAAGCCTAGCCCCCACCTGTGCCGATTAAACCAGGATCACTAGGGGTAGAACTGAAATGATGGTATTTTTCAAAGGCCACAGGCAATTGTGAAGGGCGGCCAGAATTGTGGACTACCAGACCACATGGTCACTAAGTTGCTTTCTGAGTTTTTCTCTGACAATATATCTTTCAGGTTGAGATAAGCCTTATACAGCTTTCCTTTTAAATTTTTTCCACTAATAAAAATTTAACATTATAAGACAAATCAAATAACAACAAGTTACCCTTTTTTTTTTTTTACCATTCATAACTGAAGTGGAAAAAGAGTGATAAGATAGAAAAAAACCAGCAAGGGGTTTGTTTCTATACTGGTAGTGAGCCGCTACCTCCTTTCTTGGGAACATAAATGGATGGGACCTCTACTCTGACCGAATGCGCATTTCAAGGTTAGACTGGTCTTTTACCAGCCCTGTGGACTTGTGGCAGTTCATTTATCAAACCTAGAGAAATCAGTTACGGTCCCCATCGCAGTGACCAAGCCTGCTTCAAATGGGCCTGTGGGATAACTGTTGCATTGGTTTCCTAGGGTGCCACAAACTGGGTGGCTTAAAATGACAGAAATTTACTCTTACAGGCCTGGAGATTAGAAGTCCCAAATCGAAGTGTCAGCAGAGCCATCTCACTCTGAAGGCTCTAGGAGACAATCTGTTCCATGCTTTTTTTTTTTTTAACTTCTCTTATTGCTGGCAATCTGTGGCGTTCCTTGGCTTGTAAACACATAACCTCAGTCTTTATGGCCATTTGGTCTTCTCTCTGTGTCTGTGTCTCTCCTACTCTTACAAGGATACCAACCATATTGGATTAGGGACCACCTATAAAGCTCATCTTAACTGGATTATATCTGCGGAGACCCTGTTTCCAAATAAAGTTACACTCATGGGTACTGGAGATTAGGATTTCAGTATATCTTTTTGGGGAGACAGAATTCAACCCATAAAACTGGTCAACTTGAACAATCTGGTGAAACCTGAATTCAGAAATTCATCAGTCTAAGCCCCTGCTGACCTGCAATGCTGGTTCTTTGAATAAACTCATCAAGCAAAATGATGACTGACTAGACACAATTTCAGTTTTCACAACTGAAATGGTGATAAAATAATAGAAATGCAACAACCACAAAAATCTGATCCAGGTTAGTATGTGAAATCCAGACTTATAAGGTAGATAAATTATGCGAAGAACACTCTGATTTATGAAAATGTTTTACACTTAATCATAGACCAACATTTAGACACCTCATTGTACCTTACAAACCATTTTTATATATACTATCTTAGATAATCTCAGCAACCTGTGACTTAGATACTGTTAACCCATTTTACTGAGAGGTCTGAGAAGCTTCCCCTGGAGGTGGGAGACCCAGGGCTCCTCACAGCCTTGCAGACACCTGGACCCCCAAACTCCCTTCCTGGGGTCTCATTAGGAGTGAGCTCTCCTCATTTTACATAATTGAGTTTATGGAGTGTTGATTTGCAGCTTGTTGGGAACTTATCAACTATGTAAAACCAAACTTATCTCTGTACTAAATCACAACAAAGATCTTCTTTCTTTGACGATCAGATTCTATTGAGGGGGTGGGGAAAGAGCCTGGAAAAGTTCATTCAGAGCACGGTGAATTTAGTCCATTCTCCGCCAATAGTTTTAGTGATAGACAGGCAATATCTGGGCAATTACCGACTCCTTGTGTTGTTTAAAGCAGCAAGTGGTGATTTCCTATTGACATTTGACAATAAAATTGGCTTAAGTGAAGTAATTTTCCCACATTTACACAGCTAGCAAGTGAAGTCAGGAATCCAACCCAGGTTCAAAACCAAAAGAATGAAACAGGGAACATACAAAGAGCACCAGTGATTTCTGAAATTGGTGAAAAGAGATTAAGACTCTGAAGGAATTTAAGAATGTGATTATTCTTGGCTTTCAAAGAGCTTTAAATAAGTTTTTTAAAGGCCAAATGAATAGCTTTAGATTCTCTGGACCTTCTGTTGAAGGTCAGATTTTCATTCACAACCCTACCCTCTTCCCACCAAATCTCAGGTATGTTCTGACTCTTTCATAATTCAACAAGTACATGGCCACCTCCAGGGGTACCTAAACCCTTCTCTGAGCCCCTCTCTGAAGTTGGCAACATCACCACTTCTCTGACATGGTCAATTTTGCTGTGATCTGGGGCTTCCCAAGGCTCCTACCTCCACCAGACTTCAATCTTAGGTTTCCAACGAACATCTTATGGAAGTGCTACCTCGATGACATACTTTTCCTGTTCCCAGAAACTTCCACACTTATATGGAGTAATCAGATTGCTAGGTCTTTCTGTCCTCTCTGCCGTTGAGTAAGAGAGTGACTGAACAAAGTATTTTGCCAAGAACAATAACACACAATATCTGGCAAGTCACAAAATATGTATTTGCCTGGCAGGGAAAATGGCTTGGGAACTCACATAGTAACATAAACAATAGAGACAGGTGTATAATCTCCTCTGAGATTCTGGGCCTGAGCCACAGGAGGAATTGGAGAACAATGTGCACATTTCCAGGTAAGTTTAATTAAAAAAAAGAAAAGGAAGAAAGAATACAGTATTTTTCTTTGTTTTCTCAGAATGCTATATCCGAAAGGAAAAAACAGACTGTAGCTGAAGGCTAACTTCTGGCTAATATTATGATTAGGCAACTCATCTTGGTATTTTCCAGAGGTTCTTACTAATGTATCCTAGAAAAATAAAATCGACAACAAATACGGTACATCATTAAAAGCCAGCAGCTTTGCAGATTTTCAAATAGGTGAGTGATTAGTAGTTGGCCTTACTGAGCAAAGATGTTGAAGCAAATGGGAGTGAGAGGGAGGGAAGAGCAGGACATAACAAGATCTACAGTTTGGAACTCTTGGCATTCTTGCTGTTTAAATCTTTTCTTAAACTAATTTTTAGAAAGAAAGAGGGAGAGGGAGAGGGGGAGAGAGCAAAAGAGACTCAATTTGTTGTTCCACTTAGTCATGCATTCATTGATTGCTACTTATATGTGCATCAGGATGATGCTCTAACCAACTGAGCTACCTGTCCAGGGTGAACCTTCTTTAGAGAAAGCATGTGGAAGTCATCTTCACTCAAGTACAAATGAGCAGCACCAACCTAAAATATGTGTCTGTTTTCTGAACAAGGGTCAAAACTTGAAGCTAAAAGTAGATGCAGTGAATAACAGTGAACAGTAATTTGGTTCAGAGTTGGTTGGCTCAGTGTCCTATTAGTCAGAAAGCATGAAAGGTTGCCCACAGCTTCCTCCGCATGTGAGCTGGGTCAGCCCCACAGTGAAGCCCATTTAGAGTTCCCAGCTGCTTGTAATTCCCTAGCAGCCCTTTCATACCTCCATGCCCCCATCCTGCTGTTGAATCCTACTGTCCTCCCTTCTACTCACCCCAACATCTTCTACCCCCTCCTCAGACAGCACCCATGCTCTGCATGACCTCTGAACCTAGAACACATTTCTGCTGCTGTACTTGGGATTCTGTTTTATAACTTAATTTGTTCACACAGTTTATTTTGTTCATATGCCTGTTCCCTCCAACAGCCTGTGAGGTCTTGAACAGAGCATTGTGCCCTACAGGTCTGGCACAGAGTTGAAGCTCAAAAAATACTTGTGACTTTAAGTTGAACTGAAAATTGGTGTGAGCTCTCAAATCCCTCACAGTGGGGTCCGTTCTGGCTGAGTGTCTCTGGAACTATTTCTAAAGCAAATTTTTTTGTTATTGTTGAAAACTCACTGAGTTTTACATTTTAGGTATAGGACAAATGACTTCAACTTTGCAAGTAAATATCAAAGAAGTAATCTCACACATCCTGAAGCCATTGCATTTTATTCTGACCCATTCCAAAACAACTCTTAATTGCTCAGAAAAAAAGTTTTTTCTGAGCTAGCAGTTAGGAGTTGCATTCAGGCATGGGGAGAGTGGGTCTTATCATTTAGACCCTGCCATCCATTGTCCCAGCCAGATGGCAATCTCATGTATGAGAGCACCATGCGCTCCAGCCTCCCGTGCAACTTAGCCAACCTAGGCCTGACTGGGCTTCCTTTCTCATCTTTCTGCCTTACCCACTGGTCTGTATGTTGGCCTTACACCTTGTTAGGTCTCTCACATCATCTTGCAAAAAGATTAGCACATAGTAGATATCAATAGTTTTTTATTGTTTTAATCAAGCTACTTCTTTTATGAGCCCTCAATTTCAAATTGAACTTATTTTTTCTATTATTGCTAATAAGAGTGAAGAATTTTTTATTTAGCACGAGTCAAAATATACCAAAAAAATCATTTCCTTTGAGTCTAAGCATCCTCACAATACTGTTGCTAACATTTATTGAATGTTTACTCTGTGCCAGGTACTAGGTTGGTTTTGAATGCATTCTCTTACTTTTTTTTTCATCATAACCTGTGAAGTAGAGGTTTCTGTCAGTTTTTATCAATTGTAATACAGAAAGGGTGATTCAGATACACAACATCATGTAGCTAAGACATGAAAGAAGCAGGATCCGAACCCACCTCAGATTCCGAAGCCCATGTATTTTCTCGTACATCACTCTTCAAAACATGACAAGACATCAGACATGAATTGAATGACACCTCTTTTCTTTTCAGTCTGTCACTCTCAATAGTGTCTTGGCTCTTTGTACTTACAAACTCTCCCTCAACCAGAATTTTGAGGAGAAAAATTAAGAACAATTTTTTAAAAATTCTAAACACCTCTCTTATCATTGTCAAGAGCAGAATCTTGCGTTTCAGAAACTGGTAAGACTAATGGGCTTGACCTCAACATAGTCTTTTGAGCATTTTATGTAACATGACATTTATCCATTTTTGTTATCCAAAAGTTATTTATTTTTCCTGCCTGGGGAGAAGTTCAATGTCATCTTCAAAGAATCTGATCAAACAGGTGAGCATCAAGTGAAAACATTTTGCCTGCTTTTCTGATACTTTGGGAATCCCTAACAATGGAACATTTGAAGAGCTTTTAAAGTTGAGTTGAAAAAATGTTAAAAAAAAATAAAGTCGAGTTGATTCTAAAAGTCCTGGCTGGGCTTCCTTTGTGTTCCAGCTGCTGTGTGGAAGGGCCTGGTTTTTCCTTTGTTCTGTGAGACGGAAATCAAGCAGAGGAAGCCTCGGCCTGGGAGATAACACACAAGTGGAAAGAAGGACACCTTCAATCCCCGTTTCTCCCTCACCATCACTACATCCAGTCAAGAAGCCCCGGCCCCTCCCAGCACCGCCACTGCCACTGCACTCGCTGTGTCCTTCGCTCAGACTGCAGACTGAGGTAGTTGCTCCTTATTAGTCTTCCTGTTTCCACTCCCCCACCCTCCCTGACCTCTAGCCTGTCTCCCACATGGCAGGTGGAGTGGTATTTTTTAAATGCAAATCTGAATCCGTGTATGTGACTCCCCTGGCTGAACACCATCCAGGCTTCCTATTGCTCTTTTAATCACGGCAAAAATCTTTAACCAGAACTTCAGAGCACGTCGTGGCCTCACCCCTGCCTGCCTCCCCAGCCTCATCTTGCCCCATGCCTCCCTTTCTCTACCCTGCAGCCATATGAACATATTTTTTTCTTCCATGGAGGTGCCAGGCTATTCCCTCTGTGTGGAATGCTATCCCTAGCACCAGTCTTCTCCTGGTTAACAACTTTTGGCTTTCAGATCTTAGCTTAAATGTTATTCCCTCAGAAAAAACGCCCCCAACTCTCCAAAATAACTTACAGACTCTTCCAATAAACTCTCAGGGAGCCTTGCACCTGCCCTTCAGGATCATGTTTTAACTAACTATTTCTGTGGAGTTTCTTTGATGGCCAGGTCTGCCCGGATCATTGCCACGTCCCCGGAGCACTGCACAGTGCCCTGTACTTGGGCGACCCTGGGCATGTCTTTAAGGAAGAAATGAATGAGTGAGGACTCGCTGTGAGGGAGGACCCGGTGTCCTGGTTCTGCCACTCAGCTGTGTGATCTCGAGCAGGTCATTTAACTTGTCTGGGCCTCAATTTCCTCATCTGTGAAACAGGGGTGATGACAGCTACCTCGCTTCCAGGCCTATTGAGAGAACCGAATGAGAAATGGAGCTTAAAGCAGCTTGGAAACTGTAAAATGTTATGTGGATGTCATATATTATTACTCTTTTACAGTTGAGTTGGTTACTTGAGGATTCAACAGCCCCAGTACCCAAATCTCAAGCTGCTTATTCTTCACTTTTTCCAGAAATGTTCTAAATGGCCAGGGGGCTGCTGAGGGCTTTATTTAACACAGGGACTCTGGCTGGTGGGGGAGCAAGCTGGATAAAGATACAGCAGTGAGCTGGGGTTCTTCCCGACAAAGCAGTGTACCTATCTGCTTTCCCCCAAAGCCCTATGTCTATGAAGAAATGAGGAAAGTCCCATCAGTAAGCCCTGTGTTTACATTTTGTGCTGGGTCAGTATAATTTCACATAGGGTTTAATCCTTGGCACTAGACACTCCTAAAAATCTCCCTCTCCCACCTTTCTCCTCACTGCTGCCAGTGGCTGAGATATTCTTGATGACAAGCCCCCAATTCCACAGTGAGCAGAACTGAGCAGTGATTTTCAGAAGAGGTCATTGAAGTAAAAGGCCGAAGTAGGAATACAGCTCACTGACCTCTTAGGGTCCATCTAGACAATGAGATTGGTGTCTTTACAGATCAGATCTGAAAGGCAGTGCTGGTTGTTGTCTAAAGGAGAAAGCTGGGAAGACGGGGACTGGAATAAGAAACAACAACACAGCCACTCATTTGCCTTCTGTATTGGCTTTCTGTTTTGCTATGTAACAAACTGCCACAAGCCTAAGAGCTTGAAACATAATCAGAAGTTCAGGCATGGTGCAAATGAGTCTTCTGCTCAGGGCCTCCTGATGATGTAACCAATGTGAAGGCCAGGCCTGAGGCTCATCTGAGGTTTGGGATCCTCTTCCAAGTTCATGCGGTTGTTGGTAGAATTTAGTTCTTTGCAGCTGTAGAACTTGTGCATCTTATTTCTTGAAGGCCAGCAGGAAAGAATGAGTTTCTGACCTCTGGACCGTTTTCCCTTGAAGAGTCACCTGAGTAGATTGGACCAGCCCAGGATAATCTCTTCTTTGGTTAACTTTAAGTCACTGATTAGGTACTGCAAACTCCCTTCACTTTACTCTATTCCATGGGTCAAAAACAAGTTACAGTTCCCTCCCACAACTCAAGGGGAGCGGGTTACATGAAAGCATGGATGTCAGACACAGGATTCAGGGGGGCCATCTTAAAATTCTACCTACCACAGGGTGCATTTGCTGAGCTCCTACTGTGTGTGTGCGCCCTCCAACTCACCTAAGCAAACTTAGGGAAATTTGTTTTGAGGAAATAAAGATGTTTGGACCAAGGTTAATAATGCAGCTGGCCTGAGGAAGGACAGAAGTTAAGATGTGAACTGCCACAGTGAAAACTGTGTCTCTGTGCATTTGCTTTTATCACTGTCCCTGTCTGTGGACCAACCTTATCTGCTCTACATTTATGTTTTACAGTTCCAGCCCCACGCTGTCGTAAGCAGAATCAGTCTCCCTCTCTGTCTCTCCCTCCTTTTTCCTTGTCCCCAGTTCTAAATAGAGGAGGAATCTTGGACCAGGCGCTCATCTCTAGTGCAGTCATCGCTGGCCATGGTGGGAAGGACACGCTACAGTGTAGTTTCCAGCCAAGGTGACCAGGCAGAGGGGAGAAGATGGGAGTCAGAGAGAGAAGCTGGGTTTCTCACTGTCCATCACACGGTGGGAGGCACTGTCGTCAGGAGCAGTGTGTGCACCCTCCATATCATCTTGTACATGATGCAGCAGTGAGACCCTTCAGTCAGCAGCGGAGAGAGCAGGTGGGATATGTTTACTGACATCCCACAGGTGGTGCCATGGGCTGCATGAGCCAGGGTCCTGTTTATAGCCAGAAATGACTGCTGCTATCAAAATGAGTTTAAACTACCTCCCATTCCCTGACTGGTATGGCTCAGTGGGTTGGGGGTCATCCTGCAAACTGGAAGGTCACTGGTTCAATTCCCTGTCATGGCCCATGCCCCGGGTTGGGGGCGTGCAAGAGGCAACTGATCAATTATTCTCTCCCTCTCTTTCTCCCTTCCTTCCCCTCTCTTTAAAAACAATATAAATAAATAAATACTAATAAAAATCAGGATCCCTTGACTGTAATAGTTGTGACCCAGGAACATTTAGGGGGCAAAAACCCTACATCCCATTACCACAGCACTTAGCAGAAGGGTACTCCAGACCTGGCTGGTGTGGGTTAGTGGATTGAGCACAACCTGAGAACTGAGAGGTCACTAGTTCAATTCCCAGTCAGGGCACATGCCTGGGTTGCAGGCCAGGTCCCCAGTTGGCAGTGGGAGAAAGGCAACCAATTGCTGTTTCTCTTACACATCGATGTTTCTCTTCTTCTCTTTCTCCTTCCCTTCCCCTCTCTCTAAAAATAAATTAAACAAAAAAAAAAAAAAAGAAAGGCCCTCCAACAGGAAGAATGCAATGACAACAGAGAACGCTGGGACAGGCACAAAGGACCCAATTTAGGGCACAACTGCAGCTGCATCTTATAATACCTTTTCTACAAAGGGCTGAGGAAGAGAATGCTTTGAGTAAGTGAGGAAAGCAAAAAGGTCTGGGTAACCAAAAGCCCTGAAGGAGGGAGGGAATATTCCAGCACAGACTATACTGCTTATCTTCTGATAAGAACAAAGCGAGACCCGAAAGATAATTCATATAGGACCAGTTGTTTAAACTCAGCTGTGCTCTTGAAGAGGGCTTACCAATTTTTACTTGGGAGGGAATGATATCAGATTCCCTTGTGTGTCTTGTAACTGCTTATATAAATATATAGTGAAGTGCGAACTGGGTGCGGTTCCCACCCTAGGGCGTGGCTGCATTACTAGCACATTCATCTGGTGCAAAGTTAAAGAATCATTTCCAATGTTGTCAAATTTGTGTTAACGTGTACACCTAGGGAAGATGGTGTCCACGAATGATCACAGTCAAGATTCTGATGCTCAAAGTGGCCAAAGCAGCCCCGTGGCTTTAAAGACCTTGGTTTCAGAGAGGCTGATTTACATCCGAGTGTTTCACGTGCTACAAAAACATTCTCAAAAGGGGGGATTTGACCTGGCTGGTGTTAGGGCCCCCACTAGGTTGGGGACGTCTTAGTGACAGAGGTCAAGGCCTACTCATCTTCATATCATGGTGTCAGCACATATTAGGTGCTCAAAACAAGTTAACTGGATGAAAAATAATTACTTATAATTGCCATGTCATATAATCTCTGTAATAATAGTCTGCAATCTGTCCTAGTAGATCGTGACCCTCCAGAACTGTGCTGTCCAGTATGGTTGCCATTAGCCACACAGAGCTTTTAAAATGTAAAATTCAGTTCCGTCATTGCAATAGTCACAGGTTAGATGCATAAAAAGAATGTGTGGCTAATGGTAGTGAATAGAATTTTCCCATCGTCACAGAAAGTGCTAGGACACGACGCTCTTGAAGGTGGAAACCTCATCTGCATCCCTCACAGAACCTGTGTCGGGATCATACAACATTGTGTTCCACAAACATTTCTTGAACTACTGACAATTACACTCTCAGTGTAAATCTGTCTAGTCTTCATTTCTGCACGGAAGCCTTCAGTGAGTTTGACTCTATGCTTCCTGAGACCAAGGCAAATCTCTGTCTTAGGTTCTAACTCATCTTACACCATACACAAAAATCAACTCAAAATGGATTAAAAACGTAAATGGAAGACCTAAAACTGTAAACTCCCAGAAGAAAACATTGGGGAAAACCTTTCTGCCATTGGTCTTCCCAGTGATTTCATGGATATGAGACCACAAACACAGGCAACTAAAACAAAACAAAACATACAAACAAGACCAGGTGGGACTACATCAAACTAAAGGTTCTGCACAGCAAAGGAAACAGTCAGCAGAGTGAAAAAGGCAACCTATGGAAGGGGAGGAAATGTTTGCAACTTATATATACCTGGCTGGAAACCATACATAACCTGATGAGGGAAAAACCTCCAAAATATATAAGGAAATCCTACAATACAATAGTAAAAAACAAACAAACATACAAAAAACTTAATAATCCAATTTAAAAAACAGGCGAAGGACTTGAATAGACATTTCTCCAAAGACATAAAACTGGCCAACATGTACATGAAAATATGCTCAATATCACTAGTCATGTGATATTGGGAAATGCAAATCAAAACCACAGTGAGATATTACCTTGCACCTGTCAGAATGGCTATTATCAAGAAAACACTGCGGGGAGGTAGAAGAGGATAAAGGGGGTATAAATGCTGATGGAAAGGGACTTGACTTGGGGTAGTAAACACACACTGCAATATACAGATGATGTGTTGTGGAATTGTATTTTTACAATTACCTAATTTTATTAACGAACGTCACCCTAATAAATTTGATAAAAATTTTTTCAAAGTAAATAGAAAAACAAACAAAAAAAGAAAACAAAAGATATGTGTTGGCAAGGATGTGAAGAAATTGGACCCTTGCACACTCCTCATAGGAATTCAAAATGATGCACTGCTATGAAAAACATTGTGGAGTTTCCTCAAAAAATTACAAATAGAACTATCATATGATCCAATAGTCCTACTTTGTGAATACTTATCCAAAAGAATTGAAATCAGCCCTGGATGGTGTGGCTCAGTGGACTGAGCGCTGGCCTACCCACCAAAGGGTCACCTGTTTGATTCCCAGTCAGGGCACATGCCTGGGTTGCAGGCCAGGTCCCCAGTTGAGGGTGTGCAAGGGGCAACCACACACTGATGTGTCTCTCCCTCTCTCTCTCCCTCCCTTCCTCTCTCTATAAAATATAAATCAATACAATCTTTAAAAAAATAGAATTGAAATCAGGATCTTGAAGAGGTATCTGCACTCCCACGATCATCACAGCCCAGTTCACAATAACCAAGATGTGGAAACAATCTAAATATTCACCAACAGGTGAATAGATAACAAAAATGTGATACATACATACAATGGAATACTATTCAGTCTTTTTTTTTAAATAAAAGGAAATTCTGCAATATGAGACAACTCGAATGAATCTTGAGCAAATTATGGTAATTAAAATAAGCCAGTCACAAAAAGACAAACACAACATGACTCCATTCATATGAACCTAAAATTGCTGTATTTATAGGATTAAAGTGTGTAATGGTGCTGGCTGAGGCTGGTGGGGAGAAGCGAAGTGGGGAGTCACTAATCAACAGGAGTAAAGTTTTGATAAAGCAAAATAAATATGCTCTAGAGATCTGCTATACAACATTGTACCTGTAGTCTAAAATAATGTATTGTACATTTAAAAACTTGTTGAGGGTGGATCTCAGGTTAGTATTCTTACTAAAATGAAATGAAATGAAATGAAATGAAATAAAATAAAATAAAATAAAATAAAATAAAATAAAATAAAAATATCTGCTTTATATGAAGTGGCAGGTCCTTTGGGGCAATGTCCTGCTGGTAGGCAGTAAAGCCCTTGGGAGCAGCAATGGCCAGGACAGCTCTGTACCTCCAGCATGTGGCTCAGTGGTCGAGAGAGCAGAGATGCTCAGTCATGTTTGTTAAACAAAACCAAGCAGGGAAAGTGAATTGCTGGCTCGCAGCAGTATCTCTGCTATGTGTCAAGTTGATGACAGTGTAGGAGTGAATGTTCCTGGCTTTCTGTAAAGGAGGACAAAAGATGTGCTCCTGTGTGGCACATCTGAGGAGGGGTGTGTGTGAGACATGATTCCTACAAAACACAAACATGAGGGTCCTTATTTTTTTACCTCATGTCTAGTTCCTCAAGGTATCCCAGGTCTTAAAGACGTTTTTCATACTTTTTGCCTTCTTCTCCTTCAAATTCTTATATCTCTAATATTTCTTTTCTTTTGTTATAGTTTGTTTGTTTTCCTATAGCTTTTATTATATTGTAAAATTTATATATGGTATAGTTTTTAAAATACAAAAATTGCAGAGAAATAGCAAATACCTTAAACCTTTGCATCAAGAAGGATCCTGGCAGGAAATATACAGCAAAGGAAAGAGCAAGGTGTGAAAAATTAACAGAGATAGTGCTGTACCCCAAGGGGTCTGGGAACCTGAGCATCTTAAAGGAGCAAGGTCTGGAGCTGTCACCAGAACCTGACAAGAGAGGGTTTCCTGAAAGGAGCCTGCATTTCCACAGAGAGGGAACAGGAGGAATAAATACCCAGAAGTCCTCACTTCCCTCCCTCCCATCTAGGCCCTGTTTCCAGCTGGCTGAGCCCAGTGGCAGCCTGGCACTGTGAACCAAACAGAACTTTGCTGGAAGGGATGAAGAAAGGCCTTGTATTAGTGAAGTTATCTGATTTGGAGTTTGAATGATAAAGAGGAATAATCTGTGTCAAGCTCTCCTATGGAATGTTTCATGATGCTGGAAAATGTTCTATACATGCACTTTCCAACACAGTAGCCATTACCACATGTGGCCTTTGAGTACTTGAAAATGTGTGACCAAGGAACTGAATTTTTGTTTCATTAGTTTTAATTACTTTAAATTTAAATTTCAGAGGACTCCTGTGTCTAGAGGCTTCCATATTGGATAGCACACTCTAAACATTGAGTAGTCTGCCCCACTGTAAACACTACTCACCAAATGCAAGGTAAGATTTGAATAGTTTCCTAGATATTCAGAAACATATTTATGCTTCCAATTTCTCTGACCTTTATCCAAGCCCAATGCAATATAATATGGAATATAATGAGTACTACCATGCTTCTCTCTGTGTGCTACATGCTGTTGCATCCACTCTGACTGCTGGCGACTATGAATATAGAGTGATGTCCACAATATCTTGTCCTTAACAAGGCTGATCCTATAGACCCAGCCTATGGCTTCATCTATGCTTCACTCCACAGAGGTGATAAAGAGTCTGATCCCACTCACTGTAAAGCAATCACGGATAGAAGGGCTTAAAGATGATGCTGGTGGACCTCTCAGTATCGCCCAATTTATGTAAAAGCAGCCCATCCATCTAGCCATCCTTCTGTGTATCAATCCAAATCGTAAGTATTGAGAGCCTACCATATGCTGTCACTGAGATGACAAAAATATGCAAAACAGCCAATGAAATAAATGTGTAAGTGGTACAGTGAGGACAGAGAGGGGAGATCCTACATGTCTGAGATGGGGAGAGAAAGCTTGACAGACAGCAGAGCTGTGCTGAGTCTTAAAGTTTAAGAGGGAATAAGTTGAGTCAGTTTCCTAAACTAATCTGAACGACCCCCCCCCACACACACACAAACCCTGAAGTCTTGTTAAAAAATAAATTCTCAGGCTTCTTCCCAAGAAATTTCTAGTATAGAGCTTAGAGTTTTGCACTTTTATTTAGTAAACACCCCAGGAAAATCTAGGAAACAGGTGTTAGGATGTTGGGGTCAGTAATTCCCATGTGTGATAGCAACAAAGTTAGACCTTGATGAAGTTTCTGATATATGACGTGTGTCAATACATCATGCCCGCCATAGAATGGATGGCAGGAGTTTGAAAATATATACACTTTTTCTGACATCAAAACCAAGTAGAAAGTAAGAAAATAAAGAAAAATAAAAGAATGAAAGAGAAAATGAAATCCACCCATAATTCCACCATCCAGACCAAATTGTTTGATTTTTAAAGGTTTTTTTATTTTTTGAATTTTTTTTATACAATAATAGTTCTTTATGGAAGGTAAAAGAATGGATCTGGGGAATGAAGATCAGAGAGAATACAAACATTCATGCATACATCCATGCATTAATACATGCATGAATATGTACATGCAGCATCACATGCAAATAAAAACATATACATGCACAAACGCAGGAAATAAAAAGGAGAAGCCTCTGTGGACTAATGGTGACAGTGTGTTATGAAATGAAGAGTTGATAAACATAGCACTCTACATCTGAGTGTAAAAACTAACAAATAAATCATACAATTCTAAAATAATACAAAATAGAAAAGAACAATCTAAATGTACTACATTTATTCTATGATCAATTAAAGTTTACTCTTGAACATCCTTGAGTGAGCAAAATAAAATATTGGCGTCCACCTTTAATCTAGATACCTTGCCAAACCATCTTGCAGTTTCTTGGCAGGCTGATGATCATAGTAATGCTGATTTCTTTTTATATTAAAAGAAAGATATTCTGGAAATTAAAGCACTGGAAGGATATTTATATCATAGGCAAATTTTTATTTATTGATTTTAGGGAGAGAGAGAAACATCAATTTGTGCCACTTATTTATGCCTTCACTGGTTGCTTCTTGTATGTGCCCTGACCAAGGATCAAACCCGCCACCTTGGCATAGTGGGATGATGCTCTAACCAACTGAGCTACTCAGCCAGGGCCTCATTGTCTGGTATATTTTGATATTTTGCTGTCTTTTTCTTTGTACACACACACACTTGGAATAATACTGTATACTATTCTGCTTTTTAGATACAGTTTTGAAATTTTAGAATAATTTTAGGTTTAAGGAAAAGTTGGGCCCAGCTAGTGTGGCTTAGTTGGTTGGACATCGTGCCACAAACTGAAAGGTGTCCTGTTTGATTCCTGGTCAGGGCACATGCCTGGGTTGCAAGTTCCGTCCACAGTCAGGGTGCGAACTCAAGGCAGCCAATGTTTCCCACATCAATGTTTCTTTCCCTTTCTTTCTCTCTCCCTTCACTTCTCTCTAAAATCAAAACTAAAATGAAAAATTAAAAAAACATTTTTAAGTTGGGAAGATGGTCCAAAGTGTTCTCATATATCCCACTCTAAGTGTCTCCTATTACTTATTACTAATGTCTTACATTAGTTTGTCACACTTGTAAAAATTAATGTAGCAATATGGATATGGTATTGTTAACAAAAATTCATACTTTATCCAGATTTCCTTAGTTATTTCTTTTTAAAATATATTTTACTGATTATGCTATTACAGCTGTCTCAATTTTTTCCCTTTGCCCCCCTCCACCTGGGACCAGCCCCTATTCCCTCCAGCAATTGCTCCCTTATGGGACATGTATATAAGTTCTTTGGCTACTCCATTACCTGTACTGTTTATAACATTCCTCTGTCTCTTTTGTACCTACCAATTTGTATTTAATCCCTGCACCTTTTCCCCCATTCTTTCCTTTTCCCCTCCCAAATGATAAACCTCCAAATGATCTCCATGTCTATGAATCTGTTTCTGTTCTGCTTGTTTGTTTAGTTTGTTTTTTAGATTCAGTTATTGATAGTTGCAAATTTATTGTCATTTTAATGTTCATAGTTCTGATCTCCTTCTTTTTCTTATATAATTTCCTATAGCATTTCATATAATAATGGGTTGGTGATGATGAACTCCTTTAGCTTTACCCTGTCTGAGAAGCACTTTGTCTGCCTTTCTAATCCATTCTAAATGTAGCTTTGCTGGTAGAGTGGTCTAGGTTGTAGGTCCTTGCTTTCCATTGCCTTGAATACTTCTTGCCAGTCCCTTATAGCCTGACAGTCTTATGGGAACTCCTTTATAGGTAACTATCTGTTTTTCTCTTGCTGTTTTTAAGAATCTCTCTTTATCTTTAACCTTTGGCATTTTAATTATGATGTGTCTTGGTGTGGTCCTCCTTGGGTCCATCCTTTTTGGGACTCTCTGTGCTTCCTGGACTTGTGTGTCTATTTCCTTCCAAATTAGAGAAGTTCTCTTTCATTATTTTTTCAAATAATTTTTCAATTTCTTGCTCTTTCTCTTCTCCTTCCAGCACCCCTATGATTTGAATGTTGGTACATTTGAACTTGTCCAAGAGGCTCCTTAGCCTATCCTTGTTTTCCTGGATTCTTTTTTCTTTTTGTTGTTCTGATTGAATGTTTTCGTTCTTCCTTATGCTCCAAATTATTAATTTGATTCTTGGATACATCCACTCCACTATTGTTTCCCCATACATTTTTCTTTATTTCACTTAGTGTAAACTTCATATCTGCCTGTGTCTTTTTTATGCCATTGAAGTACCCAGTGAGTTCCTTGAGCATCCTAATAACCAGTGTTTTGAACTCTGCATCTCATAAGTTGCTCATCTCCATTTCACTTAGTTCTTTTTCTGGAATTTTGTTCTGTTCTTTCATTTGGGCCATATATCTTTGTATTCTTATTTTGGCAGCCTCCCTGTGTTTGTTTCTGTATATTACGTAGAGCTGCTTTGACTCCCTATCTTAGTAGCATGGCCTATTGTAGAAAAGCATACCGGTTAGATGGATGGGGCAGAGCTTTAGGCAACTGCCAGAGTGGGTAACCCGTGTGCCACTTTGTGTGTCTCCATGGGGAGGGGCTCAGAGAGGGACAATCCCACTGCCTGGCCTCCAGAGTTTTTCCCAGGAGGAAGCTCTCTCCTAGCACTCACCCTGATGCCATTCACTTCATTTGTCCCCATATGCCACTGGTGCCCTTCTATAGGGAACCTGTCCATGTGGCAATGGCGAATGTAGCTCAACCCTGGTTTGGAAAACCGACAGGCACGAGGCAGCACACAGGAGCCAGGCTCACAGATTGACTTTCCCATGGGGGACCAGGCCTGCATTGTATCTAGGCTGCTTTGAGGCTTGCTTTTGCTAAAACTCCCTCACCCTGAGTTAAGACAACATATGTTTTAATGTATATCTTTGAAGTAACTTCCTAAAATCTGTGCTAAGCCGTTCTGAGGATTAGTGTAACCAGATCAATCACTTTTATTGTTCCCTTGCATTTGCAACACTCTTTTCTTTTTTATCTGTAAGAAGCAATCACTTAAAGTAAACCTGAGCATAAGGAATGAGGACCTTCCTTGATGCAATGCTCCCAGAAAGCAACAAAAGCCTGTCAGGCAAGGGTCGGGGCACTATCTCACTCAGAGAGTGGCTGTGCCATCCCTTTTCTCCACAGGACTTCTGCAATCTGTATGAATTTGTTCGTCATATCCACAACACCTCGGACACCACTGGTCAGAGTCCGCATCACCCTTCCAGCTTTTGCCCTCGTGCTGAAGCCCAAAGGAGTGAGTCTGCATAAGTCCTAAGTTCATTGCAGGCCCTTTAAGAGGAGACTCCTGAGATTTTCCAGTTTGTTCCACTGCCCCAACCCCCACTGGTTTTTCCAGCCTGAAGTTATAAGGACTCATCTTCCTGGCACTGAAACCCTGGGCTGGGTTGTATGGTGTGGAGCTGGGGTCCCTCATTCCCAAGGTACCCTCCTGATTTTTATCCACCACATGTGGATGTGGGACCACCTGTTCTGCATCTCTACATCGCCACACCTCTCTGTGCCTCTCTGCATCTCTGCGCCTCTCCATGTCTCCACACTTCTCTACACCTCCGCCCCTCCTACCTGTCTGGATGAATATGGCTTCTTTAATTTCGTGGTTGTCAGACTTCCATACAGCTTGATTCTCTGACAATTCTGGCTGGTATTTGTTTTACGGTCTAGTTGTAATTTTTGCTGTGGTTGTGTGAGGAGGCAATTCATGTTTACCTGCGCCTCCCTCTTGACTGGCAGTCTTTTCCTTCGTCATTTCTTAATGTTCCTCTGTTCCAGGATCAGGTCCAGGATACCATATTACATTTAGCTTTCATGTCTCCTTGGGCTTTTTTTGGCTGTGACAGTTTTTTTCAACTTTTCTTGTTTTTGATGACTTTGACAGTTTTGAGGAATGTGGTCTGACACTTTGTAGAATGTTCCAATTAAGATTTATCTGATATTTTTCTTATTTTTAGAATGAACTTTAAGCCTGCACATGTCCTCAATCCAGAATTAATAGTTGTTACAATTTTTATAATATTTTCTTTTTTAAATGACTAGAATTGAAATTAGAATCCTTTCATTCAGCATCTCTATGTACAGTCTCAACTCTACTGCCTCATAGATGCAATCATTCTATTTAGTGTGTAATGTTTCATTTCCACCTTTTCCTGTTATACATGTGTGCATGCATGCCCACGCAACCAGGAAAAGATGTGGTATTATGTGCATTTGAAATTTGCCATAAATAGGAGTAAACACACATCATTTTTTAACTTGATTTTTTTCACTCAACACTGTTTTTGAGAAGGATTCATATAGATGTATGCAGACCTAGCCAACTCATTTAACTGCTATATTCTATAGCATGACTATAAATATTCTGTAGTATTACTATAGTAAAATATACTAGTAATACTACAGAATATTTATAGTCATATATACTATACTATATACTATAGTATATTTTATCCATTCCCTTCTTGTACACACAAACAAGAGACTCTCTAAAGTATACATGTCAAGGTAGACTTGCCTGGGCTGGGCCTTCTAATATGACTGCACCAGTTCACATACCAGCATTATTTCCCCACATTCTCAGTGTTCGGAGACTGTTTAATTTTTTCCAAACTTGTAAAAGTCCAGTTAAATCTCACTGGTATTTTATTTTGAATTTCCCTGACTACCAGTGAACTTGACCATCACTAGTCATTTGGTTCTCCTCACTGTGAACTGATTGTTCATTTATTGGTTCACTTCTCTACTGGATAAATTTGTTTTTTCCTTTTTCTTTTTCTTTAATCAGTACAGAGGTTTTGTTTGTTTGTTTGTTTGTTTGTTTTCACGCTTGTCATGCCATGCACTCATAGGGAATGGGATCCAGCAGCCCTGGCTCCTTTCCATTGGTTCTCACACAGATTGCTTCTCTGGGATTGCAGGCTGATGCTTCAGCTGAACCCAGGTTCCTTTCTCTTTGGCTCCCTTCCTTTTCTGATCATTCCCCTTCACACATTTCAGGAAGCTTTATCAGCTCTTAGAGTGTTTAATGTGCTCAACACGTACATTCTTCTCTTGGAAAGAATCTTGCCCTTAAATATTTTGTTCACAACAGTGCCCACCACATGCTGGGTGACACTGTAGACTCCTCCAGTGTTGCCATGGGAACATCAGGAGGCATTCCTTTCTGAACAGTGCCCATTGCTTTGATGTCTACAATGTCACCTTTCTTGCAGATCCTCATGGGTGTGGCCATATACGTGACATTTTTATGTTGCAAATACATTTTTCTAGTCTGTTTGTTACATAGCATTACTATTATCTCATTTGCCATTCAGAAGCTTATATTTTGTCAAACTTATCAGTCTTTTCCTATATAATCTGTGCTCTTTTTATATTGCTTAAGAAGGTTTTCCCTACCCAAATATCATAAAAATATTCTCTATATTTTTCTGTTGGTTATTACAATTTTTTTAATAATCATGAAAATTTTTGTGTTTTTCACTTATTCTGTAGGAAGCCCAATGACCCAGTACCTTTTACTGAGTAGTTAATTCTTTCCTCTCTGATTAATAATGCCAGCTCCATTAAATGTGTCCATATATGCAGGAATTTCTATCTGTTAAACTGATCTCTTATCAATGACTTGGCCACAGCTACATTATTTTACATATAGCTTTATAATAAACTCTGATACCTGGTGGAATAAGACTTCCCATCTTTTTTTTTCAGAATTATATTGGGTATATTTGGACTTTTATTCTAGCAAATGAATTTTACAATGACTTTACAATAAAACTTTATAAGTTTTATAAAGTTATAAAACCATGTTAGAATTTTCACTGAAATTGCATTGGTTTTAGATTTATTGGAGGGAAGATTATCATCTTTATCACATTAAAACTTCCTACTCATGAGCACAGTTTAACAGTTTCCTCCGCAACAAATTTTACAAAGTTTTTGTTTTATTTACTCTTAGGCATCAAATTATTTTTATTATTAAATTAGACTTTTTCAATTTGTTGTGTAATACTAACTCATAGAAATGCTATTTGTTTTTGAAGATAGTTTTATATGATCTATCTTGTTTATTTTATTTATTTATTTATTTATTTATTTATTTATTTATTTATTTATTTCCTCCCTCCCTCACCAGAGGACATTTTCATTTGCTTTTTTAGAGAGAGGGAGGGAGAAACCCTGGTGCAAGAGGAGCATCAATTAGTTTCTTCTACACACCCATACTGGGGCATCCACACTGGAACCAGGGACCTCACATGTCCGTGCCTGTGCCAAGGTCAGGGATGAATCTACAGCCTAGGCATGTGCACTGACCAGGAATTGAACCTGCAACCCTTTGATTACAGGACGATGCTCCAACCACTGAGTCACACCAGCCAAGGCCTTGTGGAATTATTTTATTAGTTCTGTAGAACTTCCTGGACTTACTAAATAGACAATCAGACCATGAATAAACAATGATAATTTTGTATCTTTCTCTTTCATCTATGTATCTCTGTTGCTTCATTGGCTAGAGTTCTACCATGGTATTGATAATAGCTATATTATTACTATATTATAATATAAACATTTAATAATATAAATATATATTACATAGACATAATAATATATTGATAATATTATGTGTTACATATAACCTTATTTTAAATACTATTAATAATATGGTACTACATATCTTTGTCTTGCTCTTGACTTTAATGGGAAAACATCTGAGCATTTTTGATATATGATAAATTTATTATAATGTGATATAGATTTTTAAAATTATATGTCTTTTTAAATTAATCTATTTTATTGATTATGCTATTACAGTTGTCCCATTACCCCCCCTTCAATCCCCTTCACCCTGAATACCCTCTCCCACCCACATTCCTCTCCTTTAGTTCATGTCCCTGTGTCATAAGTTCTTTAGCTTCTACATTTCCCATACTATTCTTGCCCTCCCCGTCTATTTTCTACCTACCATCTATGCTACTTGTTCTCTGTACCTTTTCCCCCTCTCTCCTCCTCCCACTCCCCTGTTGCTAACCCTCCATGTAATCTCCATTTCTGTGGTTCTGTTCCTGTTTTAGCTGTTTGCTTAGTTTCTTTTTGTTTTTGTTTTAGGTGTAGTTGTTAATAACTGTGAGCTTGCTGTCATTTTATTATGCATGTTTTTTATCTTCTTTTTCCTAGATAAGTCCCTTTAACATTTCATACAATAAGGGCTTGGTGATGATGAACTCCTTTAACTTGACCTTATCTGAGCAGCACTTTATCTGCCCTTCCATTCTAAATGAAAGCTTTGCTGGATAGAGCAATCTGGGATGTAGGTCCTTGTCTTTCATGACTTGGAATACTTCTTTCCAG
>CM052543.1:63291104-63330086 GCA_028533065.1 Trachops cirrhosus
ATAGTATGGGAAATGTAGAAGCAAAGAACTTATGACATATGGACTGAAGTAAAGGGGGGGAATGTGGGTGGGAGAGGGTATTCAGGGTGGAGGGGAATGAAGGGGGGTAATGGGACGACTGTAATAGCATAATCAATAAAATATATTTAAAAAAAAAGAATAGCACAGGAAATGGAGAAGCCAAAGAACTTACATGTATGACCCACAGACATGAACTAAGGTGGAGGAATGCTGGTGGGAGGGGTGTGGTTATAGGGTGGAGCAGAATAAAGGGGAGAAAAAAACTGGGACGACTGTAATAGCATAATGAATAAAATATATTAAAAAATAAATAAATTATGGCATTTGATTCTTTTCCTTTTGTGAGGTGTAATAATATATCACTATTAAAGCCATATAGTTTAGATTTGGTGTTTCTAGTCCTACAATAACCCTACTATGTGGACATAGTTAAGTGTCTTTACAGGTAAACTGGCTCAGAGAAGTTCAGTAACTGCCCAAGGTCATGTATAGCTAGCTAGTAAGTGGGTTTTTTTTGAGATTCAAACCCAATCCTGCCCTAGACCAGTAGTCCTCAACTCCAGCTAACCTTCAGAAGCACCTAGCTTCATCTTAGAATTAGATCACTATTCCTGGAGGTGGACCCAGCATCTGGTGTATTTTTTTTTAAGCTTTTACATGTCTATTCCAACCCCTTCTCATACAACAGATTGGGTAACTGAGTTTCAGAGAGAGAATCACACAGCTGAACCAGAGCTGAAATGAAGAGTTTCCTAATCCCATGTTGCCCTCTGGGAGCTTAATTGACATGAACTGTTCTGCCACTAGCTGCTGCACCACTCTGGTGAAGGGGAAGGGCTCTGCTGGCAGACAGTCCTTGTCTGCCCCCTGGTGGGCTAAAATGGCAAGGGAGTACTATCTTGGGCAAAACTTAGTAAAGGGTAAAAAGCTCTCTAGACTAGTGTATTGATCAATCCAAACACTGCATGTAGATTTATGTAAGCTGGCTGTTCAGTGGTGGTGCTTTACAGCGTCCTTGTACTTGGAAGGAGAAAACCACCTCATCAACACAGGAACACAATCACTCTGGACTGGTGCAGTGCCTTGCCTCCACTTGCCAGCTTTAAAGCGTATGAGGCACTTCCTCGCCTAAGAACTAAGGCAGAAAATTTTAAAATCTTACCATACCTTTTATTAAGGCAGTAGAGTCTTGTGGTTCATCTCACAGGTTTTAGAGTCAAACACACCCACGGACAAATTCTAACTCCACAATTTACTAATCTTATAAGCTTTAGTGAGCCACATAGCATCTTTAATCCTCAGTCTTATCTGTCAATGGTCATTCTAGCCCTAATTCATACACTTGTTGTGAAGATTAAATGTGAATGTAAAGGGCTTGGCACTCTGCCTGGAACATTTTAACCCTCCTCCACCCTCACGTCCACAAATGTTATCACTATTATTGCTGAAATGGACCATGTCACCAGGCCTGGAAAAAACTCTCAAATGAAACAAGAATATTTTCAGTGCCACCTTATATCATTTCTGCATTGGGGTCTGCTTCTCCTCACCCCTCATTTGGCTCCCCACACTCCCCTTCACTATAGCCTTCCATGTAATCTCTCTCTGTGAAGAGAATCTAGAACTCTGATTTCCTTCATCAAAATAGATTTTGCATGTAGTCATATTCTCATTCCTGGGGAATCTCATGTGAAAAGGATGAGGGGGTGAGGAGACACCAGCAAAGGAGACTGAGAATGAGCCATGAATGCAGCAGGAGAGAAACAGAGAGTGCGTTATCCTCGAGGCCGCAGAGTGTCTCCAGATGAAGGCAACAGTCAATTGGGCCAAATGCTGTGAGAGGCTGAGCAAGATGAGGACCTAGGATTGATAATCAAATTCCACAAAGGGGGGGTCATTGGTGACCTGGACAAAAACAACCTCGATGTGGTGGTTCTGAAACTCTGGGGTAAGGCATTTGATACATCAAGCATAGACTACTCTTTCGAGAAGTTCTTCTATAAAGAAAAGCAAAGAACTGGAGGGAGAAATAATTTATTCATTAAATGGGAAAAATAGCACATTTATCATGCTGGTGGGAATGATCCAGTGTGAGGGGGAGACTGATGATGCAGAGGGGGAGGAAAGAAGTGCTAGACCAGGATCCTTGGGGGCGGTGGTTGTGGGGGTGGGCTCTGGGAGTGGGCGCACAGGTGGAGAGCCCGCAGAGCAGAGGCAGGGCTTATGTAGGAGAACGAAAGGAGGGGCCGCATCTGCGCACACAGATGCCCTTGGGTGGGTGGATGGAAGGGGAGCTCGCCCACGCAAGTCCTGCCCGGATGGAGTGTTTTCTCAGGGCAGCAGGCAGCAAGGTCATCAATCAATGAGAGTGGCTGTATGAAGTGAAGTAACATACCACTGAGTGAGCAAGTGATGTGTTCACTTTCAGAAATATAGAAGAGGGATGGTGATGAGGTCTAGTGGGTAAGAATCTTTTCTGAGAACACATAAATAATGAGGTTTACATGTAACTTCAGCTGAAATTCAAATAAAAATAAACACAATACGTGATACTCTAAATTTTCTTTATTTTCTAATAACTATTTAAACCACTGTACAAAATGCTCTATAACACTATTTAAAAAAACTTCTGAAACATTTAGGGTGGGAATTAGACCCCGTGTACCTATCCATCAAAACACTTCTGCAAACACCATGCAAAGACTTTTAAGAAGGTATTTAGCTTTGTGGAATTACTAACAGGTGATGGTACATTTTAATCCCATATAGCACAGTGAGAATTTACTCCAAGCATATAACTTTAAAATAAAACAACACACATTTCTTTTGAACCATTCAGATTAAATTGTTTTGTTTTTCCTAGAAGTTAAAGCTAAGTGCAATCTCCTTTCCCCGGTCACAGCTGCGAGCTCAGAGAAGATCTGTGTACCCGCTGGTCCTGGGATTCCTCATCTGGCAAGGCCAAGGGTGAGGGTTCGCGTCATCACAGGTAGAAGAGAGAATTGGCTAATTCCAAACTTGGTTCTTTGTGAATGCTTTGTGCCACGAGGAAGGTCAGCTTGTGCGCATACTGACACGGTGCTGGGATACTGATTAAGCCCTGAGAGGAAAACGTATGGGTGGTAATTAAGAGGATAACTTGTTCTTCAAAGTGATATTCCCCCTGAGATTCTTTCCTCTGCTAGTTACATATGAGACAGAACATGTTTGTGAAGAAACAATAACTAGACTCCAACAACAGAGGGCACCCTGCTCACCGGGAACTTGCGCTCACTGAGCAGAATGGGGCGGAGGCCGGCTGGCTTCATGGTGCTGAGAGTTGGGGGCTACCACACTTAGGGCTAATCTATGATTCCTTCTGTTTAATGTTCTAAGGGGCTGTGAACGAATTTTGGCCTTGGATTCTGAGAGCAGCCCTTGGCCTCATGCACAGGCACACAGAAGAGGGCCAGGCCCATTACTTTCCCACAAGACGGCTGAGCTTGCTTCAACTTCCTCATCTGAAACATGGAAATAACATATCCTCATTTCCTCAGAGGTTTGCATAAGATAATCAATATATATAATAAAGTCCTCTGGAAATTATAAATACTAATGTATTAATAGTTATTTCATTTCTATGACAGACTGGGTTCCCCCCACTGTGGACTCAGGAGTCATTCATTCATTCATTCATTCATTCCTCCTTTGTGAAAGTCTGACATTGTGCCAGGTGTAGAGATACAAAGGTAAACTGGGTAACAATTCCTGGGTGGGAAGCTTGAGTATTGGTACTCAAGTATTAGTAACAGCTGTCACTCACCGGCCAGTTGAAGTACAAGTGGCACAGTTTGAATGTAAGTCTCTGCATGTGGTCAGGCTTCAAGCCATTGTCATCGTAGATGACATTATAGTAAGTAGGATTCACAGTTCCCCGACAGGCAGCCTGGCTGACCAAGTAAAAGTCATACCTGAGGCAAAAATGAAATGAAAGTAAGAAAGAAGGCAAACAAAATAAGGTCAAACTTGAACAAAACAGCAAATGTTTTGTTAAAAATATGTTTTCTAAGAGCACTTGCCATTCAGGACGCGTGACTTCGGAATCCACCACAGTGCCAAGCGGCGGGTTCTGTAAGGTGTGGTTCATTTCCACAAAGAATCGTGGCATGCACTTCTTCCTGACCACGATTACTGACAGTTTGGAGCTTAGAACCAGAAAGACAGAACAATAAGACAGAGAGAACTACAACCAAGCCACACGGCCCTCTGTTTCTCTTATTTGGTAATTTTGAGGAAATAAATGAATTAATAAGTTCATTAGAAAAGCACTGCAAAAAGAAACAAACCAAAAAAAAACACCCCCAATCTCTCCTCTCCCAGAGACACATATTATACAATTTTTAAATTAGGGATTGTCCTTATTTGCTGCAAAAATGTGGTAGGTCCAGTCACTGGCTAGTTTATATCACTTAAAGGGGACAGGGAGGAATAGTTGATAGGGCAATCAACTTCAATTAGCACTTCTAAAAAAGAGTTTCCAGAATTACCTTTAGAGACAACATTTTTTCCCATTAGCAATTGTCCCCCTAATTTTCACTTTCAGTCTTCCTCTCAATGTCTGAATAGCAAAGGGACAGCCACAAGTCCCTCTGGCTCTTCGAAACGTCACTGCTGAACACGCTCCTGAAAAGATGGATGGGTGGACCGAAGACACACTTGGGCCAAATACTGAATGACAAGTGTTACAGTCAGCGTCTGGTAAAGCCAAGGTCAAATTCAAATATTGGCCATCATGGAAGGCACTTCTGGGATGCAGAGAGCACCGTGAAATTTCATGGTGATCTCTGGATTAAATTTCAATTAAATTGGTCATGTTTCCAATACTGAGACTCAAAAGTCAATGTCACAGTGCAAGAAAATGAACTCCTTGGCACTGTCAGCTATCCAAATGGCATCTGGTGATACTGAATTCACCTGAGGTCAGTGAGGAGCGAGAGATTTTGGCTCTGACAGTTTGGATGCAGCTGAAGGTGATGCTGTCCGCAAGCTATTATGCTCTCCCTCCCAAAAGTTACTGATGAGGTCCAGACTTAGATCCTTTATGGCTCTTGGCTGTGACACTTGGCTGATGGGGGTGACGGTGGTGTAATCCTACAGGTGGAGCACTGTGCACAGCTTGGAAGAAGATGCTTTCTGAATATTTTAAGATTACCATCCTCCATTTTCCAGTTCTAATAATTTTCTCACACTTGCCACTTGACATAAGCAATATTGTTCTGAAAATGCTGTATGAAACAGGGAGTCTAGAAATGTGACAATGGAGCAGGGTGTCCGGCGTTTAGGACAGGCTGATTTCCAGATGCACCTCAGTGCTCACAGCACTCACAGGCCTCTCAGCACCTGCTGTGGGCCTTAGCTGCGCAGCAGTGCCTGCACTGCGGAAGCTCAGCCCTGTGTGTGGATTTGGGCCTTGAATTTGAAGCTATAGCTTATCTTTTCCCCATGGCATGTTTATATGTATGAAGTGTCTTCACCAGCTAGTGGTCCTGCAGGCCTTCTGCTGAGTCTCAGTGACAGCTGCTCTGTCTGGAGGTCACCTGCCTTCCTCCAGGTGCCACCACCCCAGGGTCCCAAAGCTCACACCACCCAGGCTATTCACGTCAAACCATCCTGAATACCCTCCAGTCTAGAGGAAATCAATTCATCCAGATGCAGAAACAGATAAATTTAAGTGCATAAAAAAAGACATGCTGCCATATAGTAATTATAATAGAGAACGATGAATGTGCTGTAACTGAGTGCGGGGGAAAAACAGCAATTTAATACCTTGAACTTGACCTTGCTTCTGTCACACTGCTCAGCAGCTGTGGCACTTCGTATTCGATAAGTGTTTTTAGCTGACCGTTCCCTACACCATCACGGTACACAACAATCCGGGCTGGCAAGTCCTGATTGTACTTGTACCATTTGTTGAGTGCTCCTGCAGAATTTGGTGTGAGAAAAGAATGAGTTGTCTGATGCCAGCAAAGCATAAAATTCCCATTAAATATCAATGTTTAAATAAGTTTGTTATTTCAGACCACTGTGAAACAGGGTGGTACCTAATTTGGGTTGTACTTGCAATAACATAAAAACAGGTAACTTTAGGGAACATTCCTGCATCTTTGCTATTTGAGGAATCATAATGGTTTCTATGCCAAACAGATTCTTTTTTTTTTTAATATTTTATTTATTTATTTTTAGAGAGGGGAAGAGCGGGAGAAGGAGAGAGAGAGAAACGTCAAAGTGTGGTTGCCTCTCATGTGGTCCCCACTGGGGACCTGGCCTGCAACCCAGGCATGTGCCCTGACTGGGAATCGAACCTGCGATGCTTTGGTTCGCAGCCCGCGCTCAATCCACTGAGCTACGCCAGCCAGGGCTCCAAACAGATTCTTAAATGTAGCACATCACTTCAGTATAATTCTAATAGTTAAGCAATAAATTAAATTTTAATTCATACAATAGACATACAAATTCCCAAAACCAAAGTGATACTAATGCAGTTTCTTCAAGTCTTTAAATCTTCTCAATAAAAAGAGACTGAGTAATTTTAGGTCGTTTCCTTCTCTAATGAGCACAGACATGAACACACAGGAAAGAACTTGGCAGTCCCTCTGAAGCCATCTCTTCACATGGACTCACCCAAGTAGATTCCACGTCTCACTGACAACATGGCTTTAAAAGCCTTTCCACTCACTCTACTAGAAATCACCGAAAGAGCAGGGACTGGACAGTGACTCCTACCCAACAGAAACTTTACATGACCACTAAAAAAAATTACCAGGTTTGGAGTGAGGAGAAAGTAATAAAATAATGTAATAAAGATGTAATGATTTTTTGTGTGTATATATTGTATATACAATTGCATTAGTTTATTGTCTAGGAAATTCATTTTAGTTTGATAGAAGATCATATATGTAACCAACACATATCACCAAATCCACTTTTTTAGGAAAAAAAATCTTTACAACCCCTTACCTACCCCCCGCCCACCACCAAAAGTTTAAAGACGGGAAAACACAGCTCGGGGAAGGGTTGGGAATCCTGAGTGCTGCGAAGGAGCGACAAAGCCAGGTCTGGGCCAGGTCCCGCTTTCGGCTGCATCACGTTGTGGGAGGGTGCCCTTCCTCGCTGCTGTCTTCCCCATCTTCTCGGGCTGTGCCACACTATACCCACTGACACCCCCAAAGGCTTCTCTGCTATTTCTAGACCTAACACTGCTTAGTCGAAATCCTCTAGGGATTCCTCTAGGGTAGGTGTCTTCTGGCCTTCCAACTATTTGCCAGAGCCAGCGGTATTTACAAACTCTCGCTCCTCGTGGCTTTCTGTTTATACAGGCAGGTGACAATGTAAATTCTACAGTCTGACTGTTAGCGTAAGACAGGACACAGCCCTGGGGATCTCCAGCAGGCTGCCAGCTGATTCAGGCAGGTTTGGGGAGGTTGCTTCCTCCCATCTGGTCTCCTACAGACATGTGGACCTCGGATCTGAAGGAATCGTCCTTGCAGCCCACCACTTCTGCTATGTTTTTATTACCAGTCATGAAAACTTTTAAGCAATCTGCAACATCAGTGGTTGTTCTCTGAAGGATACAGCGGGAAAACCACCTAAGGAAAGCAAAGAACATAAGTAAAGTTCAACTTCAAAATATCTACTATAAACATGCATCAGGGTTAATTAAGAAACAGATATTATGAGTAAAAATCAATGTTGCTCATAATTTTGTATATGCTATATGATCACAATTATATTAAAAACTCGCCCTCCTCCAAAATGAAATTTATCAAAAAGAGAAACTAAAGTGATGTGCTGACATGAGACACATGTGGGTTCAAATCCTGACTGGTACACTCATCAACTTCCTGACTCTGCTATGTAAAGCTAAGCTCCTGTTTCCTACCGGTAACAAGGAAATTTACAAGATGGTATGATAGGTTCTACCTCATACTATTGTTGTAAAAATTAAATATTTTACAGATATATATAGTGCTTAGCATAGTACTTGAGACATAATAAGCAACAGAGGCCTCTATGCTATGATTATAAAAGAATTTATTAGTTTAGCAGGTCTTCTACTTTCAAAATAGTCAAAGATTTCTCAAGCACAAACTTCCACTTCTATTAGAGAGCCCCTTAGGCTTATAGTCTTAACATGATTACCTTATTTAGCTTTCAGACACAAGTTTTCTTGCCAAAGTCATTAACTAATTTAAAGCACTCAGAAAATGAAGATCACGACGGGAATAAGCATGCTATCAACACTGCTGTAGTTCTCCGCATACATGCAACAATAATGACGCGGTCAGCATGCTGCTAACTGGCTGGATGGCCTTTATCTGCCTGATCAGGGAAGCAACACACACAACAGGGATGTCTTTCAGCCTGGAATGAAGTCGGAGGCACGCTGCTGTTTCTCCTGTTTCCCACATTCCCCAGTACATACCCAACCACAAATTTAATGGAGCAAATCCAACAGCTTAAGTCTAGGAAGAAGAAATTTTGCCAACAGCTCCTTCAGCCTCAAAACATGGAATAGTGACAAATATCGAAACAATTCTAAGAACTATAATTTAATAAGAACTATGAGCTCATATTTAACATTAGCCCTAATCTTGCCTATGTTTCTAATAGCTGTGTGTACAACCATTGTATCAAATGTCTATGAGCATTAAGAATGATAAAATAGTCACAAGCATGTATTGAACATTTAAATGGAATAAGGGGTAGATTAGGATACAAATCCAGGCAATCTGATTCTTAATTGCTGGACATAATGCATGTAAAGTTCCTAGTACAATGCCTAAGAGAATGCAGAAGTTAGAAAATAAATGCACAAGAATTTCTACATAGCCATCATTTTAGGAGTATGACTGGCATATGAGCAACAGCTTGTTCTAATGTATGTATAAAAATTTTTTTAATGAGGCTATGTATTGCCCCAATATTATCAATCACGTTTATATATATAAGTATAATTTATGACTGTAAGTGTTCATATTTCTTAAATGAGTAAAGAATACAAACTATTCCTTGCTATATAGTCTTTAATTAAACCACAGTTAGTAGTCTAGATAGTAGAAGAAAATGTTAGGCTAATTTTAAAACTACCTGGTGATTCTGAGGTTAACACTGGCCACGAATCCAACCACCACGATCCCCTTGTTGAACGCGTCTTTACAGACATCAATGCCGACTACCATCAGGGACTTCAACTGTAAAATTAAAATTTTCATCATTTAATGGGGTGAGGTATTATTTCCCCAAACAATGAGTTAATATGAAATTAAAAAAAAATTATTGCCCTGGCTGGTATAGCTCAATAGGTTGAGCGTGGGCATGTGAACCAAAGGGTCACTGGTTCAGATCCCGGTTGGGGCACATGCCTGGGTTGCAGGCTATGTCCCCGGTATAGGGCGCACAAGAGGCAACCACACATTGACATTTCTCTCCCTCTCTTTTTCTTTGCCTTCGCCTCTCACTAAAAATACATAAATAAAATCTTTAAAAAACTATCTCTACTTACTTAATTATTCATATTAAGCTAGGTGCCAGAGAGGTGAAGGTCCAGGTAAGGCAGATTATTAAACTGGAAGCCAAAGAGACTGAAAAATGAGGGGAAGAGTATGGTACACACTTTGCTTAGAAGGCTCACTAGAGTCCAAAATAGCAACCATTTTGTGTGGAGACGGTCAGGGGCCATCAGTAGTTCAAAATATTCTGGGAAAGTGGTCAGTCCATTTACCGCCTGCCTCCAGGATGAAAGAATCTGAAGAGGAATCCCATTCCTCTTTCTTCAGATCTCTAAGGAATCCTCATCCTCACCTGGCTCTGCATCTCCAGAGGGGCTGCTGGGGGTCCCCCCATACACTCTGCTCATGGACACAGAAAGCAATGGCCAATAGTCCCTTATTTCTTATCCTCTCACTTCCTCCCACAGTGGCAATGGTCCAAGAAAGAGAGAGGATTTTCTCAGTTTCCAACACAATTTGGAGGTTGAGCTCACAGACTCTGCCAGTTCTCCGAGGTCTGGGAGGCCACTCCGACAGTTAGTGCCTTGTGACATCAGGTAAAGGCAGAGCCCATGGAAGAGATTTTAAATAGCTGTCAGAAGGCTCCAAATCAAGTCCCTCCAAGTCTATGCCAAACTAGATTCTCTTTCATGAAATATCTGTTACCAGCTTAACTGGAGCTCCCTGAGGGCGGGGGCCACGCCTGACCTTTGCATATCTTCACAGTGGCTTGTGCACTGCCGAAACGCAGAGTGGAGGCTCAACAAGCAAAACAAATGCTTCTGGGGTCACACAAAAATATCTCTTACTTTGATTTAACTTTTAAAATGAATTAATCAATTGATGGATTACTAAAACGAAGAGTGACAGGCTCCTCACAGGAATCTCAACGGCCCACAGCTCGCCTCCGAGTTTACAGGTCATCTGCATGGCAATCTTGGTGGCAATACTCATCATCATTCCCTGTTTACTCAAGGTGTGAACCAGCACACACTGGCTTGGGACAGGGCAGTCACAGCTCAGGTATTTTTTAATGGACTCATAATAGCTCTGCTGATTGGAAGGCAGAATACACATTACCTAAAAACAAAACAAACAAAAAGTCAATTTACTTATGCTTAGAAATAACTTTATAAAGAAAAATTAAATACATGGATTCTCCAAACATCTTTTGCCCTTAGGTTCTCAAGAAGCAAAAATGAACATGCCTACAGGTCTTAAAACTTTGACAATTAAGACCATTTGAAAGGCCTTCTCATCAGCCATCCACTGCACCAAGCCCCATTCCAGTCTCACCTTACCCATCACCCTTGGCTTTCCCTTCCCCTGCATCTCTCTACTGATTTGATCCTGTTAGTGCCCTCAAGTTCCCTTCTAACCTAGCTCTTCCTCCAGCTACCTCCCCCTTTTGGCCATGCCCTTCTCCTATGGCTCTCCAGCTCTCATCCCTTCTGCCTCCCAGCTTCACCCACAGAGAAGAATTGGCTTACAATGTGGTATGTTTCCCATTAGGAAGTGAACAACAAAAATTTAAAAAAAACCATTTTTTTCTTTCACTGGTACTTGAAAATGGGGATCTGGGAAGTGGGAAAATAAAGAGAAAGAAACTTCAGGTCTGCTGGTATTTTTTAGTTCCACCCGTCTCTGTCAGTGCCCCTATTTCTTATCAGGTTTCCCTCACAGAAGGATCTCCCCTGGACTACCTCCATCTCCTTTCTATCTCCTATTCTCTACCTTCAAAACCCCCTAAATTATAGAAAAGATAGGCACTCTCATGACTAGCAGAAGAAAACAAATGAAGTGATTTTTTTCACCTGCATTTCTGTTCAAAATCATAATCCCAAGGACTAAAATTATTTACAATTAATTATACAAAGTGGGGAAAAGTATTTTTAAATTGTCAGCAAAATTCTCTTAAGAGCCTTCCTTCCTTTCATTCTGTGAGTTTGGGGCCAAGCAAGTTAGGTGGCAGAACAAAGCAGCCCTTACAATTAATTAAGAACAACCAGGGATGAAAGAAGAGGGAGCCAAGTGAGACTGGTCACATCAGGGTCGGAGAAGCAAGCAAATGTTTGGTGAATACTGGCAGCCACATTTCTCTCTATTGGAGCGGGGCGGGGGGTAGGGGGGGTTACCATTTGGAAAGGGAGAATGCCTTCCTGTGGTATTGAGTTGGAACTGGAGGTGTGAACATGTTTTTAATATACACATAGATACACAGAGCAGTAAAATAGGTGTAGTTGTGCATAATGTATATGTGTGTATGTACACATTAACACATACATACAAGTATTTGCCCTCATCTGCCCACTGAGACAGCCCGCAACAGCGACACTCCAGGAGCGAATGAGTGCATTCAATGCCCAGACCTTGGTTTCCAAATACTCTTCTCCACCCAGAGGAGTCAGGGCCCATGAGAGAAACTTCTGATTCCAGAGCTGGGCAGCAAAACTTCAGGGTTAACCTAAATATCTTATTGTGCCAGACTGTAAGGGCATGTTCCAAGAAAATTGGGGAAATGTCAAAAGGCTTGAATGGAGTTCTCACAGGAAAACTCAGGGACAATCTCGGCATCAAAATAAATAATAGCAGTCATGGACTTTAAGTTAGTAAATAGGAATGCATAGTGATATAAATAGATGAACAAAGAAACAGAGAGAAAAGCTTTTCTTTATAATGTAATGCCACCTGATAAATGTAGAAGGAGGTATGGAATTAGAAAGCCAACACTGGCAACCATCAGAGTATTAACGGATTCAGACAAGAATGACCAACGGAGTGCTTGCTTCGGCAGCACAAGCACCGTAACAGGGAGGATTCGGAGATCAGCACGGCCCCTGTGCAAGGACGACACGCAAATCCGTGAAGTGTTTCATATGTTTAAACACATGTATTTATAACAACAACAGAACTACCAATGGATTCTAAAGTGAGTGGATAAAAGTTTGATGAGGAACAGATATTCACATAGTCCCAAAGTACCTCCCTATGAAAACAGACCAACCCTAATTAATTACAAAGAGAAAAAGAGTAACTTGACAGTGGAAACTTGACCAATACCGCCTTAATCAATGGGGTACCTGGTAGGATGCAGTAAAAACAAAGAATCATACTCCTGCCAAAAGTACATAACCTGAATTTAATCAAAAGGAAACACCAGACAAACCCAAATTGAGGGGCATTATATACATAGCTGGTCCATACTCTTCAAAATTCAAAGGTCATCAAAGGCAAGGAAAAATGACGGAACTGTTCCAGATTGCACATGAGACAAAAGGGACGGGACCACTAAGTGCAATACATTAGATCCTCTCACTAGAGAGGACATGTTTGAGATAAAGGGAGGAATGTTCAGAGTCTGCGGATCAGCCGGTCGTACTGTCTCTTGGTGTTGATGGTTGTCTTATGGTTCTCAGGAGAGTGACCTCATTTGCACGGAATATGCACTAAAGTATTCAAGGGTAATAGAACATCATGTCTGTAACTTAATCTCAACTGGTTTGGAAAAAAATAGCTAAAGATATATAGAACAATAGATGATTGATAGAAAGAAACATACAAAATGATAAAGCAGATATGATAAAATGTCAACAATTGGGGATTCTGAGTGAAGAGTATATGGGAGTTTTTGTACCAGCAACTTTTCTATAAGTTTGATTTTATTTTTTAAATAAAAAATAAATGCTCGGAGTGTGAGAATTTGCTTTGTCCAATATCACATCCTTATGGGCCATTTTTTTGTGTATTTGACTAAAAGAGCTACAGTGCTTTGCATGAGATATGAGAGGGAATGTTGGGAGCGGGGATGAATGAGCTAGGGAGGTAAGACGAGGAGACGGGACAGGAAAAGCACTGCAATATAGTGCAAGGCTGAGACTGCAGAGAAGAGCACACCCTTCCAAGAAACAGGAATGGGTGAGATATTTTTAAGAACAGGGAAGTCCATTTTAACTTGTCTGCAGTGTTGAAATGTGATTTCTTGGACGCAAATCCTCTGCAGTCAGCCTCACCACACACACACACACACACACACACCCACACACCCACACACCCACACACACCCCTACCTACTCTGGGAAATGAGGCAATTGTGGAAATCCCACAGGGTGATACAACGCAGGAGGAAATGGCACTCACAAAAGATGAAACACACCCAGGAGGGCAAGAATTCAGAGCAAGCAGAAATATGGGGTTATAGGTGACATGGAACACAGGTGCCCCAACATTTAAGGGATACAATAGAAGTTAATTTATCTTAAATCTTAAGTGAAAGATGACTCCCCCAATAAGTGATAAAAATACGTAGACATCCCAGAGGCTGATATAGGGGTAACCACAAGAATTTTAAAATAAATATTAGAAATATGAAAGAGAAATAAAATACTGATTAAAATACAAAGATTAATACTTTCTTGGGTACTTGGGGAAATGCACAGCAATTTGTAAACATATCATGGGAGATTGTGTTCAGATTCTTTCAAGACTGTCACATATATTGAAAAACAAAAATTATATATCAAAACACAAAACGACCCTGTACTCACCAACTGAACATCAGGATCAACATGTTTCTGTATGACGCCAAGAAATGCAGCTGGATTTTCTTGTACTTTCATCCTACATAAAAAGAGTAATTTTGAACACATAAAATTCTTCTCTGAGTAGCACATAATCATATGGAGTTAAAATAATACAAGTGGATCTTTATAACAGAGTAGCAATTTGAGAAAAAAATTATTAGAGAAAAGTGACCACCTTTTGAGTCTAAAATTGTTTTTCCCACTATAAGACATGTCAGAAATATTTAATAATCATTTATATTAGCTTTAAAATAGTTTGGTGGCAAATAAAAATTTTGGAATTGTACAGAATCCCTACGATTAATAATTCTGCTGCTCAAAATGAGGTTGAAAATGAACTTTTAAAATCACAAGTCACAATATCAAGTGTCTGAAACAAGATTTAAATTAAACTAGGATTAAGATTTCTCTAATACCAAATCTCCATAAGAACTTTAAAATGAATGTTTCAAAAATCATTAGGTTAATGAGACCAAGATGTTCAGCTATTCTTGAATATGTGTGATTCAGACTAAAAGATTTTCTTTCTCCCATGATAGCTTGTTTGGAGCCTGGAATACTTGGCCTTCGTCAATCAAACAGTGAGCAAGTTCTCATCAATTATGTGTTCTGTGCTCACAGCAAGTGATGGGGCAGAGGCTACAGAAATGATTCCCACACAGAGGAATTTATAAATCTACTTTGTTCATGTAGAATTAGCCTCTCTTAAGTGTGTATGATTGCCTGGCCTGATTCCCAGTGGCCTTTTAAAACTTGCCCACCAGGGGGCAGGACCACTGTCTCCTACTAGCTGATTCCAACCAGCTGCAGGAATGGCTTAACAGCTCTTAAAACAACTCAATGCTTCTGACTTCTACAATTCAATCTCTTGAATCAGATGCAACCACTATCGTACTGTCCATTCTTTCTAAAGTCATCTGGCAAATGTTTCAGATGGGAGAAACTATGCATATAAATATAACAGGTAAATGGATACTTCATGGGGGATGGGGGGCGTTGGGAGGGAAGGATGGGATCAAATACAGACTTTCAAATAGAACAGGCCAGGAACAGAAGATGGACACGAGCTTGCTCATGGAACTGGTGTGCGAAAGATGCCAGCCCAGGGTCTGCTGACTGCAGCTTCTTACATTAATCTTTTCCTGCCTTGTTAATTAGTTCATAGTTTAAGAGAAATTAGAGCAGGTGAAACTCAAACCAGGCAATCTGTTAACAGATTTTTTTAAGGGGAGAATTCTAAAATACAGTATAAAATGAGATTGAGGCTATCTGTGGTTTTCAACAATGCATGCACTGCTGATGTAATTAATCAGCAGCCCTGTGTTTAAAGAATAATTTCCCACCCTGCCAATGAGGACATCTACATCTCCACCATAACAAAGAAAAAAAGTGTCTATTGCTCCTTACTAAGTATATCAAGCTCAATAAACGAGGCATGATCAACTTCATGACTTTCCTAAAGCAAAAAAATATTCAGTTTGGAGCATGCTTGTGTGTGTGTGGATCCCTGACTAGACTGAAAGCAACTTCTTTGTCTTTCTCATCCCTCCAAACTGTCATAGTGTCTAACACACAGCAGATACTCAATAAGTGTTCAAAAACTAAATGAAGGGCCTTGGTTTAATCAGAAAACTGTCTAAATGACTAATTTTATTCTATAGTAACAGAATCAGAAAAGCTTATTTCAGATCTATGTTTAGATTTAATTTTAAAGCCTAAAATTTATGAAATGAGCCAGGAAATGCAACTTTATTTTTTTAAATATCCTGTTTGCTGTTAAGTTTTATAGATAACTAATATGAGAATTAAAGAAAAAAACTTGAGTAGGTAATATATGGATTTATACCTGAACTAGCTAGCACTGAAAAAATTTCAAGGTAATGAGACTATTGCCTAAAAACTGGGAAAAAAACATTTTACAAAGACCAATATAAAATATATTTTAACTGTATAGAATTTAATCATAGCAAAAATGTATTTACTTACAACTGTTTTTTTGGCACTTCAAATTAGGAAACTTTATTGAGATAAAGAAGCTTTTATAGGTACCTCAGCCCTTATTTCCTAGCCTCTAACCAAACCAAATTAATATATTAAAGAGGTTGGGATGATTTTCAGTGTATTCTCACATTTTGGGGTAGTCCACATTAAATCCCATAGAACTTCCAACTCTTCTTAGGCAGCTCAGAAAGTTCTCAGTCACATTTTCAGCTCTGTTGCTACATACAATCAACCATTTATTCAGAGATTTTGCACTTAAAATCTTGCAAGTTCGAATATCCTTGGACCAATCAGCAGCAGACATGGGTTGACACTGAGAAAAATGATCATGACAGGGTTGAACACATTTATTCAGAAAGCAATTCAAGAAAAACAGTGAAGATGGCCCACATTTATCCTAAGAGAACTATTTAGAACTATTTGCTGTTCAGACTCAAAACATCTACACAAGCATTACACATCTGAACAGAATACATGCTTCCCAGGAGTGGAGGCATCTGAGCACCATCCCAGGTCAGCCACTGCATGGATGCAGAGCCTTAGACAAGTCCCTTTACTTCACAGGCCTCCACTGTGTGAAAAAAAATTTTTTTTTTGTCTGGTTCAAAGACCTCTAGGTTCCTTTCCAGCTCTAAGAATCTCTGACCTTTATTATGAATGGTGGCTCAGGCAAGTGGGTTGTCCAGTTTGGTCTCTTTAGGCATCTAGATCGCTCAAATAGAAAATGCTGATTACTGATACTCCAGGTCCTCATTCTAAAACTAATAACCCTACAGGGCAGTTAAGAATATATTTATGCAAGGAGCAGCTACACCTAGGAGCAAAGATGAGGCTGTGACACAAGCTCCTCGCCCACTCTTGGAAGGTTCCCCAGGTGATAGGAAAGACTAGCTCCCTACACTGAAGAAGGGAGACTTTAGACTGGGCACACTGGTCCCTAGCCTTCTACATATATCCATGGACTGGAAGGGAATGGAAATGTCCTTGGTATCATGAGCCGGGAAGAGCCACTGTTAGAATTTCAAAGAAACACACTATAATCTAATTCCTTGTTGCTCAAAGTGTTGTCTTGGAACACCATGGCTCTCTCCTGAGAGCTTGTTAGAAATACAGAGTCCCAGGCCCCATCCCAGACCCTCTGAATCAGAATCTGCATTTTAGTAAGTTCCCAGGTGATTCATCTGCACGTGAATGTTTAAGAAGCCCTGTAATTCCCTTGCTTTACAGACCCCAAAGCAGTGGATGAGAGAGGTTATGGAGCCAGGTGGTGGCAGTGACAGGTTTAGAATGCTGGTCTTCTTGACGTTGCAACCAGAGTATTTTTCTCTAAGCACTCTGACTTCCAATCACCCACCATCCTCACGATGCCTAGCCATTAGGTAGCTAGGCAGAGACTCCACTCCAAGAAGAGACCTTAGGCTGAGAATGGAGGGGAAGGGTTAGTCCCTCCATGGAGGGTTCTGTCTGGAGCCAAGGTTTATTCCCTCCCTTTACAGCCAGTATGAGGAGAGTCACATGCTCTCACCTATGCTCCTACTTGTTATGGGCTGACAAAAGACCCAGGACAAATGCCCATGGCCCACTCTGAGGTCCGTGAATGTTTAGTTTACTCATCTCCTAGAACCCAATCTCAGAAAAGCAGAACTGGTCAAGAAGTCTATGACCCAGTCACATCTAGCCATCTACCGCCACCTCGAGGAGGCAGGTTCTCCCATTTTATGTTCCTTCTATGGAGCCCTGTTTCCATGTGAAAAAATGCAAATTAAAAAAAAGCTGACAAATAGAAGACTTTACTTATGGAGATAATGAGACAGGTCATTCTAATATTTAAATTTATATCCTGCTTCATATATGGAGCTAAAATTGAGCTTCTCTTTAGTGATTCCTGACCAATATCCTAACGGGGGCCTATATTTTAGTACTTTAGATAATTATGTGTGGTTTTGTTTTGTATTGTTTTCATAAGTAGTTTTTTTCACCTTCTCCAATAAGTTTTGGTAATTTAGAATAGATTATGAAAAAGAAATGAAAAAATCCCCATTCTGCCAACACAAACCAACTGCTGCTTAGTTTAAACTAATGTTTAAACATGTCAGTTCATTATATCAAATAGGGCAAGAAGAGAGCCTTTAAAATGACTAAAATATAATTGAATTTTAAAATGGGAAAAGTAGAAATGCAATGCACAATTTTGTATAAAATAGATTCACTTCTTCCACTGAAGCCCGAAAGAACCAATGATTGGCCTCTTCAAGTTTCAGAACATTGTTCCCCCAAACGCTATGGCTGGGGATGAGATCTGTGTGAATTTCTTCATGCTTATGACAACTGAACAGCATTTTACTTTGGGATAAAAACAACTCTGGTATCAGGAAACATAATTTATTGAAAAATTAACCTTCACCAGCGAGCAGCATTTTCCCAGATACTATGATTTTTCTTTTTTGTTAGTGACATAAGAGTACTACAATACTCAATAGTAAGTGGGCATGTTTTAACTACAATGGCTTGAAATGCCATTTTTTAATACATCTTGAAATGTGACACTGACTTTAAATCGAACTGACTGATGTAAATCATGTGCTCTGGGGGCTGCTAAGCCCACGCAAGTACACTGAAATTGAAGAGGAAAAGAGAGGGGACCTCGAGGTTCAGGACAAAGGAAGCACAAGAACATACTCACTGAGAAAACAAATGAACATTACAAGCCCACTTAGTCACTCTGGCATGTGATCGAACTTACACACAGTCAAGCAATTACTGTTAAATAAAAATAAAATCACAGCACTTACTATGTGGCCTTGCACTAATATCTTTTCTGAAGGCACAACCCGGCCAGTCAGTGACATCTGGCATCCGAAATGCAGCCCCCAGGTCTCCAGCTCAAAACGAGCATCCTTGTTTCTGTTGATAGAGTTGAGTGTTAAGTCACAAAAGTGCTTCTTTTCTAAAGAATTCTAATCATTAGAGACAATTATAACTTACTGAATTATTCAGAGGCTGATTTTTTTTAGGATTCCTGACTTCTATTTCCACTCACTAATTTCTTTTCCTCCTGTTCTAAAGAACTATGGGTGTGAGATCTGGGACTTGCAGGGTGGCACACTGGCTGGCAAAACGGGCCTTAGAGCCAGACAGACCAGGGCTTACCTTCCACTGCTGACGTTTAAGAATGCGTGACCCTGATCAGACTGTAACTTTACACTATTGACCTGTGGTTTTCTTATTGGCAAAATGTATGGTTTCTAAAACTAGCTACCTCATAAGGCTGATGTGAAGATTAAATATGACGACACATGACAAGTGCCACCACAGTGCCTGGCAGATGCTGTGTGCTCAATAAATGTGACATACTATTCACGATAATAAACTTAATAAAGAGATATTGTGGAGTCTCTGGATGTGGAGATATCTTCTGGAAATAACTGAATTTGTGGCTTGAGAGTAGATAGAGAATGATACAGAAAAGGAACATGAGAACCTTACGCTTCAGAAGAGTCACAGGATAGACTGGACAGTGGGAAGACTAAGAGGAGAATATTAGTATTAGTAATAATAACCACTTTATTTATCTGCATAGTACTTTAAGGTTATAACTTAATAAGCTTTAATCATAGTTCATGTATTATCTCATTGGATGATGACACATATGGTCATCGCTACCAGCTGTGAGCTCCTTGAGGAGAGCAGTCATACTGACTTTGGGCCCTGGCATGTGTTGTATAGGAGCCGGTACATGGTGAGCCAGACACTCACAGAAGAGACTGATGTAATTCATGCTTTTATTCACCTATCAAAGCTTCCCCTCCCTCTTTAGGGAAGCTCAAACCTCTCTACCACTGACTCTCCACAACAGCTCAGTATTTCCATCTACTCATGTTATGTCTAGTCTAGTCCTAATGACTACTTTGAGTTAATTATTTTGCCTCCAGTACTATCTGTCAAAAATAAGATGGGTGAGGTGACCCCTGGTCAGGACACTGGGCTGAAATAAATGGGATTACTGGAAGGTGGCAGGGATGTGGCAGGAAGACTAATCCATAAAGGGAGAGAACAAGGAATAAGTAGGAATAACTTATTCTCAAGTAGGAATGAGTCTGGGGAACGTCTAGGATAAGTGACATTAACAGCAACCCTAAAATAGAAAATTATGAAACCACAAGCATTATAATAGAAATGCACATTTATCATATAGAAACATTAAAAAAAAAAGGCAAGTTACAAAACATGATGCATAGGCCCTGGCCAAGTAGCTCAGTTGCTTAGAACATCACCCTGATACACCAAGGTTGTGGGTTTGATCCCAGGTCAGGGCACATATAAGAAGCAACCAATGAATATACAAATAAGTGGAACAACAAATTGCTGTTTCTCTCTCCCTCCCTCCCTCCCTCTCTTTCTCTCTCTCTCTAAAATCAGTAAAAGTTATTTTTAAAAAATATGATATACAATGTTATGCCATTTCCCTAAAAATAGCATGATTATATGCACTTGAAAATATCTGAAAGAATACACATCATTCATTCAATTATAATTCATTCATTTAATAAATTTTAGAGTACACACAAACACACCTCTTTTTTGTTTTGTATGTAAATTTCTAAATTCTTCCTTCAAATTTTTCATCTTTAAAGAAAAAAAGATCATTCTACAACAATGTTGCCCAGTAGAAATATACAGCAAGCCACATATTTAATTTTAAGTTTTTTAGTAGATGCATTAAAAAGTAAAAATTAACAAGTACAATTATTTTTTAGATATATATTATTTAACCCAATGTATCCAAAATGCAACCATTCCAAGATGTGGCATTAACCACATTTTAAGTGCCCAATAGTTACACAAGGCTACCTTGCAGGACAGTGAAGTTGTAGGAGGTCAGAAGGGAAACAGGGAGAGGCTCTCCATCACGGAGTACAAATAACTGTCATAAATGAGGGCAGGAATGCCACTGAGAATCAGGTGGGCTGAACTGAAGGCCACAGAGGTATTCCTAAGTTTAAATAATACATGGTGGGGTTTCCCGATGACCAGTGTGCTGAGGTCACACTACTAAGATCTGAACATTCCTGACCCTGACTGTTGGGGACCTGGAGGAGTTTTAGAGCATTTTGTTTTTAAAGTTACAGTCCTCTTTCCTCTTCTTTCAAACTTCTGTCCAGAACCTAAATGCATTAAGTGGATGAAAGCAGAGCCATCTAGCAGATGCAGGGTGGTAGTTCTGCCGGAGCAGCCTTCACCTGCCTCCCTGCATCCTGTAGACCTGCGGTATCCTGGGTGACCCTTCTGGCCCTGGACAACCCAATTCAAAAGTGCCTTGATCTGAATCAATAGGAAAGAGACATTTTCATCAGGGAATGCAACATTTCATAGATCATCCAATTCTGCAAACTAGGCCAGAGGCAGGGTGCACCCTGGTCCCAGCGAGATGTCTGGTACCTCTGGATGTCATCGGCAAGCCTGGCCAGGCGCTGCTGCCTTCCTACAGGACTGAGACGCGTTTCTTCAGCCACAGCTTTCATCAGCTGGAAATCAGAGGCTGCCTGGCTAGTCAGTCCTATTAAGCATAAACAAAAATAAAGTAAGAAAAATGAACACTATACAATGTAACCCCAGACCATCTCAGGCAGACTAAGCTTTTCGCCGAAGCTGAATCAGATAACGCTCTCCAATAAAAATGCAAGCTGTGTATGTCATTTTACTTTTCTAGTAGCCACATTTTAAAAAAAACGCACCCAAAAAAGAAACAGATGAGCCCTGGCCAGTGTGGTTTAGTTGGTTGGGTGTTGTCCTGCAAACCAAAAAGTTGCCAGTTCGATTTTGGGTCAGGGCACATGCCTGAGTTGCAGGTTCAGTCCCCATTTAGGGCACATATAAGAAGCAACCAATTGATGTTTCTCTCTCACATCATGTTTCTCTCCTTCTCTTTCTCCCCCGCTTTCCCTCTCTCTAAACCAAAATAATAAAATTATAAAAAAAGAAACAGGTGAAATTATGTAAATAGTATATATTATTTAATTCAATATATCTAAAATATTACTTCAACATGTAATCAATATAAAAAATTCATTCAGTTATTTTCCTTTTTTTATACTGTCTTTGAAATCGAGTCTGAATTTTACACTCACAGCACCTCCCCATTTCCTCAATCACCCTAGTCACATTTCAAGTGCTCTGCAAACACACGTGGCTACCGACTACCACAGGGGACTGTGCAGATCTAGAATATCAGAATACCAAGAACAATGAGCATCCCTCCCTTCAAGGAATATATCCTTACGAGTGTTTCTAATCACAAAACTAACACACACATGCCATACTGATGTAGGCAATACAAATATGTAAAAAGTAGAAAGTCCTCCCTTCTCTAGTCCCACCCTGCTAATCAAAGAAACATGATTAAAAGGACTCAAGACTGTTTGTCAGTATACAGTGAAGATTACTTCTGGAAGTACATGCAAAAAGAAAATAAGGATGATTTTGTCACAAAAAGTATACTAGAAGAAAAATTCTCATCACTTCCTAAACTAGTGAAGTTCAAAAAATGGCGAAGCACAACAGCGTGGTTTCAGGAAAATATCTGGGACCTATTTTACATCGAAATAACAAATGGAATACATGAGGTAACCGAGCAATTTCCAAAGGACACTCTATCCTCCCACTTTCTCTACTATCAAATAAACGACTTAAGGCTCCATCCTCCAGGGGTTCAATCAGTGCTCTGGCACGCAGCTAACTGAAGGAGGTTCTGCCCACTGCTAAGTACCAGAAGCCTGTGGTGAAGAACCTGCTAGAGAGTAAAACATAAACATTACCTGTTAGAAAGCAGAGCTCAGGTATCAGGTGGACCATCCGAGCCTCGGCGTTATTTCTCTTGCTTTTCAACAGACTAACAAGCATTGGCTGATGTAGATCAGATAAAGTAATATCATACTGCTATAGAATGCAAGATTAATGAGGGAAAAGTTAATATGGAAACACCGTAAAATAAGCATCTTTGTTTATAAGCAACAAGGTAATTGCAAAATGAATACATAAACAAATTTTTTCAATGAAGAAAAAAGATCCCATGGTTACCTACTCATTTCTGCTTCCTTCCTCTCAAGTTCTATCTTTTATATCTGAGGGCCAGTTTTTAATTATCTTTCACAGGGTGACATCGTTTTATTTTGTTTGTAATCATGTCCCTGTTCTCTTCTGGGTTCCATCCAGAGTCAGAACAGTCTCCAGCTGGCTCCACACGCAGGTCAGCGACCTGCTGGAGCTGAGTCCAGTCCAGCATTCCCACCACTGACGATGGAGGCAGGCTGCCCCATGCGTAACTGACTAGCTCTACGCACCTATATTCATCTTGAAAATGTCTATACACAAGCTGGAGGCTAGGGTTCCATTAAGTCAACCTCAGACTTCCCCAAAGAGTGTGACTGTCCTTAACTTCCAGGATTGCAAGATGTTGTAGGGAAGCAGCTACGAAGTCTGACAAACGTGAATCTGACCCCCAAACCTTCTACTTAATTGTACTGGGTCACTGGGGAAGGCACCTCCCTTTCCTCTTCTATCAAATGAAGAGAACAGTAGCTGAGTAGTACCCATGTAAACCACTAGCATCGTGTCTGGTTTTTAATGAACTTCTCCTACCTCACCCCCTTTTCCTCTCCTAGGCTTGAATTTCAACATTTCACTTTGCCCAAAGTTCATTTCTCTTGCAAAGGCAGGAGTTCCAATTAACATTCATCTCCAGTGTAATTTACTCAGCACTGATGACAGAACAACTGGAATTATAAATTATAAGATGCCTGGGCATCATGTGATGCTGATATCAATAATTATAATTAAGCAAGAAGTGAGGGTTTCTCCATTTCAATAAGGACTTTTAGTCATTAAAATAAAAAACAATTCAGAAAATTGCAACTTACAGTGGTGACTGCAACTCAAGTTACAGCTAAAAAGCTTAGAGAAGCCTTTGTAGAAGGAAGAGTTTTTATACATGACTTCATTAATTCAGTACACATCTTGTGCCTACGATGTTTCATGAACTGCAGTGGGTCATCATCCATAAAGCAAGGTAGATGGGAAGCACAAACAACAATATGCTAAGTGCTTATATTTTTCCTTCTCTAACCTTAACAAACCTAAGAGGCAGATATTATCATCATCCCCTTCATAGATGAGGAAACACCATCAGCAACCAAGCAAGTTTCCCAAGGCCCCATAACTGGACATTAGCACAGCCAAGACTTATCCCCAAAGGCTTGGGAACCTCTGCTTGTTCCAACACTCAGTACTGGGTCCCAGGGGCAGGGAGGGGTTGGAGAGGGAGAAATGCTGGTGGTAGTAAAACAATTTATGGCTCTTAAATCAGGGAAGGGGTTTATGAAGGAGGCAGAGTCTGAAGAAATTGGACTTGAAGAAAATGTGGGGGTATAAGGACTCCAGGGTAACAACTCGACCAAAACATGTTCCGGGAAGAGAGTATTCTATTTACCTGGGGCATGGCCAGAAATTCTCCCTGCTATGCTATGTATGGTATAAGGTAAATTTTACCCTCTCCCTTGCCCCAATTTTCTTAGCATTTGAAAATATGGTTCATGATAAGATAAAATAGAGAAATACAAAGGTCAATATCAACAAGTCTTCCACTTTGAAAGTGGGCACATAATAACTTAGTGATCCTTTTCTGGACAGAGAGAAAGACATTTGAGAAAAAGAAAATTTTGTTTCTTTTTCTCTTCAGTTATGACATAAATGTAGTGAAGATGACTCACTTCAAAGAAAGTGAGTAGGATTTTACAATCATTCCTTCTCAGGGTGTCACAGGTCCTAAAATCCATCTGCTCAAAGGAGAACAAATTTAACCACACAGAAGAGAGACCCAAACATTGAACAAACTTTGTGTTTACAAATAAACACTATGGAGCACATTTCATGCACAAGATGCATGGCAAGGAACTGGGCATCAAGGGTTAGCCAAACGCCACCCCTGTCCTAGAAGGAAGACGTGCTCTGGAAGCAGTGTGACAAGTTCTTAGAGCACAGCTAGGCTCTTCTGTGACTGTGTTGAGAAGCAGAGTCAAGAGAGGACTTCATTAATGAGGTGACCTCTGACCGCGAGGCTAGGATTTTCCTGGTGGTGAAGGACAAAGGTATGATGTGGCTTCATGCAGATGTCTAGTGAACCTGAGCAAAGCTGGGGAGCATTTAGTGACAGACGTCAAGTGGCCTGGGTGACGGCAGCATGGGGTGCCTGGTGAGAATGCCGTGGGAGATGAGGCTCAAGCGGAGATGGGGCTAAACTGTGATGCTAGAGATGAAGAGGGGAGGCTGGGAAAAGGGGGACAGGGTCTCCACTCTTCACCCAGTGCTCACAATGTGCAGGTGCCGGGCTAGATGCCCTGTGTGCACTATTATCTCACTCACTGTTTTCTCTGCATCATGGAGGCAGGCAAATGACTCCCTGTCACAGACAACATTTCATGCTTAGCGATTTGCTCAAGGTTACACAGCTGGTACCAGGACCATCTCATCCCAGAGCTTGTGCTCTTAACCACATCTCTGGGCAATGTTTCAGAGAGCTCTCCCTGGGGGCAGCGAGATGACAGGTCACAGTGAGGAGGGCTGGAGCTGGGAGACCATACAGGGGTGACCAAAATGCCCCAGGTGGGAATCCGTGAGAGGTTCTGTACTGAGGTGGTGAGTAGGGTGGGGAGGGGTGTGGGTTCCAGGGATAATTCAAGGATAAAAAATGTAGCACCCATCTTGGTGACAACCAAGGGAGGAGGTGAGGATGAAGCAGGGCAGGAAGGAAATCCCAAGGAGAAACACGTGAGAAAGACAATGAATTCAGTATGAATTATGTTAGTCTGAGATGTCTGTGGGATAGTCACGCCAAGATGGTCTGAAAATAGAGATGAGTATGTCATTTAGAAATGAGGGCAAGGCAAAAATACTATATTTGAGAGGTTTCAACATACAAAGAAAAGATCCGACACATGGGAACCATGGTGAATAATAGCATTTAAGGTTTGTGGGAAATTAGCAGGGAAAAACATTTAAAAAACAAAGGCTGAGAAAAGACAATCTGAAACCTAGCAGAGAACACCAGGGATGTGCCCCCAGTATCCAGGTGAAAGTGGTCACTAGTGTCAAATGCCATCAAAAACCCATTAGGATAAGAAGAGTAAGTGAATTTGACCTTTAAAGATCAATTTCCGTAGCAGCCAAACCAGGCATCAGACTTCAGGAAGAACTGAAGCGGTGCTTGGAGCTGATGTAGGTGATGGCCTTCTAAAGAAATTAGCTAAGGAGAAAAAGGAGACAGCTTTTCTTGAAGGTATAGAAAGATGACAGAAAGGTTTTTGCCTTGTGTTTTTTAAAAACAGCTGTGAGAGTGTTTTCAGACTCTCTGGAATATGACTACACATTAAAAGAAGGAGCCTCTGAAGGTGGAGGTGGGGGCAGGGGAGACTGTGATAATTGTGAATCAAACTTCCAGAGACAGCAGGAGATTCCATCAATAAATGTTTGCGTGTCTACTACGTGCAAGGTGCTGTGCCAGCCCTGGGTGAAGTCCAGAAGGGGAGTCAGACCATTCACATCCTGCTCACAATAATTTGATGCAGGGAAGTGGGGCCTAGGGAGAGCATCATGGGGTTCCCCTAAGAGTTGACATCTGAGCTGAGTATTGAGAGTATTCAGTGACTGGCTGGCTGTGAAGGGGTGTCCAGGAAGAGGAAGCAACATGTGTGAAAATGCAAAGGGAAGTAACCACAGAACATACAAAGGAAACAGCAGTGGTAGGAGAAGAGACTCAAGAGTCAGAGGGGGGTCATATCATAAATAGCCTTGGAAACTCTGCCCAGGAGATTAATTACATCTAGCTCCTAAGGAAACAGGGAACCACAGAAATATTTTAAGCAGGGAAGTGATGTTACCATACATGCTTTTAAGGGAGATGACTCGGCCTACAGGAAGAAGGACAACAGGAGACAGGATGAGGATCCTGTCCAGGATCTAGGCCAAGGCAAGGATGGTAGGGATGGAGGAGAAGGGAAAAGTCAGAGAATGATGGTGGAGGCACACTCAGCCTGACAATTTAAGGAACCTGTTGGACTTGGAGAGGAACAGGGAGACTTCTCTGAACTAAGAGGAAGGGAGATGAGGAACGAGGGGACGAAGTCCTACCTGCTTGTAGTAATCCACATAGGTGATCTCTGTGCCATCCCGCTTCTGAAAGAAGTCCGTGGGCTTCACTGACCAGTCAATGTCATCAATGCGATAGGTTTTGTTATTGTATCTGGTGCATGCAAGAAACTTTTAATTTTTTTTCAAATTATACAAGATATACAGCAGTTTTACTACAATTTTAATTCAAAGTATCAGACTCGAGATTTCAGAAACCATGAAAGAGAGTAACACAAAATAGTCACTTAAAAGAAAAAGATCAGTTCTTCTCTGGGAAGAATAATAATTAACCCTTTAGTCTCCACTGGCAAGGGTGCCCAACGCCGGAAGTGCTGGGCCGCACTGGCAGAAGAAGAGCTGTCTTGGGCCACACATTAAATACACAAACACTAATGAAAACTAATGAGCCAAAAACAAGTTTTAAGTAAATTTATGATTTTTTGTTAGGCTGCATTCACAGCCATTCTGGGCCACATGTGGCCCTCGGACAGCAGGTGGGGCACCCCATGGGAAGACTACTGTATTCCAACAACGCTGGGAGAGAAGTTGTTAGACCACAAACTGTTTTTCTCAGTGATAGACACTCTGACTGCAGGTAGCTCATTCTTCAAAGCTGGAAGGTCAAACCACTGTTCGAAACTTTCCCATCAGCTTCTGGTGCCACACTGATTTTTTCTGAGCCCCTAGATAGCTTTTCCAATAAAAAAAAACACATAAAGAGGGCTGATTTGGGATGCTGCTCTACCTTCCATCTAGGGCTGGCCCTCAGCAAAATGCAAATAAGGTCAGCTAAGATCACTCTAAACTCTTTGTCCTCTTCAGAGCTGCATGGCTGGAAAGTCTCCTATGCCACGCCCCGCCCCCTCCTTGGGACAGAAACTTCCTTGTCAGGTTTCTTTCTTCAGGGCTCTTGGTAGCTGGTGAGGTGACTTTACAATGGTGGGATAAACCAACACGAAGGCAAGATGGGATACGAAGGCAGCTTCCTCACCCCAGCTAGTGTGGAATTGAAACAGTCCCACCTCTGTGCTCTGTAAGCTAGAAAAACAATTTTCCGTGGAAATTCTCAGGCAGACTAGAAGGGCAGTAGATCCTCTAGAAGAAGTGTTGTGAGCTAGTAACAGTATATGGTAAACTTTGCAGTACTCAGGAAGCCACCTCATCTGCTCATGTGTAATTCAGTTCAATGTGCATAAGGGGCAAATTACATATAGACATACCTAGAGGCTTGAAAGGTCAGCCTTAGAGAAGATGAGACATGGGCCTAACAGTCTATCCCATACTGTAATTAGATAAAATAAAATAGCTATAAAGTGGTGGCTCCCAGCAACACACTATGGGAGCAGCACAGAGGAGGGAACTGAGTCATTGCAACTGAGCGGACAAGTGGAGGCTTCAGAAAAACAGTAATATTTGAGCTTTGTGGAAGTAGAAATTTAAAAGGCAGAATTAAGGGTAGGGAATCTGTTAAGGTAGGATAGATGGCAAACAAAGGCAGGGAGAAGGAGGGATACTTGTCCCGCCCACTGACTCAGCAGGCCTTGAAATTCTGTGTATCTTTTCCACTATCTAGGAAAGGAGGCCTTTGAAACTGCTTTCATCCCAAGGCCTGAAAGGCCCTAAGGGCCCGTAGTGCCTAAAGGAAGAAGCCTATTAATACCTTTGGGTATTCACACCCTGTCCTGGAAAGCTAGCACCACATTTATCTGTCAATAAACATGTAACTTCTTCACCCAGCCCCACTTGCCACCACCTTTATAAGTCAGCAGGACAAAGGACTAGGGTGGGGGTGGAGCTTGGCACTCCTCTCTCTGGTCTCTGCGCCAGGCCTGAGGGCACTCTGTGCTTGCAACCCCAGCCCTCACCACCCCTATGCTTGCCACCTGGCCTTTGGCCTCCCTGACCTTCACTGTCCTTACCCTGCTTCAGCCCCCCACCCCCACCTTAGCTAGGCCTGTTCTATTCTAGGAGAATGGATCACCAATAAATCCTGCTTGCACACTAGTAGACTCACTGAGCTTTAATTCTCAACTGCATTGGTGGGAAGAAGTGAGTTTCTGGGAGTTTCTCCTGTAACAAATCCAGGCAGAGATACTAAAGCACCGAAGTGTAGACTACTGGGGGTGGGGGAGGGGTAGAACAAGAGATAAGGCAGGACCAGGTCAGACTGTGGGCAGTCCAGAATGCCAATCGAGAAGATCTGAACTCTAGACAACTGAGAACAGCCAGGCCCTCTAAACAGGAGAGTGAACTGATCAGATCTGTGGTCAGGCCAAAACCCTTGAGACAGGCCAGTAAGCCAGGACAAGTGGAATAGAGAAACTGAGACAGTTAAACAGCCAAGCAGTTTACAGACAGCCACCCAGTCAATTGAAAAATTCTATCTGCCCTAACTAAGGACACTTAAGAGTGAATGATTTATACTTTTCCCAACCAGAGGGTAAATAGCTTAAATTAACCTCCTCAGGGACATAGATAGCAGAAATCCAATTAGTGCCATTTTTGCCAACCATACCCAAGGACAGATGAAGTTAAGGGAATAAATCTCATTTTGGTACATCAGCATAAAGTTGATGAATATTCTATTGAGATCATCCCCTAAGACCTTCCCTAAACTCCTAACCCTTAAAAACCGTCAAAACAAAGGACCCAGGGTGTCCTCCCCTTCAGAGAGCATGCCAGCATCTTTCCTTTCTGCCTCTCCCCACTCTCCTCCCCCACAGGCATGCATCTCCTAAACCCTCAGAGTCCCAAGGGAGCAGTGGACAGCAGCAGCTCATCCTGGGCTAACCCCCTGACCCTTTCTCCAAAGCCCCGCCTTCTCTGACTTAGTGAGTCAAAGTAGCCCTGCTGAGGCTCGTTTCCGACCTACATTTTTTTTTTTAAGATTTTATTTATTTATCTTCAGAGGGGAAGGGAAGGAGAGAGGGAGAGAAATATCAATGTATGGTTGCTTCCTGTGCATTCCCCTGCTGGGAACTGGCCTGCAACCCAGGCATGTGCCCTGACTGGGAATCGAACCGAGACCTCTTGGTTCACAGGCCCGCGCTTAATCCACTAAGCTACACCAGCCAGGGCCGACCTACATTTTTAGGGAACTTGAACCAGCCCCACTGGGCTCTCCTGTTGCTTCTCCTATGCTAAGCCCTTCCTTGTTTTGCTGTCCCCAGCTTTGGTACTGTCAATCACAAAGACTCATGGCATGAAATCTTTCCTACATGAAGTCAAGAACCCACACACTACCAACCGGCTGGCAGGTCCCTGTCCCGTGACACCCTGACGCTATTCCTGTTCCCAAATACCATAAACAACTCATTCTCTAGGGAAAAGTTTGTTTGAAAGCAGCCTTTTACCTTGTAAGGACAATGAGCCCAAGCAGCTGTTTTTCACACATGTGGGTAAAGCCAGACATGCCAGTTTGGTAGCAGAGACCAGTCATGAATTCCAGAACAGTCTCATTCCGGAGGATTTTATAACTTACATCAGCACTAAACAAGAGCTGGCTTTCAAACTGTGACACAGAAATGGCGAACCCAGGCCAAAGGGACAACCTTAAAAAAAAAATAAATAGAAATGTGAAAGCCATATCTGAAAAACAATAAACAGTTTTATTTTTAATTTTTATTGTATCTTTTCTGTTACCAATATCCCCCTTATAACCTTTTCCACCTCCATCCACTCCCCTACCTTCCATAATCACTACACAAAACATTTTTAAATGGTGGATTTTACATTCCAATTCTCTAGAATTTTGTGAAATAATTTTTTCCTTAGTCTACTTTCTTCTCGGTGCTGACTAAAAACTTTAGCTATCTCCAGCTGGAATGTCTTTAAACATATCTAAGATAAAATATATTCTTGGAGGAAAGGTTTCTCAGTCCTGACACTACTGACATTTTAGTCTGGACAGTTTTTTGTTAGGGACTGCCCTGCATACTGCAGGATGTTAAGCACATCCTGGCCTCTACCCGCTGGATGCCACTAGCAGCCCCCCAGGTGGAACAACCCCAAATGTCTACAGACATTGCCAAATGTGCCCTGGGGCACAAAACTGCCCCAGCAAAGATTGATATGTTTATGGAGAACCACAGCCTGAAAACAAAGCATACTGACTGAGTGGTGAAGACAGTGGAGAGACTTAACAATGAGATAAAGAAATAACTGAAGTGGCCCTGGCTGGTGTGGTTCAGTGGGTTGAGCACTGGACTGCAAGCCAAACCGTTGCTGGTTTGATTCCCAGTCAGAACACATGCCTAGGTTGTGGGCCAGGTCCCCAGTAGGGGGTGCGTGAGAGGCAACCATACTTCTCCCTCCTTTCCTCTCTCTCTGAAAATAAATGAGTAAAAATCTTTAAAAAAAAAAAACTGAAATGGTATCATGTGCAGACATACAAAACTGTAGCCAGGCTATAGCTTCTTTCCATGAATATTATACGAATATTATAGACTAGAGCCTCAAACAAGAAAAAGTGGTAAAAATCGCATGAAAGAATAGGTAAATATTTTTAAAATCATTTCGGTTTATATTTTGTGTACTTCATTCACTGTGATACTAAGTCAGACTTCACCCACTCCAGTTCAGTACACACTGGCCCTGTGAGAATTTCTAATCCATGTGGAAAGATAAGTTAACAGCATGCTTTACACAGACTACTCAGACAGACTGAACTAACATTTGGAAAACCCCAATTTTTTCTCCACTTGGCAGAAGGCCAAACACCCTGCCCTCGTCTTCAACTGATACAGCGATCTGATTAAGATAACTCAAATCCCTAGGGAGAAGTAGGAAGGGGCTGTGGGAGGAGTTTGCTGAGGCAATTGTGGGCGGTCTAGGACGGGATTGGCTGAGAAGTTGAATGCCTCCAGAGCCAACAGAGATACAAAGGAGAGAGCTCTCAGGCTCGCTCTAGGATGCCTGGATGATGGAGCTGCAGCTGTCTGCATTTCCCAACGGGCAGTATTTTACATGGGAAGGAACTCTGGGCACAGCCTAGGATCTAGGTGACCTGGCAAAGGGTGGCAGGTTTATTTATTGAGTGTTCTAGAGGGGACGACCTGAGGCAGAAGCCTGCCGTTCTTCCAAAATTGTGCCGTTTTTGTATCTTATGTTGTTTTTAGTTCATAAACTAACCCTATAGAAATAAGATAACTAGTAGCTAACAGGAGAAAAGGTAGGAGAACTCAGGTGTTAGAGTTTAGCCTTCATTGATAGGCTTAATGATGGAGGCAGTGACTTGATAGGCTTAAGTAACTGCTTTTGAATAAAGAGTCCTTTGTCACCAAACCTTTGCCTCTGAAATTTTTGCCTAGAGGGCAGCAGCAGGCAGCAGGACCCCAGCTGCTGTCCGGTAACACTATCCTTACGAATTTCTCCCTTTGCTAACACACCTGTCTCTGGGCTGCTGGCTGCCTCCCTGTCTTTAGCTTGGACACATACTTGGAGAGCTGAGTAACAACCAGTTCAAGACTTAGCTCAGCACTTTCTCAGTAGTGTCTACTTCCCAGTTTGGGGTGAAGCAAATTCTGCATGTGTTCCTAACAGTTCTATCCTTCCCTAGGAGTTTACTTGGCTTGTTTGACCTCTGCTTACCCATATCACCCAACCTGGCTGTGATAACTTCCTGTAAGCAAGAAAACAGAGCACCCACTATGTAGTATGACATAATACAGCTCATTCTGCTTTCATTATTACTTATCACACATGGAAAATTCAGTTTCTGAATTCCTTCTAGGATTCATGATAATGATCTAACACACTAAGAAACCTGGCTGCTAGCTTCACACTGATACTCATCATTCTATAAAAAACTTGAAAATTTAGAAAAATCCACTACTTTTCATACCATGTGCCCTCATAGGAGGGCTAACAGTTTAATACTGCGTCATACATTATGATGCTCACATTATAAGTATTTCAGAGTAACAGAATACATAAATAAACCTACTTGTGCTGGGGAATTTCCACTGGCTCAGAAGGCTTATAGAAGTTCCGTCCAATTTGGTACATGGACAATTTCTTTAAGATCCTGCAAGTATATATTTTTTTACTTTTTGGTAAACATAAGTGAATAACAGTGTAATTCTAAGTTTGTACCCATCCTGAACATAATGATAAAAATATGTAGAAAGTACAGAATTCTCATTCTTATAGCACAGGGAAGTTCAGATACTAAATATACACGAGTGTATGGATCAGAACGATCACTTCTTCATATTTGAGAATGACACCACTGAAATTATTTTTATCTGCCTGGGTTTAACTGCAATGACAGGTACGCAGTCACTTGAACAGTTACGACTGCGGTTGTAACATTTTGGTCAGCGCGAATGGAGCCAAGCCATGTCTGAAGGCTCTTCTGGTCTCTTCCCTCTTTTGAGATGAGGAAAGATGTTCCCAAGGGGGCTGCTTCAAGCTGTCTGGGTGCTACTAAAAAACACGGGTGCCTCTTCAGCAGCTGGTCCTGGTCAGCTTTGGAATGGGGCACATCACTGATCTGAGGCTGTCCGGTCCATGCAGGAAACATTAAGAGTTTCAAGTAAAAAAACAGGGGCTCCAACTGCGTGATTTTGGCTCCAAATATCCCTGAGCCTCAGCCTACTCATCTGTGAAAAGTGAATTTTCATAGTACCTGCTTCAGGGCACTCAAGTGAGGATCAAGTAAGATCAAATACCAGTGAAAGGGCTTTCCAACTGAAAAGCACCTTTGAAATGTTAGCTGACTTAAAAAGGTCCCCTCTCAGGAGGGCACGTGCAAGATTGGCTTCTGAAGAGCATGACACAGCACTGAACTGAAGCCCAAGTAAGATCTAAAGGGAATGGCAAGAAATATGACCAGAATGAGGAAAATGTGTAGGGGAAGTTCCTTCATGCACGCTAGTCAGCAAAACCCAAAACTCCCATCCACATCCATCCAGAGGTCAGTGTGGAGCGAAGGACTTGAATATTAGGTGAACAGCTCATCTTACTGATCCACACCAGTAGCATGGAAAACAGTGGATTGCATGCTCTGTGTATCCATGTGTCACCTAGTAAGCTTGCTAAAAACATGGATTTCCAGATCCCGCTCATGAAATTCTGTTCACTAGGTCCATTGTGGGGTAGGGAATCTGCATTTTATCAACCCCACCCAGCCCCCAAGATGAGTTTGAAGTAAATGATCCACATCAGTTTGAAGAACACTGGAAAGTTTAGTCACCACCTTCCTTCTGCACCCCCCTACCCCCGCCCCCAAGTGAAAGCAGGCTGTAGATGGTGGTGGCCTTTTACACTAAAATAAATCATTTAGAAGAAAAACAAATGCTTCGGTACTAATCCAGATATTCTCAACTTTTAAGAGGAAGAGGTACAGGGTACAGAAAAGGAAGAGAAGGACAAAGGCACCCTCCCTGCTACCACAGAGACAGCACAACCCCTGAGTTCTTTGTTTCAATGCAGACAGTAGTGGCTAATGATGAATGCTGGCTAGAGGCTGTGATGCACTGTGGTGCACAATACTGCACAAGGACGTGGAAAACTGCCCTAAGGATGACATTGTTTCTGGTATATTGCCTACAAAATGGTTGATTATCTTGCTACCCAGGCTCTATGCTGAGAGGCATCGTTAGCCTAAATTAAATTCACACTTAAGACACCTTACTTTTTAAAGATGATGCTGAAGACCTGGATGCACACGGGGGAGCTTGCCGGCAGCTCCTGCGTCAGAGTGATAGTCATCTTTACAGTCTCGCCTCTTCGAGTTTCACTTGACAATTCTGTGACCTGGGAAAAGTAGTATTTAATATGCACTCTACTCCCCAAGCATGCAGAATGCAGATGTGATGAAGCCATCACAATTTAATACACATTAACAAAAACAAAACTGCAGGTGTTACCATGTGAGTAATACTGTAATCAACATATGACATTTGGAAGAGTTATCATCTCTGTATCTTCCCGATTCTACAAAAGCAACACATCTCTCTACTCTGTAACTCCTTTGTGGAGAATTGAAAGGAGACTCAGGGTTCAAAGACTCAATCCAAAGAGAATTCCAGAGCAGTGGTTCTTGACTTTTTAAAGGGGCAAGAATGGGGAGTGGTGAGAGAGGTCACAAACTACTTTGAGTCTGATATAAGTTACAGACATTATTCCAAGAAAATGTCCCATATGTGTATGCCACCAGGATGTACATAACATACCCACTTTTGGGGGTTCGTGGGTGCCCAGAAGCCTGCCCTGCCCATCCTGGGTTCATTGATTTCAGAGTACAGCCTCTCAAAAGTTTATTCATAAAAGAGAAGAACAGAAATGAAGACAAGAAGAAAACAAAGGGATAAGGGAGAAGGGATAGAAAAGAGGGGGAGTAAACATGGGAAAAGAGAAGAAAGTGGTAGAATTTTAAATACACAGGAAATCTGATTTTATTGATTTTTGAAAAGTCTAGAGAAATCCCTAGGGTTCTTATAATCTGGAACAATGTTCTAACAATGAAATGAATGCATGAATAGGTTTTTACACCAGCTTTAAATTTAAAGCTCATTTGACCAAAGAAATCTCCAGACAGATTTTAGGAATAAAAGACTAAACAAATCAGTCAATAAAACTCAGTGATCAAGGATTTTTTAGAAGGGTAGAAAATTAGAAGAGATCAGTTCATTAGCAAGAATTTATGTATTTTACCCTTATTTTCTATAAAGTATAGTTTAAACCACTTTTCGGTTGAACCAAGAATGTAGTTGAGGGCCCTGGCTCGTGTGCTGCTGTTGGTTGAAGCATCATCCCATAAACCTGAGGGTCATGGGTTCAATTCCTGGTCAGGGCACGTGCCTGGGTTTCAGGTTTGGTTTCAGTACAGGCGCTTGTGACAGGCAATGACCAACTGATGTTTCTCTCCCCCTCTTCTTCCCTTTGTCCCAGATTAAAAAAAAATGTAGGGTAGGAATGGCTCATTGAATGGAAACAAAGAGAAACAGGTACTTTCCTAGAAGCTGAAATATTTCATTGAGATGATTTCTTGCTTCATCTAAAACTATAGGGAAATCAAAGGCGGAAAGCTACAGAAAGAGCTCATCAACATCTGGGAGGGGTCTAGCAGCCAGGAGGGTGAGGGGTTCTCACCCCGCCACAGAGATTTCAGGATGAAGAATTAAGACAACAAAGGATGTTGTGGTGAATGGTTGGTTGGGGTGGCAGGCAGCAGATGGTCCCCATTAAGACCTCTATCCAGGAACAGCATTTCTAAGCTATCTAAGAGCAGCAAACTCATGGGCACTCCCTGCACCTCCCCCACCAAATACCAACTCCTCCTTGCTTTCTCAGTCTGTTGTGGGACCCCGCACCCTCCAATCCTGGGCTGCCAGCCTCAGAGTGAGCTTTCACTTTCCTTCCTCCATCCACTATCTATCTGATCAGTAGGCAAGTCTTAGCACTTCTGCACTCGCAATGTCTCTAATCTATTTCAGCTGTTCCAATACCATTATTTTTTCATAGAGCTTAGCTTTAATTTGGAATTGGACAGACCCTGGTCCTCTGCCTCTTGTGGCCCACGCGATATAGAGCAAGTTACTTCAGCTCTTTAAGACTTTTTCCCATCTTTAAAGTGGGAGTGAGTCCAGGACTGTGAAAATCAAGTGAGGTAATTCACAGATCTTATCCTTATCTCTAGCAGTGTTTGGACCTTTCTTCAAGCCCTTTGGACATTCTACCCGGATCATTCCAGTGACACTTAGTTAATAATTTTCCCACTTTTCTTATGTTAAGAATTCAGAAGCATGTGAGCAGAATAACTGTTATTTAACTTAGCTCCCATGGAAACTAACTCTCAGTGGCTTCAGTGGCCCTTGGAGGAAAATCCCTATTGCTCAACAGGGCACTTAAAGTTCTCCCTGCCTTCTGAATAACAATTTCCATTCCTTCCTGGCTTACTCTGAACTATCAGAAGTTTCTAAAACCTGTCCCTGGTTGGTGTGGCTCAGAGGATTAAGTGCCTGCCTGTGGACCGGAGGGTGGCTGGTTCAATCAGCCCAGGCCAGTCAGGGCACGTGCCTGGGTTGAGAGCCAGATCCCCAGTAGGGGAGGTGCGTGAGAGGCAACCACACATTGATGTTTCTCTCCCTCTCTTTCTCCTTCCCTTCTCCTGTCTCTAAAAATAAATCAATAAAACTCTTTTTAAAAAAGTAAAAATAAATAAAATAAAACATGTCCCTCACTTCCCAAAATTGTGCCCTTGTTCCTTTTTCTTGTCCTTCTGTCCAGGAATACACCACCACCACCATCCCTTACTGATCCAAATCCTGCCCTAAAAACAAATTAATTATCACTCCCTCTGAAGTGTCCTGCTGGAATGAGCTTTCCTTTCCTCAAGCTCTATATGAAGACCTTAACCTCAAGGTACTTAACTTCTCTAAAGCTCCAGGGGTGATGAGAGGATTAAATGAGATCATGCATATACAGCACTTGGCAGAATAAGAACATATGTAGCATGGTGGGTGTAACACAAAGTAGAGATCTACTCAACCCAGAGATGTGCTGGGACTAATCTGGACAACAACCAAGCATAGCATCAAACACCTAGTAAGTGCTCAGTAAATGTTAGCATAATAAAACTAGTTATAAAGCAGTTATTATGCCACTTATTTCATTCTACCTCACACTGCACTTATTTGTAAATAACTTCAGTACTAAATGGAAAAATCTTTAGACAGCACCAGCCTTTGGTTATTGATCCTGTTTGCTCCATGGTGGCAGCACCCTGCCAGGCACACAGTAGGCTCTTTCTTAGTGTAGAATGAATTCATGAGAATGGCAATTCGATGTGACCAGTGATAGGAACCTAGATTGTGGTCACAGATGCACAGATCAGATCTGGACGACAATGGAAGACCGGGAGGCAGCAGAACAGGACTTCTGGAACTGCACTATTTGGGAGCACAATGAATGAATTAGTGGAGGAGCTCTTCCAAGGAATACAAGCATCTGACGAAGTTTGTAGTGTATGGATGAGAACGCAGGATTTAGCTAGCCCGAGTCAATAGTAAGACCAGAATAAGGTGAGGTAGTACTATCTTTATTAGGATACTTTCTTTTTACTTCTTCATTTCCACTGTCACTGGGTGGCAGGTCATGTGTGGATAAGGAATAAGACAACACACTTTTTGGCTAGTGGGGTGAAAGATCACAGTTAACACTCTACATACCCAAAGGATCTCCTATCTCCTCTCTACTGGCTGCCACTGTAAATATCATAGAATACTCTCTTCCTGTCTTAAACCATTTGCCTTACCCCTCCAACTGATCACAAAAAAGAGTAGGTGGAAGCTGTGAACACCTGGATACCAGAAGGAGACTATACCACTGAATCTCACCAATACTCTACAACAGAAGTTCACACCATAAACCCAGGGAGACAGAACAGATCAATTTAAGAAGCTGAGGCTAGCAAGAGGAGTCTCATGAACAATGAGAAAACAAAGAAACAATCCCCAAATGAAGGGAAAGGAGGAAGCCCCAGAAAGAATGCTAAATGAAATAGAGGCAACGCAGCTATCAGATTCTGAGTTCAAAGCAATGATTATCAGGAAGTTCCACGAACTCTCAATGAGTTTCCAGAAACTACAGGGAAGCTACAATGAACTCGCTGCAAACTATATCAATATGAAAAAGGAAATAGAAACTATCAACAAGGGCCAAGAGGA
>CM052543.1:63330586-63483478 GCA_028533065.1 Trachops cirrhosus
GGGGAGGAATTTTTGGGTGGGCTGGAATGGGAATAAAGGATAGAAACTGTACTGAATAAACGAAAATAAAAAAATTTAAAAAAAAAGACAACACACTTTTGTCTAAACCCAGTATCACCTGTGTCTGAGAAGTGAAATCAACAGAACTGATTTGTTAGACATTTTACCATCTATTTACTCACCTGCCCCCCATTAAATCCCATCTCCAACAATAAGGTGTTGAGGCACTTACTACATACTTATTTTGAATGAGAAGTGAATAATGTTAATTTATTCCTAGCATCTGTAAAATTTCTCCACTTTGGTTAGGTACATTAAGTAAACTAGATCATTCAAGATGGCGGTGGGGGTGGTATATAATAATTTTAATATATCTAAATTTCCAAATTGTTACTACAAATGTATCCATAAGCAAGGTGGTCTTAAACGATTACAGTACACTTGAGATATATATTTTCAGTATGAGAGACAACATTAGCATGCTATCAACATCTGGTCATATGACAAAATACTGAGGATCAGTAAGAACTTAAGATAAATAAAAATGTTTCTAAATTTACAGGTCCAGATTTTTCAAGCCCTTAAATTCAATTATCTGGTATAATTTTAAAGTTCCATATTCAGATGAAATAAACACTTGAGTAGCTCCCATAAATTTCAGGATTTCATAAAATGATAAAGGCCCCAAGAGTGCTCAGAAATGCATTTCTTGAGAAAATTCACAAAGATTTTGCATGGGTCTAGAAATGTGTGCTATTGATCCCACTTTGTTCAAAATGCTGGCCTAAAGGATTAAGTTTTCCAAGGGATAAAAGTATACAATTTTAACCCAATGTTCTGTTTTAATTTTTCATATAGAAATTGGTTCTTTTTTCCTTGTAGTAATTTTAATATCACTTTAGAACAAAGCATATAATAAAAACCTCAATGCCAATATCTTTGTTTTAGGACTGAAAATGGATAAAGAACTATGAATCGTGCAGTGGTCACATGATTAAAATATGTCTTTAAGATTAATATCAATAACTGATATTTCATATAATGAGACAAGTCATAAAATAAATGACAGTTTTAGAATCAGAGATTAATGTAAAGGTATTAGGACACATGGGCACCACTGTGTAGGAGCAAAAAAAAAGTAAATTTAAATGTAAAGGCCTGAAGCCATATGCCGAATGATGTTTCAGTCTTGCCTATATTGGGAAAAGTTTAAAAAGGATGCCTATTTCAAGGACACTTTACAACAAAACAAAGTTCAAAAGCAGTGTTTGTATTATAGCTCTTATTTTTAAAATGCCAGATGATCAGATTCCTAATTAAGAAATCAATTATGGATGAGGCCTTAACTAGAAAGTTGTTTTACTCTCAAACATGGGAAGAGGAAAGGAGTGAATGAAACACTCATTCCAATGCATGAAAATCATCAGGAACTACTATAAAAGACACATGTACAAATCCAAGGGGGAGGGCGGAAGCAAGGGAGGGAGGTGGGCTTGGCTGGGGTTTGGGGGAGGGGTGGGGATAAAATGCAGACAACTGTAATTGAACAACAATAAAGTAATTTTTTTTAAAAAAAGAAAAGAAAATCTGCTAACCTCTTAAATATATCCAGATGCGCATAAACATATGAATGCATGTGTATGTGGGTATTAAAAAGTAACTTTACTGTACCTTTTCTTCTAGCTTTTGTGAGAGAAAAAGGATGGTCCCATCAAATGCTTTTGCTCTGTTGGAAAGTTCCCTGTGACTGTAAAGCAAAGCAATTCTCATGCTTCTAGATTCCAAATCTGGCATATACGTCACGTGATACTGGTACAGCTGCCAGTCCTGTGGCAGACCCAAACTAAAGAGATTTGTGACCAGTTTCATAGGTATTCCACTGGAACCTGGGGGGTAAACAAATAAAAAACACTTTTTAACAACAAAAACAACGAGTCACACCACGTTAGTATTAACCACATCATTTAAAAATGTATTTGCACATGCATAGTTGTTGCTGTAAAGCCAGGATTTGCATTCAGTGACACAGGCAAGTGCTAATAACCTGTAGCCTGCGAACCTCATGGAGTCCCATAAACACAGGTTGGGAATTAAAAAGGGGTTGTGTGTAAAGCATGCCCATGAGAACATAAGAGCAGACACTGACACTCTTGTCCCTGGGAGAAAGGAAGCATCTGAATTCAGCTACCCTAGGACTCCTTCCAAAGCTCGGATTCTCTGTGGGACTCACATTAGGTAGATTAACATTTTAGGATGATGCTCTCAGATTATATAGACACTGTCCTGTTCTCACCATAAATACAACTCGACCTCTCGGAAATCCAGATAATGAAGTTAACTATACTTCTGAAAATCCTGAAACAGTTCAGTCAGTGGCTACACTGCTTTCCCAATCCCAGAGAAGGCCCTCAGAGATTGAGGGGAGGGTGGAGAAGAAAGGAAGAATGGACACATCTCTCCTATGTGAGCACAGGGCCTCTAGGCTTCTGTTTGCTACGGCGTCAGAACTCTAGGCTTCTGTTTGCTACGGCGTCAGAACGTAGCCTCCCCATGGGTGGGGAGGCCCATGTGTGCTTCTGGGAATTCCATCCCTTACAAAATGTTTTATTCACCTCTTCAAAGTTTACAGGACAAATTCAGAGATGGCTATGATACAGCTAGTCAGTGCTCAAGGTGGCCTAAGTTCTCACCAAGACAGACTCCAAAAGAGCACTAATGAGGGACTTCGCCTCTCCTCAAAGGGAATCATCTGATGTTTGTCTTATAGAAAAGAATTGTATCAAATAGGCATTATTTTGTTTTTCTCATGGAGAGAGTGGAAGTATGAGCCCCCAAGGTGGTAAGAAAGAAAAAGTACAATATCATGTGTGTCTCAGTATTCCCTCAGCTTCCACCGGTGATATAAATCTGTTAGGAGCAAGGAATTATTGTGCTATTTTAATTAAACAAAAGTTTCTTTTGTTCTTCTAGATCCTGAGGCAGTGACAACATATTTTAGCTGCTTCTATTAATGGACAAAGAGAAGTCACCTAGAATGTCAGAGCTGGCAAGATCCTTCGAGATCATCTACACCACTATCTGCAAACTAATCATGACCCATTAATGCTACAGTTATGAGAGTGCATGAGGCAAACCACTATGTCTCACGAGAGGACTAGACCACAACGGAAGTGGATCAGAGCCCTTGCACATAGTAGGGGTAAGGTAGTAAGTAGGTAGTAAGTAGCAAGCACTCTTATGTGAAAACTTGTTTTGATTGTATGTGTGTACTGCTGGATAATACTCATGCAGCTATTTCTTATTTTGCTGCATGGTTTTAAAAGTTTGAATAAGACTGATCTGCACTAGGGAGTCTTAACTTCTGGGAGGGAGTCACAAAGCCTTGGAGAATCCAGTGAAAACAAGAGACCTACTTCCCTGAAAATGCATGTGCCCACAATTCTGGGTGTAATTTCAGGGCTGAGCCTGGAATCTGGGTTAAGAATTCCAAAATAGGCAATGCCTTTCTTTGTCAGCTGAAGTAAAGAAACATTATTATTCCCTTATGGGAAAAGGGTTGGGAAAGAGTCAAAACATTTTTTTCAAGTCCCATTCCAAATGTAAGGAGAAAATCTTTTCAACAAGTCTGATGTTGTTTTGGGGGAAATATTACTATTTCTATTAATAAAAGGGAGTGAAGTTGAAAACAGTATCTAGATCATGCCTTGAATACAGCAGATGGTCAATAAATATCTTTTAAGTGAACTCATTTATTTTATATCTAGAAATTAAAATTTCTTAAGCAAGATTTGGTGACATTAAAAAAGAAGTAATACAAAGACTAGTTACCTGTTTTGCAATCTCTCACATGGGCCAATTTCTCTCTGGTACAGGTCCTCAAATCCATGAAATCCTGTCTGATTTTCCCACCTCTTTCCATGAGGGTACATTCAACATTACCAGAAGAAATGTCATTTTTATCTAAAATATTAAAAGAATACCATAATAGCTCATATTTTATTCTAGTGATATTATTTACAACTACTATATCCAAAATGCATCTACAACCAAAACTCAGGTTTTTGTGGTATTAATAAAACTGGCCCACATTGCCGAAAACAACCATGACTATACAAAAGTTTTCAGAGTAAAAATTAAAAATTGTGAATACATGGCATGTTTTGTTAGAAACAACAGACCCTGAGTTAGTCTTCCCTCATAATATTTTGGTATGGTCTGATTCTCCTCTTGGCTCAGAGGAAGTTCTATCTCCTTATGTCCCACTCTGCAGCCACTCAGGGAGAGTAGCTCTCCCTCCTCCAGCTTCCGTGTAACACCCAGAAGACTGAGAGTGCCCACACCAATCACAAACAGGGAAACGCCCAGAACACTGCCATCAGTTTTTATACTAGATCATTCCTTTGAGAATGAAAGTCAACAGTTCACCTTGGGGCATCTCTCTCACAGGTAGGTTCTAGGAAACATGAAATTACAATGCAATGACTATTTTCTGTTAAAATGAGTACAAAGAGATGTTGACTTTTATTTTTAATTGTATTTTTCCCATTATCACCACACTATTGTCTGTGTCATGAGTCCTTTTTCCTTTTTGCTCAATCCCTCCACCTGCTGCCCTCTCCCAGCCTTAGCTGTCAGCCTGCTCTCTATCTATGAGTCTGAGAGATGTTGATTTTTAGATATAACTTTGGCTCTCTGAAGACAATGCGAAAATACAAAATACAGAACATTATGACGAAGTGATATGACTCATAGTATGATGAATTGCTAGAACTCTGACAGAGTCGCTGAATGCAACTACCCTGAATGGCACCATCGCTTTTACTCAAAACTGCTGTCCATGCCTTTCTCAGTGAAGTCTGCATCTCCTGGAAACCACAAAATTTACTTAATTTTTAAAAAGTTATTCTCACTAGATTATCCATATCATTCACTATTCATGATTTCAAAAGATGTTAGATGGTTTCTAAAAATTCAATATTCCATAAAATATTAGTTGCCAGAGAGAAGGGAAGGGGGATGGGGAGTTATTGTTTAATGCGTACAGAGTTTCAGTTCCAAAAGATGAAAAAGTCCTAGAGATGGATGGTGGCAATGGTTGCCACTGGCCTGTATAACTAAAAATGGGTTAAAATGGTAAATTTTGTGTTTTACATATTTTACTACCATTTTTAAAAATAAATACAAATTCGATCTACACTCAATGGATGAAGGGTTTCCATCACTTGCTAGTGACAAGAATGCACAACAGACATGGAAATAAAGTCCCAAGGAGAAGCTAGGATAAGGTTTGAATGGTGGCAGTTGCGCTGCCTGAGAGCAGATTCTAGGGGTACAGATCACAGGGGTACTGGAGCAGGGCTGGAAAAACCCTGCGAGCAAAAGAGAACCAGGCATAGAATGGGTGGGAGGACTGGTGAAACTAAGAGTCTAGAAGAACCTAAGTACTTAGAGATTACATGGTTATTAACAATTAATCACTTAACTTCATGGTCAGAGCAAGGGAGATGGTTAATAGATTTCAGCAGAGCAAGGCAGATGGTTAATAGGTTATGGGCTGAACTGCCAATCACCCAAATTCCTCTGCTGGAGTCCTAACCCCTAGTATCTCAGAATGCAACTGTATTTGGAGACAGGGTCTTTAAAAAGATAGTTAAGTTAAAATGAGATTATTAGGATGGGCCCTAATCCAGTATAACTAGTGTCCTTATAAGAAAAGATTAGGGCACAGACAAGCACAGACAGAAGATGATGTGAAAACACAGGAAGCAGTCAGCCAGCCATCTGGGCCAAGGAGGGAGGGCTCAGAAGAAATGAACCCTGCAGAAACGGTGATCTTGGACTTCTGGCCTCCAGAATCCCGAGACAGTATATTTCTATTGTTTCACACACCCAGTTTGTGGTACTTTGTCATGGCAACTCGAGCACACTAGTGCTTTGAGCATGCCAACTCACACAGTGTGATAGAGACAACTCAGAACAGCATGTTGACAAGCATCCTGAGGGTAAATCTGGATCTACAGGGAAGAGAGCTACCATGAAGTGGTGACATCTACCATGGTGGGGAAGGAAGAGGAGGCAGTGACAGCCAGCAGTCCAGATTTCTACTATGCCTGCAAGCTGATGGCACTGACATTTACATGTCAAAGAATTTTTAAATATTTTTTCAAAATTATTCAGTGGACAGAAAGAATGTGAAAACTAGCTTCCTCATATCTATAGATTCCCAAATGCCAACCACTGTCAGCGAATTCGGCAGCAGACACTATGTTTGGGATTCCCAAAAAGGCACAACAAATGCAGAGGATCCTTCAAGAAAAGGTAAATGTAATGTGGTGCTCAAGAAGGGACCTGGCTGTTGGAAGGCATAGTGGAGTTGCTCCTGGTCCATTCTGAAGGAACAGAACTGAATGGAACAGACTACTGCACTTACAAGGCTGTGAAATCCTGCTTGTTCCCATGAAGCTATTGCTGGACGATGCTTCATTGTCACTGAGATCAGCAGATATAGGCTAAAACAGGCAAAAAAAATTATTGGTCCGATTTCAGACATTAATACATAAATCAAAAGGTTATTACAAAATAAAAACCACATCATGTCCTAAGTCATTAGACTGCCATGAGCTAACAATGTTAACAGGTAATGCTTGAGAGCTGATAAGAAATTGCCCATTCTAGAAAAAAGAATAAGGACGAGCGATAGCATTCCCCATTCATCAAACTTTAATTTTAGTGCCGTGAGCCAGAAACAGCCGTTAGGCCCTGGAGGTGCAAAGAGGCTGAGATGAGACCCTGGAGTCAGGGAGCTCGCCAGGGCGGTGGTCCAGATGGGCACGACCTGATGCTTCCATGGCCCACAGACACGGCCTCCAGTGTGAACATGCCCGTAGCAAGCACATAAACCGAGCCCAGAGCATCTGGGTCACCAGTCACATGATGACTGTCCTGAATAAGGTTTTCCAAATTAGTTCATAAAATAGGTGAAGGGAACTATTAATATTCTTGTTTTCTTTTTTAGTGAATTGATTGGGGTAACATTGGTTGATATATGATATGGGTTTCAGGTGTACAATTCCATAATGTGTCACCTGTACACCGTGCCATGTGCCTTCATCACCACCCATCCCCCTCACACTCAATTCTGCCTCTCCACCTCTGCTCCCAACTATTAAAATTTTCTATTTAAAAAGATATTTTCTTTTTTCATCATAACTACTCTCTTTGTTCAAGAAGAAATATATCTTGGCTTGCTAAAAAATGTGTGAAGTGAAAAGAGGACCTTTTCATGACAGTAAAAGCATAATGATCAAACTACTCACTTGAATACCATATAAGAAATTGCTCCAAATACTAAGGGTGTGTAGTAATATCACTCAACTGTTGCTGATTTGCTGATCAGTTGGTTCCAGTTGCTTCAGTCTATCTAGCAAGAAGCAGTACTCACAGCAGTTGATCAAGAAACACTGGTTGAATCAAAACCACATCTCTATCTGAGATTACTTATTTTTATATATGAATTAACAAGAAGAATCATATTAGATTATATTTGATATAATGCTAATACTGAAGGTACAGCAATTTTTACCAAGAGACTTAAACGCAAATCAAATAATTAAAATTCAGGAAGTAGAAAAGGACAGCATATTTGCCTCTAATTTCTAGTTCTCTTCACTGACCAAAATATCTACATTAATGCCTTACTCAGATAAAATCCCAAAGGAAAAAATATGAGAAGCCCTGGGAAGACTCAAAGTTGAGAGAGAAGATAACCCACTGCTTCCTAGGAGGGAGGAAAAGAGAGATAGAGAGGAAGGCCGATTCCATGAAGGACACATACAAGAGAGCAAGACAATGCCAGCTAAGCAACGCATGCACCACGCACCGTGGGGTAGGCCTGGGAGCTTCCCACCTCTGTGGCCCTGGGGCTACGGTTGATGCCACGAGCCCTAACGCGGGCGCGTCCACTCATGTTTCCAATGAGCACAGAGCGACTTCTAAAGCAGCAAAATTTCAGTTAGGGTAGTTTCTCATTGGCATCCAAATGGCGCAGCTGCGACCACAGGTAGCAGAGCTGGTGGGTCTCTGGCTCCTGGGGCTGGAAACGCCCCGAGTATTGTGCGTGGGTGGAGGGAGCACGCACAGCCCGCGGGGTTACAACGTGAAGGGTAGGGAGGAGTGCACAGTGGGATGGGGCAGAGCGGGGCGGGGTATAGTGCAGGGAGGGGAGGGATAGTGCAGGGGGGCGGTAGGGGGGGCCCAGAATTCCCTTCTCTTTCATCCCTTTCCCTTTTCTTTGCCCACCCCCGCAATTTGGCATTATCCAAGTTGCTAGTCTTTGTCCTTCTTATGTGTATGGTTGCATACACTGTTACCATTTTCAGTTTGTATTTTCTGCTTGGTAGTATGGGTTATGCAACTTTTTTTCATCTATATGATAGCTAGGAGTTTTCTATCCTGTGAATTGTTTTACATACATTGCTGTTTTTAAAATTGGGCTTCTCATGTATTCAGTTTTGATTTGGAAGAAAGTTTATCCTATTTTTTTAACATTGCAAATAGCCACTCCCAGTCTACCACTCGTTAATTTTGACTATGAAGTCCTTTATCTAACCAAAATCCTTAATTTTGATGTAGTCAAATATACCAATTTTTAATTTTATGTTTTGTGCATTTTTGGTCTTTTTGTAAGAAATTTTTTCGTGCCCTATGTTTACAAGGACGTATATGATATTAAATGTATCCTTCAGCAATACACAGACACACACACACACAATCATATACATATAATGTGAGGAGGAATCAAACTTTATCTCAGTATAGTGAGCCATTTTCCCCTATCATCTTCAATTAAACAGTGTATGCTTTTTGTAATGGCTGGCAGACCTACCTTCAGCAAATAGCAAACTCCTGTGAATATACCTAGATCTGGTCTGTGCCTTCCATTTCTATTCTGCTTATGTATATCTGTTCTGCACCAGTACTTTTATCACTTTTTATGATCATTTCTTTATAGTATTCATAAAATCTGGTGGACCAAGTCTTTATTCTTTGATTTTTTCAATTATTTATTCACAAAATGTATTCTTCCATATTAATTTTAAAATAAGTTTGTCAAACTTCTCTAAAAATGCTGCTCAATTTTTCATGGGCTTTGTATAGAGCATATAAATTAATTTGGAAAGAACTGTCATTCGTATAATGCTAGATTTCTTCATTTATTCAAGTTCTCTTTATGTCTTCCAATAGTATTTAATTTTTTTATGAAAGTCTTGTGTGTTGTTTAATTTCTGGAAATTGTATAGTTTTTGTTACCACTGTACCTTGTTTTCATTATACTTTCTCATTAGACATTTGTATAGACACATTATATTAAGTTTTGAAAGTTGATATTGTTTTTCAAGTTTGCTGAACTCCTTAGTTCTTATAGTTTATCTTTTGATTTCATTGAATTTGAATGTAGGTGATCAGATCATCTGTAAATAATAACAATTTTATCTAATCCCTTCTTCTTTCTTTCTTTTTTTTTCACGTTGGCCAAATTTTCTTGTACAATGTTGAAAGTTACTGTGATAGATGACATTCTTGTCTTCTTTCTGATTTCAAGGGAACTATCTCTGTTTTGTTTGATGTTTGCTATAAATATCTGATTTATAGTGTTTATCATGTTAAGGGAGCTCCCCTCTATTCCTACTTTTCAAAGATGATTTTAGTCATACATATTGTGCAGAACTTTATCAAATACTACTGTGGGTCTATCAAAAAGTTTGCACTGAAGTTATAAAGGCACAGTGCAGACAGTTCCTGAGAGCTATCTGAGTCCCATAGAAGGAACAATTAGTGGGTAAAATGTGGGAGATGCATAGAGTGGAATACTAGGCCAACAGTCAAACAATGACCTGGAGATACATTCAGCAACATGAATAGATCTTCAACACATTGTGTTGAATGAAGAGAAAACAAGAAAAGGTTGAGAAGTATAACACATGTACCTGGGGATGGACTAATTTCTTTCAAGTAAATATATATATCAAGGATATACAAGGACAATAGCTGAGTAACAATAGAAGGGAAGAATAGGAATGGCAATGGGGGAAGTAGAACAGAAAGCAAAATACAGTACAGGGCAGAACTTGCACAGACCCATGAGAATCACATACAATGAACTGAAGAATATGATTCATTCAACTTCCCGAGTTTAGGCCCTAAAATTGAATATATATAATAGCTAATGTTTGTTGAATACCTATAGTATGTTTGGCTCTAGGACAAACATTCTTGTCCCCATTTTATAGATGAGGAAATTGAAGCTTAAGAGACATAAGTGACTTACCTGAGGTGTTACAGCTTGTGCGGCAGAGCTGGGATCCCAACTCAGGTCTGTCTATCTGTAAAACCCACACTATATTCACTCATTTCCCTCCAAGAAGGTGATCTACCTTACTTTAGATACTGCCCAAATCCTGTGTAGTATGCCATGCTCTGCCTTCTGTTTATTCTCTATCAGAATATTCTTTCAGCCATAATGATGGGAAACCATTAACCATAATGATGGCCTTGGGCAGAGATGGCCAGTGTCAGACGTGGCTGAGTGAAGCCACTCAAATGAATAATACCATGTTTTATCCCCATGTTTCCCAAATTTACACCTCCTGGTAAATTTGACTTGCTTTGATGAGACAGCACTGCAGAGTAACAGAAAGGTTGAAAATGAATGTAAGTCACTTTAAACAATTAAAGCAGTTCAATTTTCCAAATACTGGCTTGTTATAAAATCAGAAGTATCAATTATTTTCAATTCCTACCTTATTTGCATTTTAAATTCTCTATTATGATTACTATAATGACATACAAATCAGTCACACTGTGCTCTCCACATATGATTTTTAAAGGCTCTTATATATTCCCTGTATTAGGGAGGCAGTACAGCGTGGCTACAAGTATATGCAGGCTTTAGTCAGACAGACTAGAGTGGGTGCAACTCCATCACTTACTAGCTTTCTGAACCAAGAAAATGTGCTTAATCTCCCTTGGCCTCAGTGTTTTCAACTACAAAATGAGGCTAAGATATGCCAGGATTTCTCAGCCATGGCACTACCCACATTTTGGGCCGGATGATGCGCAGTGTGAGAAGCTGTCCCGTGTATTACTGTTCACCAGAACCCCTGCCCTGAACACACTCCATGCCAGCAGCACCTCCTCTAACTGTGAGAACCACAAATGTCTCTGGACCCTGACAAATGCTTCCTGGAGGCAAATCGCCCCAGATTGAGAACCATTGAGATATGGTACCTCCCAAGGTTGTTGTGAGAAGCAAATGAAGTAACAATAATGATGCTTTGTACAGAGTTTGGCATGTAATAAAAACTGGATAACTAATTATTATCGTAAGAATGTATGATGGACATATTTTACAAAAATAAATTTAATATAACTGTTGCCATATTTTATATTTTCAATCTTGTGTCAAATCACTTCAAGTGCACATACAGGCTCGTGGTGTTGCTAATCCTAGATCACTCTTGTCTTGTGACACCCTTCACCTGTTCCTTTGCCCACATTTTATCTCCAGCCATTGCTGTGGTGATCAGCTGCACACAGTGCAGCCAACCTCAGCTGTACGGTGCACCTCTGACGTCTGTCCCAGGGCTTCATTCACCTCATGGGGTCAACCCTCAGCCAACGTGGGGTGGAAAAGTGTGGATAAACACTCCCTCTAACATTCATCAGGCAGACGACTTTGTGGTGCATTTTGTGGCTTCACAGAGGGTCCTCATGTGACCAAGCATCAGATGCCACAGTGGTGATCAGCTTAATAATGCATTGTTGGGTTGTCTTCATTCTTCCCTGTTTCTGTCTTCCCAGATCCCCTCTACTGTTCTTTACAAACACTTCCCAAAATAATCTACCTGTGTCCAAGCCCTTACCTCACATTCTATTTTGGCAGGAACCTAGGCTAGCATTGTTCAGTAAGAATACAGTATTCACTCACTGAAAACATATTTCGTGTCTACTGTGGTCCCAAGCATTGGTATTTGAATTTTATCAATGAGGAAAAATACAATTAAAAAATTAAACTCATTCTGCAAGTCAACTACAAAATCAGTTTTTTTGTTATTCAGTCCAGCAGCTGTAGCTCAAATGTTTTAATGATTTATATTAGGGAAACCCTGCAAATAATGACAATCTACAAGTACAGACATGTTCAGATCAGTTAATCTGTTCAGTATCCATGGTTCCTACTTGTACATAATTAATTCCACAGGCACAGGTGTAGATGGTGGAACACCTGTGAAAGGAGTGCATCAGTGGTGTTGTCTTCTTTGGACCTTATTTCAGCAATACTTGCTGAATTAATTTTGAACAATCTCACTTTTTAGCTTTTTATTTTGAAATATATTACATTTACAGAAAGTTGCAAGACTAGAGCAAAGAACATTTCACCAAGATTCAGCAGTTATCATTTTGACATATTTGCTTCACTATTTTCTCTCTTTATATGTATATATTTTTCTTACCCAGTTACAAAGAAGTTGTAGACATCATGGCCTTTGACCCCCTAATATGTTAGTATGCATTTGTTAAGAACAAAAAGATCTTCCCATTCTCTTATAAAACCACAATACAATCACAAAATTTAACATGGATTAAACACTATTGTCTAATCTACATTCCATAGTTAAATTTTGACAGTTGTCCTCAAATGCCCCTTAAAATAATTTTTTTTGTTATCCAGAGGCCAGCTAGGTCAGGACAATTCATTGCATTTGGTTGTCATTCCTCACTACTCTTCTTTAATCTGTAACATGAACAGTCTTGTTCTCCCATTTTTTAAAACACAAATTGTGAGAAATACATTGTTAAAATGTCCAGAGGAAGAAAACCCCCGTCATGTCCTGAATGTTAACTGCTTAACCACTGCGATGGAACTCTTTTAAACATATCACCCACCTTCTGGTCTGTAGTGAATGCTCTAGAGGTCAAGTAACTCCTTCTGGAGAACTGACCTTGCAAACATTGAATATTTTGTGCTGTCCAGGTATTTCTGTTTATCTACATGGACCCCCTTTGTTCTCCAGAGTGGATTTAAGGTTCCTTACAGATGTACAAAACAAAACAAGAGGAAAATGGTTACAGTGGAGAGATTCTCTATTTTCTAGTTCCTCCCTAGTTCTCTAGCTATTAGGTTTGTTCTTTCCTCACCCAGGCACCCTCTTTCCCTGGGGAAGTCCAGCCGCCTCAAGCAGGAAGCCCCACCCCAATGACCACAGAGTGGATTTTGACTTTCCTAAGCCCTAAGTACTTTTACCTTGGGGCACCTTCTTCAATATTTTTTTAAAAACATTAAAAATTTAATCTCACAACTTAGATGGTATAAAAATGAATATGTTTTAGATCTTTGTCTGACATAATACCTTCACTTAGCATAATACCTTCTAGGTCCATCCATGTTGTAACAAATGACAAGATTTCATTCTTTTTTATTGCTGCTAAATTCCATTGTATATCTGTACCACATGTTCTTTATCCATTCATAGAAACAGAGACCAAAGGGATGGTTGCCAGAGGGAAGGGTGCAGGGGATGGATGAAAAAGATGAAGGGAAATATAGTCAATAATATTGTGATAACTTTGCACAGTGACAGATAATTACTAGAATTATGGAGTAATAATATTGTAAGGGATAAAAATGCCCAATTACTATATTGTGCATCTGAAACTAATATTACTAATATATTGTATACCAATTATGCTTAAATTAAAAAATAATTCACTAACCTCAAGATAATTTTTAAATGACTATATTAATATTATGTATTAGATTGATTTTATCTAAAATTTTTATCTGCTGATTTTAAAAGAAATTGAAACATTTTCAAGCACCCCAAAAAGTATTGTGAGCCTTAGGCACTGTGCCTACTGTGTCTTATGCATAAGGCTGTCCTGCCCTCACCCCATACCCATTTCCCAAACTGAGTGATGTGACATGGAAGCATATCAGGGGCTACAGCAGGAAGGTCAGGGATGGTCCCGGATTCCCAGTCCCCATAGATGTGTGCAAAAGGTGTGTGAGGATGAACCCCAGGCCCAAGATCAATAGCCAAGGGTACATGTGGGTCTCCAGGTCAAATTTCCTTTAAGTTACTGCCTTCTGTATTAGTTACAGGTATGTCCACTTACTGAATCACAGAACCTGTTAGAATAGTACATGCACCTCTCCTAGGGGCAGGTACAATATGGGTGGAGGGCAGTACTGCCTAAACTCATATTGGGAGAAGAAATGTTTCCTTAATTATCAAGGCTCCTCCTCTTTCCCTGCATGTTAGTATGTCTCCCATTACTGTGTGAAGTTGTCTTTGGACTCCAGCTCTGCCTTGGAGTCTACCAGAATAACAAATGAAGTACATTCTCTGAGCATTGTCTATTCACTTTGTTACTCCAAGGAAGGGCCCCAAATTTATAACTTTAGTAAGTATTCAATTAAAGCTTTTAATTTTCTCTGTCTGGAGGTTGAGATGGAGGATATGGTTCATTAGCAACTATAATGTAAAAGAGCATTACCAGGAATCCATAACATACTGTCCTAAGATTTACAAACTTTAGACCTATTTATATAAATATGAGGAAGTGAGAATGTAAGCCTCTAAGTGTCCCTTGGACTCAGCTCCCACTAACTCCCTCACTGAACTCATGCCTCAGATCACTCTGCCCCAATATGCCCTATTGTCAGATTTGATGGTCAATCAGGTCTTCCCAAATAGTTACAGTAGCTGAGATTTTTTTACCATGATAAAATTCAAATATGATAAGATTCCATGTAACCAAGTCTAATCTTGTTTTAGCCTGACATTATGGTAATATTCACTAGACAAAGAGCAAGTCCGTAGGACACAGTGGAGCTTGGTCACTGAGGGGGATTTCCCTGGGGCTCAGTGAGGGGAGCAGGGAGTGCGGTTCTTACAGCGCACCCCAGCTCCAGCAAGGCTGCTCTGCTCTAAGCTGTTTCCTATGTTGCGATTCTATATACACTTTTGTTTGAAAATTAGATTTTCCTCCTGAAAAAAGGTTTGAAAGCCACCATATAGGCCTTTTTCTTACTTTAGGAAAATAAACTACCTAAAAATCCTATACAAAGTTTAAAGATTTAGGATGGCAGTGTTCCATCCACCCGAACTCAGGTAGTGCACTCCAAGACAATCAACGCTAGCTCTGCAATGACAAACTGTGTGAACCTTAGCAAGTAACACAGCCTCTTAGTTTTTCTATAAAATGGGGATCGTAAAACTTTACGCACAAGGAGTGTTGTGATTGTAAAATGGGATAATATATGTAGCAAAGCAGCCCTTTCAGATCGCAGATTCAGTACAGTTGACCATTTCTCCGTGCTTCCTGTCCCGCTGAGGGAAACCTCCATGTTCTCTCCCTGTTAAAGGAATTTCTTTCCTACCCTACGGTTCAAAACCCATTTTCTCTTATTTGAGCTCCAGCAAAGATAAAAGATGTTGGATATCATTCTGAACAGTGAGTCCTTGTATATTAGAGAAATTTATTTTATTTATTTGGTTACTTGTTTATTTTCTGTTTCTTTCACATAGATCCACCATGAGGACTTGAGATTTATGTGTTTGCTACTTTATCCCCAGAAGGAATCAGGGCACAGCACTTGACTAAGTACTTATTGGATGATTGAAGATGCTTGAAGACCATGAGAAAATTCTTCTTCGTTTTTCATTCTCTGTTTTATATTGTCCTATCATTTCATACTTTTACATAAAGAAATGTCATTCCAAATCTTTAATCATCTTTTCCAAATGACTCAGCAACTTTGGCAATTATGAAAGCAGAATACAAAATCGCTATTCTGATACTTTGTAATACACAGAAATAAACTTGAATCTTGCTTACTAAGTGCAACTTGCTTGCTGCTTAGACTCTAGGCCCTAGACAAATACACTTAATAAATAACTCAGTATATTATAACCATAATCCCAAGAGAATGCAAATGGAATTTCAAGCAGAATGTCAGGTTGCTAAAGGTAATGTCTAAATAATTGTGGCTTGTGGTATATGCTACATGCTTACAGAATTTCTAGGCAATAAGGGCCTTGACAAATCTTTCAAGAAGGAACAGAATATGAATAATTTCCAAGACTGCTATATAATACTTTTGATTTTATTATAAAACAATGAAAAAAATTTAGAATTATAGTAGTTATTCCAGAGTACTGCTGGCAAATAAAGTGTTTTCAAATAGAATGAGGCAGAGATAATGAGTAAAAGCATTCCTTTTTTTGGAGGTGGGGGGCACTTCAAGGGGATTTTATTTAAGACTGGTGGAAAGAATAAATATAATACAGAAAAGTATAAAAAGAAAGGAGAAAAAGGATTTTTTTAAGTTGGAAACTGAAAATAGCATCTAAATTACTGAGGACCTTCTGTTCAATTATGTATGGAGCATGGTAAATAGATGCTCATTTAAAAGTGTACTAAGAAAGCTCTGGTCAGTGTGGCTCGGTTGGTTGGAGTGTCAACCCATAGACCAAAAGTTTGTGGGTTTGATTCCCTGTCAGGGCACATACCCAGGTTGTGGGTTTGAGCCTGATGTCTCTCTCTCTCTATCTTTTTCCCACTCTCTCCAAAAAACAATGAAAATGTTCTCAAGTAAGAATTAGTGAAAATAATGAGGTAAATAAATGTTGAGACCAGAGAGTATCACACTTGTATTTTTCAGAAAGAACACAAAGAAGACTTAGTTTGTGATAAAGGAATTTCAGTCCTGAAATGTAATCCTCTGACTCCTCAGATGCTCTGCTGAGAGCCTGCTTTATTTTCCTCTTAAATTCTGTGATTCTGCACATGATCCAATACATCTATGACATATAACTTTATTACGGCAACACCAATATGTTAGGCTTATCTGTCAACAAGTTTGTTTCTCCCACTAGAACATACATTTTTTGAGTGCAAAGTCCTTGCTTGAGTGTTACCTATACCCCCAAGTCCTGGCGCGTTCCTAGTCCTGGGCACAGAAGGCACTGAAGCAGTGTTTGTGTTTGTTGTTGAATAGTCCCTTTCTCCCCCTTTTAAAAATAATTCAGATTAAATTTTTAGCACTCCTATTCAAATAGAGCATGACATTTTAGTATATTTAGGTAAGACTCAATTATTTCTAAAAACATTAATTCAAAGATCTCAAAAACCCAACCCTTTACAACTTAACTGGAAATAGTTTTATAATAGGGTTCCACATGAAACTATTAAGTGCATTAAATGTACTGATCCTTTGACTATTCTTCAAGGAGTCAACTGGTGATTATGGCTATCTAAAACAAACACATTTCTCTAAGAGTGGATATTTAGTATAGTTGAAGTATGCCAACTGGGAATTTTTAAAAAACTGCAATGAATGTATGAATGTAATTTTTCCAAGGTGAAAAAGAAGCATTCATAGGAGTTCAAGAAACTGTTGTAATGAATCAAGAGTTTTATACTTCTGCTGAAATGTTAGTTAATTCCCTGGTAAGTCCCTGAATTTCCCTGCCAGTGAGTTCAGACTTCTTGATTTCATTCTCCATTTACCAACAGATGCTGCATTTCAAGCTGGAACAAAAGTCTCTTTTGGGAAAAGTGGCATTGAACGGTGGCTTTTACACCGCTCCCTGGTTCTCTGTGCATATGTTCCTCTTTATCCCACCTTCTTTGTTGTCGCTGAACCCGGATCTTCCCTCTCCATTTCTTCTAACCTTGTTTTCTCTTCAAACACTTCTTATTCATGTACCCCAACGTCTTTCCTTTTTCCACTTTTCTCTTCACTCCCCATCTATAGTCACCACCTGTTCTACTTTATAGTCTGCTGTTGTATTTACTCCTTTGCTACTGAATCCTCTTTATTTATCATTCCTCTTCTACCCTCAGCTGGCCATCATCATTTTTCTAAATCTGTAGTGAAATGAGCATGTCAGCATGTGTGTGTTGAAGGGAAAGCACAGAAAATATTTAGTGCTTTTTCTAATTTCTTATCTTCCCCTTTCAATAATTTGAACACCAGCTGTTAGGAAAGATGCTTCCGCCAACGATAATGTTCCTAGGCTTTATTTCATCTCTTTAAAAAATGGCATTTTTTTCAGTTAGTGAAAAGGAGCTAGAGACGGTTCGGAGAGGACATCAGGACACTTAGTAAATGGGAAATAGAAAGAGTATATAATTTATGCCCTTGGAGATGAGTCACCAGCAAGAAAGACAAGAGGATGAGCTGAGGAGGACCTGGTGCAACTCAGAGGAGGCGAAGCCATCACATTTCTGTTACAAACCTGGAACCAATGAGTTTACAAAGCCCTATGACCAAGAAAATCCCGTGTGCCATGGTGAAACACATTAATGCCTGGGCATACACATTATAAACAAAGAGTCGTTTTCCATCTCATTACTTTATTTTGTCAAAATAACCCGAACATGTATATATAAATTATTGATTTGTTATAAGAATGTGTCACATAAAAGTCCCTGAGACATAATCAAGAATGACTTGAAATGTATTCAATGCAATTATTCACTGCACTAATTACCAAGGACTCAGCTCCCTTCCCTGATATCTAAAGTATGTGACACTAAATCAGAGTCTCCCTCTCTGGTGCCTGCTTTTCCGGCAATTTACTGCTGTGCAGTAAGTCACTTACAGGCTGTAAGGAAGGCACAGTAGAAGGTGAATTAGTTCTCAAAGCCCTAGGGTGACAGTTAGTAGAATGATAGCAAGTGGAATTGGAGGTCCCAAGGGAAGATCTTGTATAATCCCCTCATTTTGCAGTTCAAGTGACTGAGGCTCAAAGCAGTTGTGGCTTGCACAAGCATGGCTGGTTCTGCCACTACTGCTGTAACCTTAGGCGAGTCCCACAATGGGTGTGGACCTCAGCTCCTCCTTCTGTAAAATGGGACTGGTGATGCCACAACTACCATCTTCCAGGTGCTTCCTACAAGCCAGACACTGTACAGAGTACTTTAAGTGTGTCTTATCTAATTCTCCCAACACCTCCATAAATTTTATATGATTACCTGCAATTACCGATGAATATCAAAACACAGAAAGCTTAAATAATTTGCCCAATATAAGACAATTAAGAAATCTTGCAGGGCTGGTCTAGGAACCCAGGGATATCTGCCTCTAAAATTTTTAAATTACAATCTTTAAATTCCTTTGAAGAAATCCCCATCATATAGGTTCTCAAATTCCTTATACCTCTGGAAGTCTAGAACTGAGTTGACAAACTATGACTCGGGCCAAATCCAGGCACTGAATTTGTTTATGTATTGTCAGTGGCTGATTCTGTACCACAACAGCTTAGGTGAGTAATGGCAGCAGAGACTGTATGGCCTGCAAAACCTGAAATATTTACTTTCTGGCAAAACCTGAAATATTTACTTTCTGGCTTAGAGCCTTGAAAATGCAGAGCATTCTGTAACTGTATAGCACTTTACAATGTACAAAGCTCCCTGGCACACATCATCACATTTAATCCTTGTTTTGCAGGGGCATTCATGCATTATAAAGGAGGAAGCTTAAAACTCAGAGTTTAGACTCTGCCTAATAAGGCCACAGGGGCAGAAAATGGCAGAACCCCATACCCAGGTTCTGACTTCAAATTGCAAGCTCTTTCCATGAGGTCACCCTGTCTCCTGTAAATTACTGCCAGGGAAGGGCTTGGAAACTGGAAGGACCTGTGAATACTGACACCCAGTTAGACTGTCTTCCTGATGCAAATATCATTCCAGGGGTACTCATGCAATTAGAGTCATCAAGTGCTAAAAATATTAAACTTGTAATAAGTGTAAAGAAAAGCTTATACGTTAAAGGAAGGACATGACAATCCTAGAAGACATTTTGAAAACTATATGATGCATTTATATGCATTATGTATCAATGCTTGTGAAAATTTAACCTGCTCAATTTAGAATATGAAAAATAAAATACCATAACATGAATTGCCATATTTCTCTTGCTCTTTGATGAGATTAGCCTTAAAAAATACTCTGTTGTATACCCAAAACTTTCAAATAAATAAAAATGCAAGTATACCTTCCTCGTGCTAAATAGTTAATAAATATGTGGCTAGTTTTAAACAGACAATACTAAGGACAACATTAATAAAATAATAGTTACTTATTTAACTATGTAACTTAGTCAAAACCAAAACAAAACAATTTTTTTTTGCTTGGAATTCAATTTCACTTCCAATTCTTAAAATCAAGCTAAAATTCTGGGCAGATTACATTAAATCTCAATTCAAAAGCAGTTTGTGAGATGATTGTGCTTTTCATAGTCAATGAGATAAGAAAATCTGAAAAACAACTAAGGAGGAAATGAAAGCATGTTAGGTTGTCATACATGGCACAAATGCCTAAGCCAATTCATATTGCCACACAGATTTATTTGCAACATGTCATTATCATGTCCTGCCATCACAGATTTAACACCGTTATTTACTGCTTTTTAATTTTTTAATTTCTTTTAAACAGGATAGAAATCATCTTACAAGATTTAGTTCTTTCTCTCATAATCTTTTTCTTAAGAATTACTGATAATCTGAAAATTTATTTGACAAAACAATTTTTTAAAGAAAGCGTAGGTGTGTCTACAGTCTGCAAAGTCAAGTTCAATCTAAATGGCAATGATGATTTTTGAAATAAAAGGCTTAGCTTTAGGGATTCATTTGAGATACATGATAGGAGGCCCTTTTTATTTCAGATATATTCTGTAACATATCTTGAAATTTAATTTTAACATGTAAATGGATATGGACGCCCCCTGAAATCACTGTAGGGAAAGAAGGGAAAATAAATAGATCTATTCCTCACTGACTGAGTGACTACCTTTACCTATTTTGTTTCCTGAAATGCTCACAATGAGCTCTGAAGTATTTTCTTCCTCTATTTCACAGATAAGAGAGCTGAAGCTCAGGGTCATTACTAATTTGCCTGAAGTCACACTGCTGGAATTCAAATCTAAGTCAGATTACCTTCAAAACCCAAACTCTCTCTCACTGCCCCATGCAGATTCCCAATAAAACCGAGATCATTGGCCAATATCTCATAAATACTCATTTTAAGGATAGAATTTTTCCTGTTTCTTTATTGGCTGGCTGATACTTTATCATTGTAATTCTGTCCGTATTTTAATAATGACATTTTATTCACGGATTTTAATTCTTTCTTTAAAAGATAAAGAGAATTGAAGCACTTTCTGGATTTTAATGACCTTTTAGTGAGTCTACAACAAATGCAGAAATAAAACTATGATTCAGCTAGTTGTAGTAGTCAAATGCAAAATTACTATTTACAGCAGAACCCTGTGTAAACCTAATTAATCTTGGAACCTACCCACAATAATTAGAAATATAGAGAATCTTTATTATAATAAATCAAAGAGAAATATAAACTATTATTTCAGGCTGTAAATCAACTGGCTTTCTAATAATTCATTTATGACGTATATCTCTAAGAATGTCCCTTTAAACAAATAGATTCTGCCAGTTAATGTACCAAAGTTCACTGATTACTTGTTGGCAGAGGTAGACTTTAAGAGCCTTAAAGAGAGGGACATTGCTTTACATATTTCTGCCTTTCCTGTGGCACCCCAAGTCCAGTTGTTTGGCACAGAGTAGGCACACAGTAACACCTATTGAACATGCTGCTCAAACAACTTTTAAAGTCAATGCGCGTATTTTCAAACTTGATCCCACTCACAGTCTCATGGGCTTTGGAAATGTGAGGCTCTATGTTCTACTATGCAGACTAGGAGGGAAACCTGCTGGCCCCAGAGAGCATTGCAGGTTTAACCTTTAACCAAAGACAAGGAACATCATAGACACTAATTTAGTTCCATTTCCTAGCAACTAAACATTTAACAAGAAACTGACCGATAGAAACAAACATTGCTATTAACAGACACCGTGATGATTCCATAATACAGTACAATCTCTTTCATTGTTCTGCAGACAGGTAATGCCAGCATCCCTAGGGGATTGATATTCCAGTTTAAATTTCAGGTCCAGTAGACACAAAATAAGTTACTTTGTGGAAAGTGGCACTGTGGCTTCCTTTTTTATCTGTAAACAGAGCCTGTGTATCTGGCAAGAGGGGAGAAGTTTGCTTCTGATTTATTTTCACGTCTGTAATTTTAATATGCATTTTAAAAAATCCAGATTATAGAAAAATAGACAAGAAATTAGTTAGGGTATGATTATTCACATTGTAAAGGGATTCTCCATAAGATTTTATTAAATACTGAACTACCCCTAGGGCAGTGCATTCAGGATGTGATTGAAAAGCAGCTTTTCAGGAATACATTTGTGTAGAGAGGTACACATATATTCACCTTAACTCTTCTCCAGGGACAGTCCAGCATCTTGTTTCCATTCATGGGACAGGGGAACAAACATTACAGTCAACGGATTCTTGGATGACCCCCTCACCTTTGTCATGAGCTGAGGCTTTGAGGAATTCCACCAACAAGGAGAAAGAACCCCTTGTGGCCACAGCCACATTCACAGCAAGGCTCTTTCTAAAACCAGGGGTTTGCTGCATACGGGCCCAGTGAAATGTGAAAGGAGGAACAGTGTGCATGACATTGTACTCATACTCAGTACAGGCCACAAATATGACTTGTGGCAGATGAGGAAATTCAGAGCAACTGACTCAATGGTTTCTTGGAGTCAGGTAATTTCTTCATCTCTACACTGGTTAGTTACAAGGCGAGGAAGGGCCCTCTTCACTCCTGAAGAGGGGGCCCAATTGCTACTTGCCCAAACAACATTAAGAACAGAACTGGATCTTACCCGCCCAGTCTCTGTGCTGAATTACATTGGCAAATCACCTTTTTTTCCATTAGTAAAACCTTAGTCCCGTGATTTGTCATTCAAGGTGATGCACGGCAGAGGATCTAAAAGCTCCTCACCCAGGGGTGTATGGCTTCACCGCTCAAACCAGCGAGCCAAGTTGCGTATGCTCTGGGGCTGGTCCCTGGCCCTCTGCACAGCCTGGCAGGCCCGGCACCAAGGCTCGTCCCAGAAGGAGGTGACGTGCACGGCATAGCTCCGGCGCCAACTGAAGTAACGACGGTAGACAGCTGGATTTCGGTCGAGGAAGAGCAGGTAGGCAGCCAGGGAAGAGGCATTAGGGAAGTCGTCCACGTGAATGAAGGCACCTCGGGGCACAAAGCGCTCATAATTGGCACGGTTGGGGCCCAGGACCACTGGTACAGTCCCAGCTAGCAACGCGTTGCGCCAGAGCTTCTCAGTGATATAATCCTGATGCTGAGAGTTCTCGAAGGCCAGGTAAAACTTGTAGCGGGCCACCGTGTGCAAAAGTCCGATGTCAGGCACCGGCCTCCGGGTCCCGCCCTTGCCAAACACGTCCACGGACACGTGCTGCCTCAGCTGGTGGTAGTAGCGGACCCGGGCTTGGCGCTCATCCCAGTTGCTCACCACCCAGGCCACCAGCCCCCGTTTCCGAGCCAGCGGGGGGACCAGGCCTTGTGGCTGGTCGCTGGGGTGGGTCCTGGGATAGAGGTAGCCATAAGGCACAAAGATGTCTGAGTCAGCCCGGTAGGAGAGCGTCCAGTTGAAGAGGTTACCTGCCAGGCTTCGTAGCCCTGGGGAGTGGGAGGGCGACTCAAAGTTCATCCACACCCAGCGCTGGCCCGGGGGCCTGGGGCCCCACGCATTCAGGACTTCGGCGGTCTGCTCGTCCAACACCCGCAGCTCCAGCTCCTCTGCAGAGCGCACCCGGATGCCCCAGGGCGGGGGCCAGTCCAGGGGCCCCTTGACGAGGTCTCGGTGGTGGAAAAGCACAGCCTGAGCTTCCCCGTAGGTGGTACGGTCGGTGAGCAGGCGGCAGCCGCTGATGTTGAAGCGCATCCAGCAGTCGGGGGGCGGCCTTGTGGCCCTATCGCGCCCAGTGAAGGGCTCCCACCACAGCAGCACGCCCACTGGCCGCGGCGGGGCGTCGGAGGTCCAGGGCAGCGGCGGGAGCTGCCCCCAGCAGGCGTAGGCGACCAGGACTGTGCACACCAGGCCAGCGGCCGCCAGCGCTGAAGCGGACCGTGGCAGACCCCGCGCTCCACGCCGCCGGAAGGCCACCGGGCCCCACGGTGCCCCCATGGCGCGCGCAGACAGAGCAGCCACCTCTGGCCGCAGGTCCGCAAGCGGGGAGCAGCGGCGGCCGCTCTCATACTGCCACTGCGGTTCTAGCCGTCGTTGCCGCTCGCCGCCACCCGCGGATCCGGAGAGGGCGGTCCCGGAATCCCAAGGCCCGAGGATTCTGCTCCCCTCCCCACAGCTCCCCGCGGGGCGCACCGCCAGCGCGAGGTGAGCAAGCCCTGCACCCCAGCCCGGCACCGCCCTGTCCTTCCCCTCCATAGCTCCCCCAGCCCGACCCGGCCGGCCAAGACCCGGGCGCTTCCTGCCCCGCCGCCGCTCACTCCCCTCCCCCTCCATTGCTCCCGGACTGCCGGCTGCGCCCCTCCGGCTCATCACCGGTTACTCCGTATCCCTTCTCAGGGGATCCCAGGCCTTTATGGGAGAGCCCACGGCTCTAGCCTAGCTCCCGGGCCTGCCCGGAGCGTCTTCCCAGGTAAGTCCTGGGGCTTAATAGCCGTGGCCGGGGCGCGCGCCTTCGAGTGAAGAGGCGCAGGGCACGCGACACTCTCCGAAAGCCGCTGCGGCGTGAGAGCCCACGCAGTCACGGAGGAAAAGTGAGCCGGCGGTGCCCAGCTTCCTGGCTGAACGGAAGATCAGAGTCCACTTCCTCCCACACGGCCCTGCAATGGCCAGCGACGCCTGCAGGAGAGAGTGGTCCCGAGAGTCGTCGGTGACCTAGACCTTGCGACCCAGAACTTGTGACCTATCTAGACAGGACAGTTGGGCAATCATCTTCCCTCCGCGCACCACAGAGGTTTTGCATTTTGTGAAACCAAGTTTTACGTTGAATAGTTAAACCCTACTGCCATCAGAACATTCCCTTTGCCTACTGTCCCAGCACAGAAGAATAAAACGTTTTCTGAGCAACGGAAACACGTTTTTTCCTTTGTTCCCACACAGAACACTTCTGACGGCCTCAGCTCACAGCAGTCTTTGGGCTCAGGGACCTTCCTGCCTATTCAGTGAGGTGAATGAATGAACATCACCAGTAATTTTACTAAGCACTTAAACAATTTCGGCATTTAAGATTATGCAAAATACTCTGGACTATAAACTGATGACCAAAAGAAATATTGTAGCACATAGAAAGTTTAGGATATAAAGGATAAATATCACACTGGCCTCTCCAGGTTTATCAATGAGGAAACAATGGAGACATCTACTTCTAGAGTCACTTGAGGGATTCTTTCCCCTATGGCTTGAATTTGGATTTCTGAGTTTTGACTTTTGCTTATGTTATTAAAAGTTTATTCAGTGAAATTCTAAATAGGCTGTGGATGGGCTGCTGATCTGGGGAGGCAGTTTCGAGAAAACATTTAGTAGATCACAGCTGTGCATCAGTGGTGTCCCCCCCGCCACCCTCACTCCTGGTGCCATGTCAGTTACAGGATGTTAGGGGAGAAATAGACTTTCTGGGAATGGGGCCAAACTGTCAGAGGTGTTTGATGTTAGGCATACAGAGAATACATTTGGGTTTGCCATTTGGATTTTTTGTGAGCTTTTTCAATAAAAATCAAGTCCAGATTGTAAATGCTTCTCTAAAAATGGTTTCAGGTGGCACTGCCTGCTGGCCTGCAGTCACGGTTGGGGAGCTGGGTGGACAGCATGAGGTGCTCTGGCTGTACCTATCAGCCCTAGTGTCACTCTCCTACATGTTAACACCTTTTAAAATGTTTCTATTTCTTTAAATTTCATAGAATCATTTTCAAGCTAGTTAAGCAATATGTCATTGAAATCAGGAATTTCAGTGATTCTCTACTGTTATTTTTAATTAAAAAGAAAAACTATAAATGCACAAATAACTTTCTTCAACCAAATGAAGGAAAGGAATATTAGCCTTTGTTTTTATGCAATTCAAAAATCTACATTTGTGCACATTTCTCCTCCACTTTAGTTAAGTAGTACCTCATAAATAGAGCCTAACGTTGCATCCAGTGCATGATAGGTAGGTATTTGATAAATGTTAACCTGCTTGTTTGCTTCCCCCTACACCCAGTTTTCCCTTAAATCCTCCAGATATTCCAATTAAGCCAACTTTTTACTGGCAGAATGGCTCAGATATCATGAGTATCAATTGCCTTTGTGTCCACTTACCTTGGATGGGTGCAACACCACAAACTGCCCTACTTTGGTGTTACCTTAGTGTGAGGTGTGGGGGAGGGTATACCTGGCAGGAAGGTATGGCTGGATCAATGGAACCCAGTCGTGACTTGTCTACAAACTATAGTCACGCACCACAGAAGGACAGTTCTGTCAATGATAGCTTGTGTATATGGTGTGGTCCCATAAGATTATAACATCTGAAAAATTCCTGTTAGTGACATCATAGCTTTCATAATGTCATAGCACAATGCATTACATTTGTGGTGACCCTGGTGTAAACAAACGTACTGCACAGCCAGTTATAAGGAAGTGTAGCAATACAACTATGTACAGTATGTAATAATAAATGACTATGTTACTAGTGTATGTATTTCCCATATGATACATTTTTTTCCATTTCACAAGCATTTTATTAATCAGTTGGCAATCAGCTTGCTCAGCCCAGAGAAATAATTGCTGCCAAGAGCTTTCCAGAAGCCAGGGGCCTGCTCCCTGTGCCCCCTTCAGGAATCTGGGTCTGCAGGGCATCCGTTGGGTCACAAGTGACAGGCAGACGTGGTTGCAGCCATAAACACTGTGAACTCATTGGAGTCCACCGTGGCATCTCCATTGATGTCCAGGTCCTTGAGCAGTTTGTCCATAGCATCCTTGTCCCTTCCACGCTGCAGGAAGCCCAGGAGCTCCTTCTCCAAGAGCCCTTGCTCAGGCTCGGCTTGTTGCTTTCTGTACCCCCATACCTGGCAAAAACCCCTCCAATCATGGCCATGGCCAACCCCAGTTGTGACGTGGTGCTGGGCGTGGGCCCACTTTCCTCCTGGCGGCTGGTGTGGCTGAGGGAATGCCATACAATACTTTTTATCATTATTTTAGAGGGTACTATTTCTGCTTATTAAAAAAAAGTTTGTTGTAAAATAGTATGCCGTGTTACGCTGGCAACAGTCTCACCCATCTCATCTTCACCCTGTATGAGTGCATTGTTTCCTTGTGATTTAATCTTCTGTTGTTTTGTACAGTAACATGCTGTACAGGCTTGTAGCCTAGAACAATAGGCTAAGCAGCTAGGTTTGTGTAACTACACTTTTACGATGCTCACACAAGGACAAAATTGCATAAGGACACATTACTCGGAACACATCTTCATTGTTATATAGTGATTAAAGGTCATAGGCATTGATTTATTCACAGGGCAATGGTTAGTTTTTACTTAAAAAGGAGGGAGAGGTGGGGGAGGAAAGGCATTAAGGGAAAGGAATAATGACAGGTGTTCTCATTTATTCCTTTAACCAACTGGGAAATGGAATGAAAAACACTATTTCTACCTTCAATAATCTGTAAGAGAAACAGACAGGAAAGACGGAAGGGATCATGGAAGGCTTTGAGAAAGTGGCTCCTGGAATAATTAAAAACTATTGGCATGGGGGAGGGAGAGCACTGAGATGTGTAGTCTTAACAAAAGGGGCAGCACACGCGAAGGCCAAGCAGAGGACTGGGATGGTAGGCTAGGGATTACTGGGGTTTAGTTTGGCTATGGAGCTGCAGTTTTATCCTGAAGGCTGTAGAGAGTCCTTTAAAGGCTTTAATAAACCAAGGGAGCAAGATAGAAGTTAGAATTTTAAAAAACTTATTTGTGAGGGGAGGGAAGCACACAGAAGGGACGATGAGGCGGGCTTCGGGTGTGCTGGCCATGTGTGTTGACACAGGCCCTGGTTAATGAGTGTGTTTGCTGGGGAAACTCATCAAGCTGCATACGTACGCATGCACGTCACTTCAGTAAAATGTTTTAAATAAAAATTGTCCTGTTATTAATAAAGGATGCATTGGGTATTAAGGACCAGGATAAGAGTAGAAATAAGTCCAGTTGGAAAGCTATCACTGTAATTCAGATATGAAATTAAAAGGGCCTTAACTAAGACAGTGGCTGTGAGAATAAAGAAAAGTAAAGGAGAATAGAGTCACAGATACCAGGAAGCCAGTCCCTTCCTCTAGGAAGTCTTCCTGGACACCCATATCCACATATCCAGGGTAAGCTACAGGCCCCTCCCGTGTGGTTCCATATGTACATCTTTCTGTCTCATTCATAACTCCATCACGTAGACAGATCTAGGCATCTAGTAGTATTCATCATCTCAATGAATACTTGTTTAATTAATGAATGCTTTTTTAAAAAAAATCCTTACTGGAGGATATGTTTATTGATTTTAGAGAGAGAAACATCTGTGTGAGAGAAAAACAATTGGTTGCCTCCTGTAAGTGCCCCAACCTGGCATTGAACTCACATCCTAAGCATGTGCCCTGACCAGGGATTGATCCCTCAACCTTTTGGTATATGGGACGACGCTCCAACCCAGCCAACGAATGGATGGTGTTTATTACTGAAATGACCTGTCAGTGTCTGTGTTCCCCACTTAGAATATGGGTAGGTATCAGGAGGAATTGGCTAGGTGAATGACCTACTGGGACTTTAAGAAGCCCCTTAAGCTTTCAGTGTAAAATGCTAAATTTTTATTAATCAGAAGAACCCTGGTGACAGGCATTACAAACTCAATTAAATTAGGCTGGCTCTCATTGGTCCAACCTGGACCAAGTACTCATTTGTGGTTGAGGGAACTCAAAAGAGTTTAGACCCTCTTTTGGAGCTATGGGGTAGAATCAGCCCCATCTAAATAATCCTCAAGGACCAACAATGGGGGGAGAGTAGTTCCCCAAAGGAAAAGATGCTGTTACTTGTAGAAGAGGTCAGCAGGCAAAAACAACATAGCCAAATGTAAAGAATTATTATTATTCTAAAGGAACTCTAAATTCCTTAGAACTTTATAAACATTCTATGATTCTTTTTAAATTAGTAACAATAAACATATGATTCTTTGTATATTTAAAGGCCTCTTTAACTTCCACAGAATATTAAGACAGGATAGTAAGAAGCTAGGAACATTCCTGGGCAAGTGGAATGGGGCAACTGAGACAAGAAATTAAACAAGGCCAAACAATTTAAGCAACTTATCACCAGCTGGTGAAAACCTTATCTCCCCTAACCAAGGACACTTAAAAGCAAATGGTTTATACCTCTCCTCCCCAACGGAAGAGTACCTAACCTCCCTGGCCATAAACCACAGGTGTCGGAGAAGAGAGGAACGCTAAGGCAAACAGAGAGAGAACACCAGTACAAAGGGAGCCAGCTTGGGGAGAAGGAGCATGACTCCCCTTTCAGCTCCTCCTTCCAAAAGAGACAGCATATCTGTGTCCCATTAGAAACTGCCCCCCCAAATTCCCATGTTTCCCCAATATAAACTTGCTTCTGAAAACTCAAGATAAGGTGGACATGAAGGTTTTTATGTGCCACCTTCTTAGAGTGCTGGCTTCTGATATTAATGGAAGTGCAATTATAATCCAACCCTTGTCTCTGCTTTTTGGCTAAATGGTGACAGGCAGCAGGAGCCCAGGCTCGGTTGCCTTCTGGTTTCAATATTACACAGAAAGAGCTGGCTGTCAGTTGCAAACATAAAGACAACAAGGTCAGGTATAAAGGAGGGCTTTTGGAGCCCGAGGCTTGATAAAGCAGCATATAAGAGAGCTTCATAAATCAAGGCTTATCAATGTGTCCAAGAATGACCCATTCAGTTCCAAAATGTAACATAGGGCACAATTCTCTGGGGGCAAGAACCAGGCCGACTGTAGTACCTAGAAGTCTAACTCGTTCTTTGTTTCAGTTCTCCGGGAAAATAGTTCATTTTAAGCTTGTCCTCATGCTCCTCACCACAGACAGTTGGTATTTCCCAGGGAAGCACCAGAACACAGTCCCAGGGCCTCGGGCCTGCTGCCCAGCTCTAGGCTCTGCTGGCCTAGGCTCCATGAGGCTATCCTCAAGTGGCTGCTGTTTTTGACTGGATCTGAGATGTCTCTGACTTAATATTGACCTGCTAAGGATACTTTCAATTTTTTCTTTCTCCAAGAAAGAAAAGAGCGATTCAGAGTCCTCCCAGTAGTATGTACTTAACCAGGAGATGGGGAGCAGCCAGTAAACAGGTGTGGTTAGAAAGTAATCCGTACAAAAATAGGTGGAGATTGTTTCCTTTGGCAGATGTGTATGAAAATGATCGTTAAAAATTAATAAGACTTGTGTAAGTTCAACAACAACCCACAATTTATTGTTATTGACCTATTAAATCTTGGATAGAAAAATAAACCTAACACTAACTTATAAGGTCTTTTCTTTTTTCCAAGTACAAAAACTTACTGCCCGTGAAAGACATTGTTATGAATAGTCAATATGAGAACTTGCTATGTTTATTTTAGGGTTTTACTCTTGTGCACATTCAAGTTTTTCCTGCACACTTACTGGGTTGAATAGGTAATGCAAGAATTTTGGATATTCAGAAAAATGTACATAGTGAGATTTTGACTAGAGTCAGAAATATTTATGATATTTTAAATATAGAGAGGATTTACCTCTGTATTCCTCTAGATTATTTTCAGTCACATGTAACAATTATGGAATACAAGACTCACACAAAACAAAATTATTTTAATGGTGAAATGAACATGTTAATATCACACAGTGCAATGTCTGGTACATATGAGATGTTTAATAAATATTTATTAAATAAACAAATACACAAATGAATGAATGAGTGAATGGATACCACTTATTAATTATACATTTCATGAAGCACTTATGAAACAATTAAATTTCTGCTCATGAAGATTATGCAAAAGACTTGGGACTATAAAATGATGACTTTGACTAAAAAAAAATAGCTCCCAAGTGTAGAATAAAAATGGTAAGTATCATGCTGGTCTTCCCAAATCCTCCTCAGGTTCACCAGTACTAACTTCTTACCCTCCGCCCAAGTCTACTTTACTTGGGTCCTCAGTCAAGTGAGTTAGCACAAATCCTGTGCAATTTCAGGAACTCTGGCTTATCTGATTTGGGCTTGCTATGGCACCTGCCCTACGTCAGTACCTACGTGTGGCCACACTCAGGGCAGCCAGACCCTAACTCAAGGAGGCAGCCCAACTGTCTGTGGATGGAGAAAGGGATCTTGACTTGGCTGCCCCTCCCCCTGTCCCGACCTACTTTTCACACAGACTCGGGGCACAATTCACAAAAGAAAATGGAAGGAAGATGCATTTTCCCCGTAAGTCAGGTAATTCTACCTTCACTAGTAAATTCCCCCAAGCAGCTAATCAGAACACAACAGTGGTCAGAATGGGTTCTATCACACTCATTCCTGTGATTCCTCCTCTAAGAGGGGTCTGAGGTACTTGAAATATTAAGAAATACTTGTTGGATTAGAGTAAACAAAATTAGTGACCTGTAAATGATTTTGGGAAAGTGTGGAAACAGAAGAGCAAATTGTTTACTCTTGTTGCTCATATGGCAAGGGGAAAAAAACATTCCTGAAGAAGTAGGACAGCCAAATTTTACAGGTCCAGATTAAGCTTACTGTAGCCAAATATACCCCAGCCCAGAAATCTTACATGATGCATGAAATCACATTGAAAATGTTGGTTATAGTAGGATTATTTTCATCCACTTCACAATGAGTCTTTGGTCCATATGTACCCTCAGTAATGTTTAGTGCAGTCCACCAAACATGCAGCCTAGGGAGGAAGGGAAAGATGGTGAATAAACACTGTCCGGTCTAGCTGCATTGCAGAAGCTCCTTCTGTCTTGGCAGCACCACGGGGCTCTGCGAGAAAAGGAAACTTCTTTCTTGAGTGCGCTCACTGTTCAAAGACTTAATTTCCTGGATCATTCAAGACAGTAGGGAAATGGCAGCAACTCTTCAAGTCAGAGAAATTAGACGCAAACGAGAGTGGGAGGTACTGCCTGACCCCCGTGTACAGAGCCCACCTCTCATCTCTTCCACCAGTGAACAGCTCTTTTGGCTCTTTGGGCTCCCTTGAAGCTCCCCTGGGCACATTTCCCAGTTCCCAGTTTAAGAAAGAAGTGATGAGGATTGTTGTTAGATTTTGATATGATGCCACCAGGATTTGCTGTGTTCCTTTGAAAATAAAATACTTCAGTTTTGTCTTTACTTTGATATATTATGACATGACTCTCTCATCCTTACCAGCTGGTAGAGCTGTTTCTAAAGCGTTTACCAAGAAATACAGGACTGAGAATTATTGTCCTGTAATGACATTAGAGTCAGACCTTGCTTGAATTTATAAATCTGCACAAGTATAATCTGCACTTCATGCAATAACATTTATTGATGCCAGTCATGTGCCAGGCACATGAGGTACAGCTGAACAAACAGACAGACCAACATTTCTGCCCTTGTGGGACAGCTGGCTACCATACTCAACCCACCCCCATAAATTATAACTTTAGAGCAAGTCCAGATCAAAAGAATCCGAAGGCTGACATAAGAAGCTGTGATGTGTTTGGACTGCACACTTGTCTCTTGAAACACCATTTCCTCGATTACCTTATCACTTTGTCCTTTGTCATTTCTGTATTGATCCAGTGTCACTCTCAGTGTAGAAAGTTCTTTCAGGCCTCTACGTTGGAACCTTTTTCATCTCCATTTACAATTAGTTTAAGCAAAGTTTGTCAGATTTTCAGTGAAGTTTTTCAAGGTAAGGGGAAGCAAGTTTCCGTTGGGGGGAGGGGTAGAGATGAGTCTTTTCACCCTGTAGTTTCCACTCTCTCTCCTTTAGTTATAGAGATGTGAGATTATAAACCAGAACCAGCGAGCCTGCACACGGGCTCCAAGCAAGAACTATAATTAAGTCAGATAAAACTAAAGGCATTTGTGTTAGTAAGAATTCTTTTGGTTGCAATTACAGTGACTTACAGGAGGCAGTTTTAGACAAAAAGTTGGGGCAGGGGTGCAAAATTTGCTGCCATTTTAAGTGGCATCATTTATTGTATAGGCACCAGAAAAAAATGAGTTTGTTACTTAACAAATGTCATTACTATTCACCATGCAAAAGACAGATGAAAGGTAGAAAAATTAAGACCAAAACTAACAGACATGGTAAGAAATAAAATATATAAAAGTGCCTTGGGGTAATCAGAGAAGATTTTTTCATAGTGTTTATTGTGTTTGTCTCATATTTATTATGTGAAATTTTTTAATACAGAAAAATATAAGAAGAAAATAATGCTTTTCATCCATCTCCACCTCAAAATAACCACTTTTTATATTTTGGTATTTGATGAATACACAGTATATATAAATGAAGATCATATTGTAATGCTATATGTATTCAACTTTCCTCCTTTAATATAAGCTTTGTTTGTCCCATGACTTTAAATGCACATCAAAAACATGACTTCATCATGATTTCATCATAACACACACACAAATCTGTAGTAACTGGCAGCTGGAATTCTCTCTACAAATAGCAACGTCTTGGACCATGCCCTGTATAAGGGAGACCACCAGTCAACAAGCTTTGCTCACGCACACAGTTTGAGTCAGCATCTTAGCCTATTGCTTATTTTTTTTAAATTTTATACCCAATGATTAGCAACCCCCTCATTCTCCTTTACTTCAGCCCATGGCAACCACCATCATATTCTTTGCTTTTACCAGTTTGACTATTTTAGATACATTATATAGGTGGAATCATGTAGTATTTGTCCTCTTGTGACTGGCTTATTTCATTTAGCACAATGTCCAAGTCCAATCATGTACCTCTAATCTCCTGTGTGTGTGTGTGTGTGTGTGTGTGTGTGTGTAGACCGGCATGTGAATCTGGGGGAAGCATGGAAACATTCTGGGAACTCAAGGGATTGGTGCTCTTGAAATGGACAATGTTGACTCCCGACTTGATTACCCTCTTTTCATTCAAAGTTCTTCTGGTTTATTCCTTCTGGAGTATAAACCTGCAGATTTCTATAAGGATTAAGGAGAAAACTGTCTGGGTTATGAGGAAATCTGACTAAGAGGTTTTCTATTTGTTTTGTGGGCAGAAGGAGGTGGAAATATTTCTTAAAATGCCAAGTTTAGAAAAATTGAATGCAAAATGAATACCCATCAATAGGAACAAGGTTTAGAAAATTTTGGTACTATCATATCAGGATATACTATATATAGCCTATAAAATCATGATTTCGACAAACATATATTACACAGGAAAATGGTCACAGTGTATGAATAAGTGAAAAAATGCAGACTATATAGTATGTGTAATGTGATAGTATTTTATTTTTAAAAATCTCCTCATTTCCCTGACTGATGTGGTTCAGTGGGTTGGGTGTCATCCCACAAACAAAAATGTCACCGTTTGAATTCCTGGTCTGGGCACATGCCTGGGTTGTGGGCTGGGTCCCTGGTTTGTGGCATGCAAGTGGCAACGAAGTGATGTTTCTTTCCCTCTGTCTCCCTCCCTTTCCCTCTTTCTAAAAAGAAATAAATGAAATCTTTTAAAGATAAAAAATAAAATAAAAACCTCCTCATTATATGATTTCTATCTCTATAAACATTTTAGTTGTAAGACAAAGGACATGTTTATGAGATAAACCAAGGGAAGGATTTCTTTAAGACTAAAATGTTGTCTTTGCAGAAAACTTGTGTCCCATTTTGTGCAGCTAAATAGTCTTCCCAATCATTTTGGCTCATTAGTTTCTACTTCTAATCTTTTCATCTGAGTGGCTCACAGATCCTTTGCCAGGAGTATTTGGCCAAATGAAGAATTGGGGTGCCAGCCCTGTGACACCGAGTTATCCAGTGTGCTGTTGTGGCACAAACTGAGGAAATTCAAGGGCTACTGGGGCCAGGAGCATATAAAATAAAGAATGAAAGTGAGCAAGTTGCAAACATCATTAGGAGAAAAAAAAGGGCACTTTTCTTTTATTCCTGAGCTTAGAAGGAATGTTCTTATTCTATATCATGAAGTATGAAGATGGCTATTGGTTTAAGATCACTGTAGATTTTTATCATTTTCAAGAAGAGTCCTTGTAATCTTGGTTTTCAAAGAGTTTTTATTTTAAAAGTGCTTATTAAATTAAAAACAAAAAAGATGCATGATATGATATAGTAATTTTTAAAATCATTCTCTACATTGGTGTTTAGACAGTTTTAGTTATTCATTATAATAAGCAGTCCTGGCATGAAAAACCGTGTACATGACTCCAGTTACGAAGCTGTGCAATGGGGCGATGAAGAACAGAATTTAACCACAAAAGGAACCAGGGCCCCAGAGCCCAAGGGTGGAATAAGGACAGATACCTAGCAAGGAAACAGTGCATGAATCAGTTCTCAGGGGAGCACAGGGACCAGGCAGCAAGCCTGAGAATGAAAGGGAGTGGGGTGCGGGTGGAGTGGGGACATCTTGTTTATTGAGCAGGAGTAAAGTCAAGTGAGGAAGGAAATCCCTGAGCATGTTTGTAAAGTCACACTGGGAGCTCAAGTGCAAACAGGATATCATTTCAAACAGATGAATAATACTTCCCACTCCCTGTGCTTTTTCTGTCATCCTAACATACATGCAAAAAAAATTGATGGTAAGCATTTTTAGAAGGTTAATATCTTGGATCAATAAGTAAATGCTTTACCGCAACTCCAGGTAGTTTTTGGTGTTATAGCCCTTGACTAATTTAAGATGTAATCTCTCCAATTTTAGCCACTGGCCCAAAGCACTGTTATTCAAATAGCCAATGATGAGAGAGTTCCATAAAAATGGTAGTGGCTGGAATTGGCTTACAGGTAGGATCTCTTCTAGTGTGTATTAACTAAATGGAAATTTTTTTTTAAATCTGGAGAAGTTTGGACTTTGACTCAAAAGATTATTGGCTATTTTACAGTGTAAATATTTTTAAGTATGGAAAGGACATAACCAACCAACAAATCTTTGTTTACCTGACTGGATTTATTACATTGAAATGGAGAAGTAGCCCTAGCTGGTATGGCTCAGTGGATTGAGCATGGGCTGTCCTCTGGAGGGTTGCTGGTTCGATTCCCAGTCAGGGCACATGCCTGGGTTGTGGGCCAGGTCCCCAGCGGGGAGACCTGAGAGGCAACCACACATTGATGTTTCTCTCCCTCTCTTCCTTCCCCTCTCTCTAGAAATAAATAAATTAAATCTTTTAAAAAAGAATCTTTATATAAAAAAAAGAAACTGAGAAGTAAACTTGAGAACTGTAAACTGGAGGAAGTTTTAAGATGATCTTAGCCTATAGAAGAAGCAGAATGAACAGTGTGTTATAACTAGAATACTAGGAAAAACTCTTTAAGAGGTAGTTGTGGTAAGTAAATCACAACAGTTATATATAAAATGAAAAATCAAAATGTCAAAAAATAAATTAGTAAATGTAAAAAATTAGTACAAACATATAAAGACTTTTAATGTAGTTATTTAAAGTTAAATTTTAATGAATGGAAAATTATATGATGTATGTTAAAAGGGATAATAAATATAGATACTGTACATGTGATTTCAAATATGTAAACCAAAAACATGATTAAGAAAAAAGAATGAAAATATATAAACATGTGATCAGTGGTTGTTTCTGGGAAGTGAATTACAGATGATTTTTTCCTTTATTTTCCATTTTTTCTATACTACATAAATATTACTTTTGACAACTGGGCAAGGGGAGAGAGGAAGAAGGTTGGATCTTTCCCCTCCTTTTCATTTTTTTTTAAACCCAGTAGTATTAGTAAAAAATTTTTCCCTTTCTTTTACATCTCTCCATAAAATTCCAGGCTGCTTACTATTTAGTGGACAAATTCTAGAAAAAGGAGGAGCTCTAACAAGGCCAGCATGAAAATAGTTGTCTCTGAGTTAGGGCTTTTCATCCCTGTCGTTCATTTCCTCACCTGTACCTGCACCCGACTGACATCCATTTCGTTTTGTTTTTAATGAATGAACATAATGGTATCCTAGTGAAAGGTTAAAGTTGATAGTGTTTACCTGGAGTAAAGACAATAAGTGAACCTTTGTTTTATATATTTAATAAAATGATCTGAACTACAAGCTCAATATATTCAAACTGTGATGACTAAAAATAAGTATAATTTTTTTTCTTCACTGTTTTCAGGTGCTTGGCAAACTTTACTAATAGTCTGTCATTACTTTGGATTAATTGATAGGTAGGAATTAATACCAATAATAGAAATTATAGATTAATGTACATTTTTTACACCTCTTAAACTGTGAAACAAGCTTGGATTTCTTCTCTGTTTTTCAGACATTAGGAGAAAGAGGTTTCTTCTCAAAGGAAAAATTTATTCTTCTTACCCTAGAGTAAAGAAATATGTGAACTAAGTAAGTTTTACTCTGGGTAAATGCTCTTTAATCTCAACTCCATTTTAATTTAAATTTGATTTAATGTTCCCAACAGTACTTCCTTCATCTGGTAGAGCGGAATGAAAAGCCACAACCACGTGATTCAGGGAACTGAGAAACCACCCCTCCGCCTTCTGGACCCTCATCACTGAGAGTGCAGTGTCCCTCCAGCAGCACTGGCTTCACCCAGGACCTCCTCGGAAATGGAGAATCTCAGACCCCACACCAGACCTACTGTATCAGAATCTGAATTTTAATGAGAGACCCATGTATTCTCTTAGCTTTAATGTGCCTACACATTGAGAAGCACTGGACTGGACAGCTTTTTGTTGTTTTTATGAGCCACAGGATAAGAAGGAAATGCATAAAAATAAATGAACAAAACTTGTTAGGATGGTGAAAGTGACACTTCTGTTTGCAGTCGCTAACAGAAATGTGTTTTAGAACTACAATTGAATGACCATAACTCTAAATTTTAAATGAGGTGCATTAAATGTTGGAAAAGTCACAGCTGCAAGGATTGGGTTGTTCACAAGTGAGTGGAAAGAAGTACAAGTGAATAAAAAAAAGATGATGAGTAAGGACTGACTGAACTATCTGAATGAAGTACACTTTACAGGAGAAGCCTCTGGAAACACTGTAACCCATGATAAACCTCTCTCTGAAAGTGTCAGTTCCAAGGTATATAAAAGATATGTGAAACTTTTCATGCTTCATACTCTAAAATCAATATATTCCCTTGCTTTTCCTTCTATTATCCGTATTCTGTTTAATTTAGCAGTATCAAGTGGCAGAAAACCATAGACTCTTGTGGAGGGGGGGACATACGTGAGTTAGCAGCAAGAATATTCTGAACATGTAGGATGCATTCATCATGCACATGCTGGGTCATCACTCGTTGGTCATTCTCATGACAGAAGTGATAGAGCATTTACTCTGCCAGGCCCAGGGCTAAGTTCTAGATACAGGGTGGTGAGTGAAGAGATACAGTTCCTGCCTCCATGGTGCTTCTGACCGTGTATGAATTACTACCGATCAATTTTTGAAAACTATCTGTGGATTTTGTTCATTCGTGGTATCTCTGTGCCTTGCATCTGTCTATCTTTTTTTCACAGATAATGAGAAAGGTCTAATTTTCAGTTATCAGTCTGACTCATATAGACTGATCATTTGTGATTGGTATGGCAGATAGTAGCAGTTCATAAAGCAAAATGCAGCTGGCCACTTAATGATAAGGAGCTAAGATATATAACAATAACAGTTACACAGGGAAACATGATCACTAGAAGGGCTTGACATGGGCTGGAGACAGAGGGCTGGGGGCTTCCAGGGAGGCTGTGTGGGTGAGTAACAATGAGCAGGAATCATGAACAAGTCTCTCCTGAATTCTATGAATGGAAGTAATACAATTATGGCCAAAATAAATCACCCATTTTTAAATCATATGTCCCCAGATGAGGAACTGGATAATCTATTGAACTTCTTGTCTTCAAATGAAGGTAATTTGTTCTCCAAACCAGTCTTAGAACATAGCATGTAGAAAGTTACTCACTTTCAAAATGAATTGCTTTATGAGTTTTCATGGAATGATGGATTTACCCACTGTAAGTGGGACCTGACAAATTGGTGGAAAGTTGAAATAAACAACTCTCAATGGGCAAGTGTCCCAGACATGGGCTGAATCAACCATTACTTCAAGACATTGATATCTTTGTGGATTTTGAGTGCAGTTGCCGTCTAAGTTTCTAACCCTGCAATCCCAAAGCTCTGGCATTTGTGCCTGTTTAACCACCATGTCTGGTTCCACCCTTGTTTCCCAGTAACTAGGTTCTTTGCCATGATGGCCCTGTGGTGAAGATTATAGTCTCAGGGGTCCGATGGACACAGCTTTGTAGTTCTGACCTCACTACCTCCTAGACATGAGATCTTGGATAATGTGACATTTCTATGCCTCAGCTTTCTTGCCTGGAAAGTGGAGATTGAACATCTCATCTCATGTGATCATGTGGGTCACAGAATTATACAAGACACTTACAGCCATGCCTGGCACACGGTAAATGGTGGCTACTACTACTTATTAGCTAACCCAGGTCTCCATACTGCTACATGAATCCCCTTAGTAACAAGTGTTTCTGTTTATTTGTATTACCTTGTGTCTCAGTCTCTCAGTGTCTATATTTTCTCCCTACTGAATTCATATTCCAGAGGCTATCTCCCCAGGAATCTTCCTCCTTTGTGGCACTTTTGCTGAGGTCTCACTGTCCTCCAGGTTGAACAGACACCCATAACGTGGGCACTGTGTGTCTCAGAGGCAGTAGTTCCTCGTGGTTAAAAGCCACTGGAGACTGGCTGCCTGGGTTCAAATCTCAGCACTTCCACTTACTAGCTGAGTGACTCTGGATAAATTACTCAACCTTTCTGTGCCTCAGTTTTCTCATCTGTGAAATGAATTATAACTGTTTCATGTGATTGTTGTAAAGATTAAATACATTAATACATGCAAAGAATCTAGAATAATAAGTGCTACATAACATTTGTTATTATGAGTCATACCTTGTGTAACCCCAAGCTTGGCACTTACCCACTTTTCTCTTCTTACCCTAGAATAACACCCCAATTGTAGAGCTATTTTTAGGATACCCAATTTCATATCCCTAGACTATCTGAATACTGCTGTGCTTCCATGTCAAGCCCCCTGCCTTCTCCACATCCTGCCACAAATGTTCCTGGCAGAACCTGGCTGTGACAGTGAGGGATGAGTAATATTCTGTTCCAAACTCGATGTCTATGAGGAAGAGTACACTATGCCCAGTCTGATGGCCTCTTACATAAAATGGGGTGAAACCAAGAGAGCCAAGCAAAGCAGTTGCCTTATTCTTCCTTACTTCCCTCATCTCCCGTTCCCCATTTCCACTGGTAACAAAGATCATTCACCCAGAAGAAAGGATCGTGCAAGATTCCTCCCCGCTGAGGCTGGCTGTGTGCTAGAAAGTCTTACATGCATATACATAAGTAAAGGAAGAGTCAGATATGAACTTCTATTATTTACATGGGGTAAAAAATTGGTTAGCTGAACTATTAACTGCTTAAATTCCACAAAGAGTCAATGTGGCTAAACTAAAAGTAACCTGAGAGAAGAGAGGCAAAGGAAGATTGAATTTTGATTGAGAACTTTGAATAAAGCATATACCACCAGTGTGTAGACTATTCAGCACCCTCAGAGCTTTGGTGGAAGTTGGGATGCTGGGGTCTTACTTCTCAGCCCTCCATGCCTCGAGTAGAACTTGGCTTGTGGCAGTAAAACGTTTCTGCTGGGCAGTGCTGGCTTCGAGCCTCCCACAGGGAGATTCCTTTTAATGCTCCAAATCCCTTCCAGGGCCACTGTTAATATTTTCAAAAGCAAGATGATGATTATTAGCTTATTCTCTTTTTAGCATAAAGTATTTTTAAAGTGTTTACATGGTGATTATTTTTTCATTCATTTGGGTGGTGGTTTATTTAATTTAATTAATCAAACCACCCAATATCTTTATTAGTTGTTTAATCTTTTATTCCAGTTCCTTCATTAACCCTTATGCAATTAAACCTCTACAATGCTTAATTATATTATTTAATTTGTCCTTTAAGAAGTAGATGAAAAGCCAATATAGAAATATAAATAACAAAACACAGAAAGATCAAGAATAAATAAGTTGATATAGAGACTTCAGTCAAATTTGTCTGATTTGGATTTAATTCCAGAATTCTGATTTAAATTCCTAAAAATTTCCAAAAATAATATAACCCAAAGTTACCACATTGATTCATCCAATAAATTCAGCAATCTTCTAAAAGGCATAAACTGGGCCTTCTGGCCAAGATGGAGGCGTAGGTAGATATACTTTGCCTACTCACACAACTAAAAGGACAACAACAAATTTAAAAACAAAAAATAACCAGAACTACCAGAAAATTGAATTGTATGGAAATCCAACAACCAACAAGTTAAAGAAGAAATATTCATCCAGACACACAGGAGGGGCAGAGACAGGCAGCCAGGGTGGAGAGGACTCATGGCAAGGTGGAAGCTGGAGAACCAGGGTGGGCAAGGCAGAGGGTGCTGGACCAGGCGAGGCCACAGCTGGCAGACTAGGCGGTCCCACATTTCCATGCAGATAAACCAGGAGGAACAACTGGGGAATGAGGCAGACCGTGTAACCCAGGGCTCCAGTGTGGGAAATAAAGCCTCAAACCTCTGACTGTAAAAAACTATGGGGGCTGCAGTATCAAGAGAAACTTCCAGCCTCATAGAGGAGTTCATTGGAGAGACCCATAGGGTCCTAGAACATACAGAAACCCACCCACTTGGGAATCAGCACCAGAAGGACCCAATTTGCTTGTGGGTAGTGGGGGAAGTGACTAAAAGCCTGCTGAGAGTCAAGCAAGCGGCATTGTTGCCTCTTGGACCCCTCCCCGACTTACAGCAGCACAATGTAGCCACATGGGTTGCCCCACCCTGACGAATACCTAAGGCTCTGCCCCTTACTACATAACAGTCACACTGAGATGAGAAAATATGGCCCAAATGAAAGAACAGATCAAAGCTCCAGAAAAAATACAACTAAGTGATGAAGAGGTAGCCAATCTATTAGATACAGAGTTTAAAACATTGGTAATCAGGATGCTCACAGAAATGGTTGAGTATGGTCACAAAATAGAGAAAAATGTTAAGACTATACAAAGAGAAATAAAGGAAAATGTACAGGAAACCAATGGTTAAGGGAAGGAAACTGGGACTCAGATCAATGATTTGGACCAGAAAGAAGAAATAAACATTCAACCACAACAGAATGAAGAAATAAGAATTCAAAAAAATGAGGAGAGGCTTATGAACCTCCGGGACAACTTTAAATGTTCCAACATCTGAATCATAGGGGTACCAGAAAGAGAAGAGGAAGAGCAACAAATTAAAAACTTATTTGAACAAATAACAAAGGAGAACTTCCCCAGTCTGGCAAAAGAAACAGATTTCTAGGAAGTCCAGGAAGCTCAGAGAGTCCCAGAGAAGTTGGACCCAAGGAAGCACAAACCAAGGCACATCACAATTACATTACCCAAGATGAAAGATAAGGAGAGAATCTTAAAAGCAGCAAGAGAAAAGGAGACAGTTACCTACAAAGGAGTTCCCATAAGACTATCAGCTGGTTTCTCAAAAGAAACCTTGCAGGCATGAAGGGGTTGGAATGAAGTATTCAAAGTCATGACAGGCAAGGACCTACATCCAAGATTGCTCTATCCAGCAAAGCTTTCATTTAGAATGGAAGGGCAGATAAAGTGCTTCCCAGATAAGGTCAAGTTAAAGGAGTTCATCATGACCAAGCCCTTATTCTATGAAATGTTAAAGGGACTTAGCAAAGCAAAAGAAGAAGATCAAAAATATGAATGGTAAAATGACAACAAACTCACAACTATCAACAACTGAACCTAATACAAAACCAAAAACAAACTAAGCAAACAACTAGAACAGGAACAGAACCACAGAAATGGAGATCACATGGAGGGTTATCCATGGGGAGCAGGAGGGGGAGAAGCGGGGGGAAGTACAGGGAATAAGTAGCATAAATGGTAGGTCCAAAATAGATAGGGGGAGGTTAAGAATACTATGGATATGTAGAAGCCAAAGAACTTATATGTATGATCCATGGACATGAACTAAAGAGAAGGAATGCTGGTGAGAGGGGGGGTGTAGGGTGGAGAGGAATAAAGGGGAAAAAATGGGGCAAGTGTAATGCCATAATCCATAAAATATATTTTTTAAAAAAGCCATAAACTAGATGCTGTTTTAATCTCCCCTTCAAAGAAACATAAAATACTAGAAAACACTATAGCAAAATATTTGGAATGTGATGTTTGTACATTGGCACAAAGAAAATTATAGGCTTAAATACCATTCAGTAAGTATTGGTTTAGTAATAAATTGCACTGGGCATTCCTCCATCCCCTAAGGTCAATTATTTAGGTTTTTCAGAGTCACAAATTTTTCAGAGGTAATCACAAATTTGGAGAAAATCTACTGTGTAGAAATCTATGACCGAAGTGAAGTAAGATAGTGAATTCAGGTTAGTGCCATAAGTTGGTTTTCCCATTTTGGAAGCTGCAACTTTCAATGACAAATATTTTCCACAGATCCAAGTTGTCCACTGGCATCCACACTCACATCTGATCCCTCCCTAAAGGATTTCATACCATGTAATGATCAGGAGCATGGTCTTTAAGTTCAGAGGAGATCTGGTTTTAGTCTCTGCTCCACCACCTACCAATTGTGACTTTGGGCAAGTTATTTAACCCATTATGTTTTGGTTTCCTCAACTGGGAATAACAATATTTACCTTGAAGGAGGAAATGGATACAAGTGCGCTGCACTGAATAAACAGCAGCTATTACTTTTAAAGGGACAATGATTTTCCTGTCCAAGCATGGGCTTAGATTCCATTTCGAGAGGTGTAGTTACTGAGCTGACTCACTGAGCTGAATTTCAATACTTGTTTTTCCTTCCCTCTCCTGAACGGAGCAGCCAAAGTTATCTGTCAAGATTAGTGCCTTCCTTCTTCTTCAGAGACCTTCAAGGAAAACACCACAGTCTTCTTCTGTCAAGACTTACAAGGTTTAAGCTGTTTCTTATATCTAACGTAAATCTTCCCCCATCATTCAAACCAGGTTCCTTTCCTTCTATTTTATTTAGAGCTAGAAGATGGCTGCTCCCTTGTCCCTGGGTAATAAAGTCTCAGATTTAGGACTCCACAAATGTTGATTAAATACCCCCTTTACAAGACACCCTGTAAGATTTATATTTGTTCTCCATTGTGTGAAGGTCTGGTAAATGGGAAACAGTTTAAAATCAGGAGGCAGAACTATGTAGCAAAACCATATCAAATTAGATAGAAGAACTGTACTAGTCTAATTTAGTTGTGGTCTTTCAGATGCTATCACAGGCATAGCTGGAAGTTTACAACTTAATAAGGAGAATACCTGAAATGTAAATGCAGATGCTTGGAAATGCATAAAAAATAAAAAACCAACCACCTCAAAGCATCACTATGCATAAGTATTAACTGTACTCAAGATCAGAGGCTGCTGGAAAAAATACCACTATTTTGATCTGATATGATGTTTGGGTGAGGAAGTTACGAAAGTGTATTCAACTGGAGAAAATGAGGTATGGAAAGAAGCAAGAATCCCCTCTGAAGCAGCTGCTTCTTTAAGGAGAAATCCAACTCCCTCAGCTCTGGCCACATGCATTCCAGGAGGAAGAAGGAAGACAAGGGGAGCAGCTCCAGAAAGACCTGTGTTGGCAGCTGAAGCTAAAAAGGAAAAGGGCAGCAGGCACAAAAGAAAAGCTAAAAGAAAGGAATTAAATTCTTTCTTTCTTGAAACTCAAGATCTTCTAGGGATTCTACTTCTTTGTTCCCCTCTCATGCCCCCAGCCCTTTCTACTCAGAGACCTTTTCAGATTTGTTTTTATTCTGAATTTTAAAGTTACTGAACCATGCTCTTGTGCTGGCAAGTTTAGCCCGTGGGATCTGGCCTGGTCGGTCATTCAGGGAAGGGAAGCTCGCCCTTTAAAAATATTTTGTTTCCTTATGCTGTCTCTGGACTGTGCATAATGAACACTAGAGCTTGAAAAACTAGTTTGGAGCCATATTTCTATGCCTCCTTTGAGTAAACAGGGAAGGATTTGACCAGAGGAAGAAAAATTTAAGTGATTTAAATTTATGTTTGCTGGCTTCTAGGCTTTGTAATTATCTTGACATGCCTTTGGTGTCTAGTAAATTCCTTGCATACTGCAGGTACGGAAAACATTTTTGTTGAATGAATTAATGAGTAACAAATGTGTCTACTCTCACTGAGCAACAATTTACATTTTCTGAGTTGATACTAAACATAATAAATAAACCAGACTCAAAATTAAGTTTTCATGCATTAAGACACATGTAGAGACAAATAAATGTATTTGGCAGGACATTATTTGAATTCACTGGAAAAGGAAATATGGAAGAAAAAACTAGTAAGCTTCATTAATCAAATTTATCATGACTACTTAAGTTCTGTAGATTTTAGCCAGAAAAATACAAAAGTTCTTGCAATTTGAAAACATTAAGTTAGAACATTATTTTATTTCTGTGAAGTCCTCAATAGAAGTTCTTAGGAAAATAGAAATCATGTCTCACAAGCTTACTTCTTCTTTCAAAGAGGTTATAAGGAGTGGGAAGTCTTCAGGGAATCACTAAGTGAATGATGATGTTCAATAAATTCTTATTTATCCGGAAAGTTCCATAAGTTGTCCCAAATTCCATTTTCATCTGACAAAAGATCTGATCAAAAAATTGCATTTCTTTTTATTCAGGATGATGAAAACCTTTCGTGTAGATCCCAGGCCATTCTTATATGACAAGAATGTGTATAATACCTCTGAAACCTTGGTTTTACCTCAAGCTGAAACCTAAACTGAGGCTGATATTGAAGAAAATTGTGTCAACTTTTTTTCTTAACTGAGGAGGGTACCATTTGCTACCAATGCAATTTCAAATCTTTTTCCTCTCAGAAAATATTGCCCTATATTTTAAAGAAAGACAGTATAACCCAGTGGCTAAGAGTAAGGACATCAGCTTCTGACAAGCATGCATTCAAATATCAGCTATTTCAGTGTGTGACAATGGGCAAGTCACTGCACCTCCCCAAGCCTCAGCTTCCAGGTCTCCCAAATGGGATCGATAAGAGCCAGGGTTGTTGTAGGAATTAAGAGAAATGATCATGTGTATGTCCAGAAGACGTCCTGTGAATGATAGCCATTATAATAATTATTATTATTCCCATCATCACCATCATCATTTTACATATAGAGATACGTTTCACCCACCCTTCACCCCAGCATCCAATGCTTCTTCTTACTGAGCCCAATGTCTCTGCATGAAGAGACTGGAAAAAATCAAAAGCCCCATGGTCACCGATGCCATTCCCAAAGCCCAGGTATGGGGTACACAGTAACAATCACCTAGGACATCTTGACCACTTCATTGTCTTCACAGCTCTTATTAACTGTTGTCAAAACACAAGCACAGGATGGCTGGGCCCTCTCATTCAGTGGAGGGCCCCAGAAGGCTGAATAGTTCTTTATCCCGAGTCCCCTGTTGCTGCCCAAACAATATTCTAAAAGAAATGTGATGTTCACTTTAGATGTCCATAAAACCTAACTTCTGGATCTTTTGATTTTTTTTTTTTTTTACCAATTTCATTCAACACAAGGAGAATAAACCTTTGATCTTTAGCCAGTTTCATTCAACCAAAAGAAAAGAGAAAAAGCACAGAAGTCACTTAAGTCTATTACTTCTAGACACTTTCATAATTGTCATTATTAGCTCAGTCACAAGTAAAACATGCTATAATTTAAGTTTCTTAACTTCAGAATAAATCTCCCTCTTAACAAATGGTGTAAGCTCTTCAGTAAGTTTACCTGCATGTACTTTGTTATGTGGTCATGTTTTCGTGCTTTATCTATAGTTGAAGGGAAGTCCAGTCTGGAAACTTTTTGAAATCTCACCTTCACCAATGATATTATTGCATAAGTATGTGAAATGTGTTGTTTAAAAATTCCAACAAACCCAGCCAGTGCATATATAACTAAACAAACATGCTTGGGAACATGCATATGTACCTTGGAGTCCCTAGAATTAAGGTAGAATTGGGTCTGTCTAAGAAATAGTATATATTAAGACAGAGGCCAGGCAGGTAACGTAAGTAAGTAAAGCCAGGGGTAAGAATAATTGGCTCTCCCAGTCTTATATTTTTCTCCCACTGTCAGAGGCATGGATGCCAGATAAATACTTTTTCCCACTTCTACCACAAGAAGAGAAAGTCTGCAGCGAATGTGTGAACACTGAGCAGCTTGTGATATGCCCCAGTGGACTGGGAACCTGGTGAGCAATGGTCCACAGCAGAGTGGGGAGGCCAGCAGGGACAGTGAGACCCAGCTCCAGCCACGGCTGCCACCTGTGAATGCAGACTCTGTTGTCACCTCTTCCTTTCTCTTCCCTCTTTTCTCTTCACCCAAGATAATCTAGAAATCTAGATATGTACATAAAAAATCCTGTTTTTAAAAATGTTGACAACTGCTTGATATGTTTAAAAAGACACTGCAGAACAAATAAGTATGTCAGTATGTTTGCAAGAGGAAGCTGATGTATGAGTCAATGTTTGGATCTGAAGCCAAACTAAAGTACCCCTGACAGCCTGCTGAGTGAGAGGTGGGACATGGTGATTGGGAGTGGGAATGGAAGATGGCCCTCTGGTTTAAGATGGGGACATCAGTCCATGTCATCCATTGGGATGGGGGACACATAGGAAGGAGCAAGTGGGGGAGAGGTATGAGTTTCCTCTTGGACATTGATCCTAAGTACTTATGGGACATCTGGGAGGAGAGATTTAGCCTGGAGACACAGATTTCAGGAGCATTGCAGTGACAGAGCACAGGAAACTTTGGGAATAGCTGAGACGATCCAGGGAGAGCCAATGAAACAGGATTAGAAGACTGAGGGTAATACCCTGGTAAACATCAATATTTGGAAATGGGGGTTAATTAAAAATGTTCATAAAGGAAGACGAGAAGGACCTCTCTCTCTCTCTGTCTCACTCTCTCTCCCTCCCTCTCTCCCTCCCTCCCTTTCTCTCTCTGTCTCTCTCAAATCAATTTTAAAAAAAAAAGGATGTCAATGGCATTTGGGGTCAAATCTGAATTTGGAATTCAGCTTTGCCACTTAATGCATAATCTCGGACAGTAAAATACTTCTCAAAATTCCAGTTTACTCATCCATAAAGTGGAGATCATAATATCTACATCACATGGCTTTCGTGAGATTTATGGTAAGCAAAATAAAGCCTCTATCCTCAGGTAGCTTATGTTCTCGTGGGAAAGATAGTCAATAAAGTTAATATATAATTTCAAGAAGTGACAGAAAAAAGCAGAAAGTAGTGTGAAGAATTATAGAGTATCTTGGGAGGATGGGTAGTTTCTATTTTAACCTGGTAGAGAGGTTACCTCAGAGAAAATGACATTTGACCCAAAATTTGAATGGAGAGAAAGGAAGACATTTGATGATCTAGGTGAAGTGTAAAGGTCCTGTGGTAGGAATGTATTTGGCCTGCTCCAGAATATTAAGAAAGTTTGTGTGGTTAAAGTGGATTTGGGAATTATAGGAGATGAGTTCAGAGAGGTGAGCTGGCCATAAAAGGAGATTAAAATGTAGACTAAGACTTGTAAGCCATTGGAGAGTGTTGAGTGAGCATGGAGGTGATGTGCAGTGATTTACATCTGTAAGAGATCTGTTTTCTGTGTAGAAAATAGGATGCTGTTGCTGAACCTGCAAGATGTGATGGAGGCTTGGGCAAGGTTACGCTTGGCGAAATTCAGAATATATTTCAAATGCAGATTCAACAGGAGTAGCTGATGGACTGGATGTGAAGTGTGAGGACTTGACTTCTGGGTCTTTGGACCTAATCAACAGAGTGAATGGTAGTACCATTTTCTTTCTTTCTTTTTTTTTAAATGATTATATTTGTTTATTTTTACAGAAAGGGGAAGGGAGGGAGAAAGATGGAGAGAAACATTGATGTGTGAGAGATACATTGATTGGTTGCCTCTTGCATGCCCCCAACTGGGGATCTGGCCTGCAACTCAGGCATGTGCCTGCACGCAAGTGGAATGGGTGACCTTTTGGTTGGCAGGTCAGCACTCAGTCCACCAAGCCACACTAGCCAGGGCAACAGTACCATTTCTTAAGAAGGGTCAGACCTGTTGAAGTATGGGATTTTAAAATCTGGAATAAGAATAGGAGTTCTACTCTGGACATGTTACATTTAAGAAACCTACTAGACATCCAAGTTAAAAGTTAAATAGGCTTATGGGATTTGAGAGGGAAAGTAGAAGCTAGAGATACCAATCTTGGAGTACGATTGGGCTAGATATGGTCACCCAGGGAGGGAGTGTAGATAGAGAAAAGGGCCTGTGACTGAATTCTCCAAAGTTTAGAGCAAAAATTCCCCAAAGTGATATGAGCAAAACCAGGAGATTGGAGTATGATGACCTCGAGGCTAGGCTGAGAACTCATTTTAACAGGGAAGATATAAACAACGGCATCAGATGCTACACAGAGGTTGAGTTTGATGAGTTTGTGGATTGTACCTGACCTTTAAGATCATTGGCTTTCACCTTTTGGAGGAGAGCCATTTGCATGCTAGAAAAGAACAGCTTCCCTGGATTCATGGAAGCAAAAGCCTAATTGGAATGAGTAAAGGAGCAAAGAAGATAGGTAAAGAAGTGGAGACCGTGGGTCAAGTTCACTAATTCTTAACATCTACAGGAATCATAAATTCCTGCAAGTTTTATGCAGAATTTTGGGCATATGGTAACAAGCTGTGTTTCCCAGGAACAGAAGCCATGTCTTTCCCCATAGATTTAAAGGACTGTGTCACTGACACTCAGCATTAGAGGCCCAGTGGCTGGCCCAGGGCTGCCAACACTCAGACCAAATTGAAAGAGGTGGCACCTTCACCAGGTGCTAGTTCCCTGCTGTGGCCAAGGACATGGGGCTTCCAGCCATTTAAAAAAAGAAGGGGAAAAAAGGGAAAAAAACAGCAATTTCTGCTTTCCATAAGTTGAGTCCCTTTAAAACTTAACTTTAAGCCCAGCCAAGTGGCTTAGTTGGTTGGAGCGTTATCCCACACTGCAAAAGGTTGTGGGTTTGATTCCCTGTCTGGGCACATATCTAGGTTGTGGTTCCATCCCTATCAGGATGCCTACAGGAGGGAGGCAACCAATTGATGTTTCTCTCTCCCAGCAATGTTTCCCTCTGCCTCTCTCCCTTCCTCTCTCTCTAAAACTCAATAAACATATCCTTGGATGAGGATTAAAAAATACATTAAAGAAAAAAGTTAAAAACAAAAAACATTAAAAAAATCTAGTCTCAGCTTTGAAAAATTTTTCTAGGCTAAAATAGCACCTCTGTGCGACCTCTAGTGTATGTTATAAAAATGCAGCCCAAGCATTCTATTTTACATGAACATATTTGGAAAGATATCTTAGAAAAATGAATTTTTGTAAACCAAATGATATTCCCTATTATATACATTTGATTATTCTTTTATGTATAAGGATATGCATATTACTGTTAATGTATATAATAACAGTAATGTAAGATCTAAATGGTATATAAACAATAAATTTATAAGTGTATAAATCAAAGTAAAACCCAAATATAACAGTATAGACTTAAAAACATGTTTTTTAACCACCAGGCAAATGGTACCTGTAGGCTGGGTTTCAGAGAGACAGGTAAGTGGTTGTTCTCCATCCATTCATAGAGCTCAAACTGGACTTTAAACTTTCCTTCATGAGGGGAGGGGGCGGTGTGGAGGTGGAAGAGGGTATGGGGGATAAATGATAATGGAAAAATACAATAAAAATGTAAAAAACATGTATGTATAATTAAATGTTTATAAAACATTTAAAAAACTTTCCTTCAAGATACCATATGAACAAAATTGACCATTTTGCTGACCTCTCCTTTTGGAAGAATCGATGATACAGAAGACCTAAAACGGTGTTTCTATGGTTGGTTTTGAATAAAGGGGGCAGATACATTGCAGAGTCTGAAACGATGTACCTTGGGGCCTGGAGCATCTGCTCCTAGGAATTTTTAGAGAATGTGAGCATGACCTGCCGTGTGTTCAATAATCCTCCTCAGAAAATGTCAAGCTCTCTGAGTAGAGGAGTCATGTTTTATAATTTTTTATTTCTTCTAGCAAAGCTGGTACCCAAGCGAGTTGCAATAAAAACCTGTTGATTTGAAGAGCATGAAGTACACTCCTAGTAATCACTGAGAAAGAACTGTGAGAATGAGGGGCTCCAGCAGTTTCAAAATAACATCTGTGAGGAATTTGGAAGATTCTAGAGCACATCTTTTTCCGAGTGAACCATCAGTGAAAACTGTCAACACCACGGAACTCACAGAATATGTATGTGCAACAAAATCTTTGAATGAGTTGACCTATTTAAATGACTTATATTCTTCTGGGCCAGGCATTTGAAAAGTGGCGTCCTGGACTTGCAACCTCATCATCTCAAAACTTAATGGAAATGTAAATTATTGAACCCCACCCGAGACCTACTGAGCCAGTTCCAAGCAATCTGCTTTTAATAGTCTCCTTGGTAATTCAGATGAAATCTAAACTTTGGAAACCACTGTTATTGGTCATACCTATACAGATAAAGATTGAAGATGCTATTGTGCTCTTCAGGTACTTGGAGAAAAATTCTGTTTTTCATTAAATAGAAATAACTCTTCAAAAAATGTGGGACAGCATTGCAGATACTGATACCTAACTCATTTTTTCCCTAAATATAACAGCTTATTTGGACATAGGCAAATAATTATAAAATTAGCTCAATAATTTCCAAAAAGACCCATTTTTCTCTTGAAAGTCATGGTTTTGCAATAACTAATAATGCTGATATAAAATAGGCAATTTTATATCCATTTCACAAATATACTTCCTTTGTCACTGAGATTACCTGCAGGTGGATTTTTAATGTGGCATTCATCTTTCTTAATATAAAGTTCTTCTTCCAGTACTTCCTTAATTCTCTTATGTGGCTCACAATATAAAAATTTCTTCCCTATAAAGACATCAACAAAATTGGTTATGTATAATAAATTCTTCCCAACCTTCTAGCCATTATACCTACATGAATATCTTTAAAAAAAAGACATATCCTTCTATACAAATGCAGATGATTTGCCTTGCAGACTATTTTCAGAAGATCTCTTTCATTCTGGCTTCCAGTTCTTTTTTGGTGCTTCACACTTCCATATAATTCCAACTTTTGGGGTAGTTTAAGATACCTCTTTTAGGTATTATGAAGAAGCTAATGTCTTCATTCACTTCAAGAAAGCTTTCATTTATTCAATAAATCCTTATTAAAGACCTACTCTGTGTCAGGCATTTGGCTAGGTAGGGGCAATGGTCATAGCCATGAATAATTCAGATGTGTGCATGGTGTCTACAATCCAGATATATAACAGAACAGCCTCACCATTATTTAGTAATCGTTTTTTAGAGGCTGAACCTGAATTGTAGTAGTGAACCACTTATGGACAAATGACTGTGCTGGCCTCTAAACCTGACCCTGTAGGAACTCCCTGCAATAGTGGAGAACTGTATCATTTGTTCTAAGTACCTGAGTTATATTTATTCAGCTCTGTGTCATCTGACCCCGTCTGTCTCTCCAGTCTCTCCTGCTGGCCTTTCTTTCATTCTCTGAACTCCAACGTGGCCCTTCTGCCCATTCCCACATTCTATATTCTCTACCTTAACTGTCTCCTAATTGTTTCCCTGGGTAACTTCTACTCAAATTGCAGGTGTAGCCTTAAATTTCAGTTCTTGAGGAAAAGTTCCCTGACTTCACAATCTTGAAATGCCCCTGCTTTCTTCTTCTCATACTACTTTCCTCTTTTCTTTCATTTCACTTATTGCAATTTTTCTATGGTTTCATTTAGTTTGTATACAATTACTTGTATAATGATTAGTTTAATATATGTCTTCCTTACCAGACCATAAATACCCTAAGGGCAGGGATGTCTATTCAGTCAGCAGAGTCCTAGAACACAGGTTGGCATAATAGACACTCAGCAAATGTATGTTCAAATAGAACCAAGCATTGTTAAATTAGATAGAGCTCAAGGTCATTCCGTGTGCATGTCTGCCAGTGTAGCCTTGTGAGTGTCAGGAAACGAGTACCTCTAGTCTCAGTACTCAAAAGCTCAATGCAAAGAACCACGGAAAACCTAAACAACCAAGTACTTTAGCTATTCAAGATTTGACTTTAAACTCACAAAGACATGGCAGGTGTCTCATCTTTTCCAGACTAATCAATAAAGAACACATGTGAATAAATTTGGCTTATGTGCAGGCTGGCCCAAATGGGGCAAGAGACCTGCTGCTTCAAGCCGTGGTCCCGGGTTATTCCCAGTCATGAAGACCCACACACACCCTTAGACACAGACAAGGAAGAGATATTTTGTATGTCTCATTCTTGTTTCCCCACCTGAGACCTAGGAGTCATATGAATGAGAGATGGGATCAGCATGACTCCAGTTTAATTTCAGGATAAACTTTTTTGGTTAAAGTTTAGGCAGAAAAGATTTTAAGAAATGTGGCTAAGGAGAAAGAAAAGCCTAAAATAAGTCAGTAGAAAGGAAGAGATCGTCTGCCCTAAGTTCAAGTCTTCTGACACATTTCAGCACTGCTACTTCAAGAATTTGCAGAGGAAATCACTAAAGGTTTTGAGGAACTGTAAAAAATGAGAGTAGAAAAGAGCCAGTATAGGCATATATTCCCTGCTCCAAAAAAGGAAGGAAGGAAGGAAGCAAGCAAGCAAATAAAAAAGACAGAAAAAAAAAAAACTAGCAACAGCTTAATGTTGACCTTCACCAGCATTTTGAATGGATTGGTCAATGGCTTGATTGTGAGTACAGTGAGGAGCTGTGTTTACCACGTGATAAGGACTGCGGAAACCATTATTATTCCAGGTTCCACTATTCTTTTTTTTTAGTTAGGAGCTAATAACAATTGCTATAATTTATTGAACGCTACCATGCCCTAAACATCTTACATACATTACCTCTCTTTCTCACAATCACCCTATGTATAGATATAATTATTCCTATTTTATAGGTGAAAAAGTAACTCTCATGTCACAAAACTCATCAAAAAAATAAAAGCCTTGCCTACCCGACTCTTACAAACCCAAATTACTAAACAAGCTAGATTAGCGAGATGTACCCACAACGTATCTGCGTTTCAGCAAGGCATTTGATAAAGTGTGTTTGTAGGAGATAGAATGCCCACACCAAAGATGCTGACCGAAGGTCAGGGGCTACTAGAGACTCTTCTTGGACTTGCTGAGTTCATCTAATTTGCTAATTTGGATGTAGGAAATGCCAGCAAACCCGACAATGTGAGAATGGCACAAACTTGGTGCATGGAAAACTCAGGTCTCAAAGGGCAACTTCTATATCTGGAATGAAGTGCTAAATTCCATAGAATGCTATAACTATAGGGATAACTATAGCAACATGCATTTGGGACCAAACAAATGAACTGCATAAGTATAGGATAGAAAAGGCCTGGCTCAAGTATTTTCAAATGTACAGAGGAGAGGAAGAGAAACTATGGATGTCATAGACTGAATTTGTTAAATGTGTTAATAATATAAAGTGTCTACCAAAATAGCTAATAATGTTCAGATTAAAGGAGGTTATAGTTCCATGACACTATTCTAATCTGATCATGTCTAGAATACTGGATTCAGTGATTTAATAAAGTGGAGAATATTGGGAGAGATCAGCCATCATGAGGAATGTGCTATACATTATTTCAAAGGTAATACTGAAGTCTGTGAAAGATTGATGGGTGCTCAAATTAACCATTTTTATTTTTCAAGGATGGAGTTACATAATTTCAATGAGAAAGGACTACATTTTATCTGTGTATATTTAAGAGCAGATTTGTGACTAGGGAGTTGAAGCTGTAGAGTAACTGAAAACCTTTCCAAAAAATAGACTAAAGACTTTTCCAAAAAACATTTGAAAATTGAATGAGTACTTTGTGTGGGTGTGAACAGCCTGTTTCTACTTAGGCCGAGGCCCTAAAAGGAGGCTTTCAGGGAGGCTGAGGAAGGAACTGTATATTCCCAGACCCTGACTTTGTGAGCTCCAGGTAGTTTACACTCTTGCCTCACAATTCATCACTCACTTCCCTGCAACTTGCCCAATGCCCAGCATGCAGCAAAGAGTCAGTATTTGTTGAGTCCATGAGTGAATGATTAGTTCTATCTTTTACCCCACAGGAATAAAGAATCTTTAAATTCTAGCATCTTTAATGAGAAAATTCCCAGATATGGAATTTTGTCAAAATAAGGAATTACTTAACCATACTAAACACTTTAATATACTGAATTCAGTTGCTCTAAGGCCTCTGCATGCTGTTGATAATAATAATAAAAGAAATGAAGTATCATAATCAATAATATTAGGGCTGATGCCAATGGAGGAGGCCCTTTCACCAGGATGCAGAGGTTCTGTGACTTCTTTTTTTTTTGGGCGGGGGAGGGGTGAAAAGTGTACTTCTTTTTTTTTTTTAAATTTTTTATTTTAGTTTATTCAGTACAGTTTCTATCCTTTATTCCCATTCCAGCCCACCCACCCATTCCTCCCCTCCTCCCTCCCCTTTCCAACCCCCCTAGTTCTGTGACTTCTTGATGAGAGAGGTCTTTCGTGAGGATGGTGTGTGATCAATCCCCTGGGGCGGGAGAGCTGAGCCTCTTCAGCCCAACCCTTCCTCCTGGGGATGTCTGAGCACTGAGGGACTTGGTGGAATGGAACGGAGACAGCTTTCTAGAGAGGCAATGAGGAGACGCCTCAGAAGGGCTGGCAACCACCTGAGCTCCTCTTTGGCTTATTATTTTCACCATCATTCCTTAGCACCTACTGAAAACCTGTGGGGATGCAGGGACTGTGAGATACCTGTAAATTCATGGAACAATATGGATGAGTGCAGCAACCTGGCGTGAACCTAAGTTACAACAATGTCGTTTGTAATTGTGGACCAGAACTACATTTATGTATTTGAATATTGTCTGTGCATTTGGCAGGGCAGAGAGGGGACAGCAGTGTGTTACAAGGTGGCCTATAATTGTGAGGTTCTAGAAGGATTAGGTAATAATGTATGGACTGAAAGTCCGAGAGGTGAGAGTTTAAGTGTTTTAAGTATTTCTGCAGCACTGACTGACCGTGGTCATATCACTTCCTTTTTTTCTAGTCTAGACTTCAGTTTCCTGGTCTGTAAAATGAAGGAATTGGCAACAATGATCTCCATGTTTCCCTGTATAAAATGTATACATTTTAAGTAAATATTATATACATTTTAATAATTTTATATTTTTATAAATTTTATATATATCATTTTTTCAATAACTTCCAGGACAATGCTGCTATCAATTACGTCTCAGGCTACCTGGGGAAATGGTCTGGATGCTTTCTGCCACAGTGCCATCACCTCTCCCTTTGCCAAAACAGCAGCTCCATCCCCTCCCTCCAAAAGCTTCTCGGCTTCAGTCAGTCTCACTCCAGTTTTCCCGTTCCCTTCTCACCAGTTCTCCACACTGCACGTCCCTCTGCGCAGGGTCCGCGGCTGCTGGGGAATACACACTGTTTGCGGGACTCCTGAGGGCCCCCGGAGCTCGGCTCCCAGCAAGCTCCGCACCCCAGCCCGGCCTCCTGCGGAGGCTGCTCCCCGCTGGTGCTCGCCTCGGGCGCCACCACGGTAGTCATTACCACCACCTTCTCCCCACTCCTGCGGCCAATGTTTTCGCCACTGGCCTCCTCAAGCTCCGCCCTTGGCTGCGGGAGAATGCGAGGCGTCTCCAGTTGCCATGGTGACTAGGGATCCTCCCCGCTTCTCCCCAGCCCCAGGGGTCCCGGGCGCCCTAGAAGTCACCAGCTGCGATTAGTTACTGACCAAAGCAAAACTTTTGCCATTAATCTCTCCTTTGTTCCTCACGTCAGTTTAGCAAGAGAGACTTTACTATTCTCTGGTAAGGAAACATTCAGAAATAACTAAAATAATTGTCTGAGGCTATACAGGTAGGAAGTGGCACAGCGGGATTCCGAATTCAGAAAAGTGTAGCACCAGAGCCCACAGAATAATCACCTTAAGGAACAGGTAGGGGAGGGAGCTGGTATTGGACAGGTGAGTTGAAGATAAGGTCGCTGGTTTCACACAGTACTTATGCTTAGCCTGTCCACTCCCTACTACACACACAATGTGATTGAGTAAATGAATGTTGAGGATTCCCAGTTTTGGATTCCAAGTTTTTATCATTGTTGTTATTAAACAACTCTTGTAGTTTCTAAGAACTTTTGTATTCACAATCTATTTCAATTTATCTGAGGTCTTTCCGGGGGGGGAAAAAGGCCAGCCATTGTTAATACAAGGAGAGCAGTTTGTGCCACAGGGACTGGAATGCACATTCGTGAACAATGATAACTTCACTGTACTAGTCAGTGGGGGCAGTAGAGCTGTTGAGTGAGCATGTGTACTGTGTGGCTATCACATTCAAAATGATTGAGAGACTAGAGCAACGAATCTTCATCAAATTTTGCATTAAGCTTGAATATTCCTCTGCAGAAACTATTGGGATGATTCAGAAAGCTGCAGCTACCGGCAACTGGTGATTGGCAACTTCATCATGACACCATCCCTGCTCGTGCATCACATCTCATGCAGAGATTTTTGGTGAAACATCAAATCACCCAGGTGACTCAGCCCCCGTACAGCCCAGATTTTGCACCCTGTGACTTCTGGCTTTTCCCAAAACTAAAATCACCTTTGAAAGGGAAGAGATTTCAGACTGTGGATGAGATTCAGGAAAATAGGATGGGCAGCTAATGGTGATTGGGAGAACTGTGTGAGGTCCCAAAGTACCTACTTTGAAGGGGACTGAGGTGTCATTGTCCTATGTACAATGTTTCTTGTATCTTCTTCAATAAATGTCTCTATTTTTCATATTACATGGCTGGATACTTTATGGACAGACCTCTGTATACTCAATTTTACAGGTCAGGAAATCAAATTCAGAAAAATTTGATTTGATAGCAAATGGGAAAATCTAGAGTTTTATTTGTAGCCTGAGGTTGCTTCTGTGTTGTTTTTGCAGCCATATAAAAAGGCTAATACATATGATTGTGTTAATTTTATGAAAGCTCAATGTTCATTATTTTATAGAGTTAAATAGTTCTACATGGCTTGCAACCAAATACTAGGTACCCCATCTGCCTCTACTTCACCCCAGAGGCAGTCACTTTCACCTCTTTTGGCTGATAATTTACTTTTTACAACCATATAACCTAATGCTTATTTTACTGCTATTTATTTTTCAGTTTTTGGTATCATACGTTGATTTTCTAGTATGGAAGATGAGAATTTAGTTAGCGTTCATGCTCAACATCTCACATATACTTACCACACCCTCCAATTGGTAATACAGACAAGCTGTAATTTTGGCTGGAGCATTTTACGTTACTGTTACTATGTAAACCCCCATGACAGCTGCCACTATGTAATATCCTATGGCCACTTTACTCTTCTGGAGTTAATAATTGCCTTGTTTTTCAGTTTGATTGATTTTTAATGTCCTTATCACTTATTAATTCCCAAACTCTTCATCCTTGTGTAAATTTCTTAATATGTCCAAACGCATGAGGGATTCTACCAGTTTCACCTTTTCTACAGAGTCCCTTTCAGAGTCTGAACTGGTTGGTTGCTCTCTAGGCATGTGGCTGCACAGCTGTGGTCTAAGGACTTTGCTTCACCGTGGTACCTCTCTCCTGCGTTGGATCCCTTATTTGTTAATCCCATCTTTTTCTCTTTCTTGGTTTACTCATTATTTGGTGGAGCATATCCCCAGTAGCACTTTGAGAAATAGTCTATGGGAGATAAAATGTCCAAGTCCTTACAGATTTGCAAGTGTCTTTATTTTACTCTCTATCAAAGTAGAGGTCTAGCCGGATAAATAACTCTAGATTGGACATAATTTTTTTCCTCAGAATTTTTTTTTATCCTCACTGAAGGACATGCTCATTGATTTTAGATAGAAGGGAAGGGAGGGAGAAAGAAAGGAAGAGAAATATCGGTTTGAGAGAAACGTCGACTGGCTGCCTTTTGTATGTGCTCCACCTGGAGACTAAATCTGCAACCTAGTTATGTGCCCTGACCGGGAAATAAACCTCAGACCTTTGGGTTTGTGGGACAACACCCAACCAAGCCACACCAGCCAGGGCATGTCCTCAGAATTTCAAATTCATTGCATCATTGTCTTCTTGGCATCCACTGTTGCCATAGAATTCTGCTGGCATTCTGTTTCTATTCCCTTGTTATAGGACCTGTTTTTCTCTTTCTAGAAACTTGGAGGATTTTTGTTTGTCTTTATCATTTTGAAACTTCATACATCTTGATATGGTTTAATTTTCAAACATTTTGCTGGGTACTCTGTAGAACATTTCAATCTCAATCTCATGTCCTTCATTTTAGAGACTTCTTTTAAAATCACTTTATTGCAGTGACTTTTTCTCTGTTCTCTCTGGAACCCTGTTGTTTATATGTTAGATCTCCTGATTTATCCTCTAATTTTCTGACCTATTTTTTTAACCCTCACCTAATGACGTTCTTTCATTGCTTTTAGAAAGAGGAAGGCGAGAGGTAGGGAGAGAGAGAAACATCAATGTGAGAGTGAAGCATCTATTGGTTGCCTCCTGTTCACACCCGGATGGGGTATCGCTCACACTCAGACAAAGGATGGAATCCACAACCTAGGTATGTGCCCTGACTGGGAATCGAGCCCACAGCCTTTCAGTTAGGAGATGATGCTCCAACTAACTGAGCCACACCAGCCAGGGCCTGACCTATTTCATATCTGTATTTTTGTTCTATATTCTGGGAGATTTCCTTATTATTTTCTAGTTTTCATTTTTGTTACCATGTTTTTAATTTCTCAGAACTCTCTGAATATTCTTTTTTATATAACCCCTTACCTTTATATCTCTGAGAATATTAATAATATACTTCATTTCCAACTTTTTCTCCTTGTATAATTACTGTTTCCTCCAAGTTACCTATTTCTGTTTGTTTTGGTCTTTGTTTTAGTAGCTTTCCTCTATCTTCAGGTGATTCTTTACTGTCTTGCCCTTTCTAATAGTGCAGAATATGAATCTGTGTACACAGGTGGGCCTTACTGACTGAAAGTTTCACTGATGGGTGATCTGTCTGGGCTGTGTGGTTGGGGAACCTCTAATGTCAGTATTTTAAGATCTATCTCTGGAACTGCTCTGATACTCCAAGGGGTGTCTCCTTCAGTTTCCCTATTGGTGGGTATCTTCAGTCTGGTGCTAGCACCCTGGAAAGTGAGTTGGAGAAGAGAAATGAAGACTCAACATGCAATTACCCTGTTTCAGTATGGTGGTCCTGCCCCCAATTATGCTTTTACCTTCCAGTCTAGAAAGTCTGCCTTCCTCCACAGAATTACCTCCAGTCATCTTCTGGGGTGAGGTCATCCATGTAGTTGCTCAGAATAAGGGAATTGAAGGTCTAATTGCTTTATTTTTATTGTGATAAAGTATAGATAATATAAAATTTACTATTTTAATCATTTTTAAGTATAAAATCAATGGCATTAAGCACATCCATAATGTTGTACAGCCATCATCACTATCTATTTCCAGAACTTTTTCATTATTCCAAATAGAAACTCTACCCATTAGACTTGTATTCCCAGTTTCACCCTTTTCAGTCCCTGGTAACCTCTATTCTACTTTCTCTCTATGAATTTGACTACTTTAGGTGCTTCTTATAAATGGAATCACAGTATTTTTCCTTTTGTGTTTAGCTTATTTCACTTAGCACCATGTTTAGTATGTATCAAAAGTGCATTCTTTTTAAAGAATGAATAATATTCCATTGTATGTATATACCACATTTTGTTTATCTATTCATTTGTTGATGGTCATCTGGATTGTTTCCACCTTTTACCAATTGCCAATAATGCTGCAATGAACATCAGAAATTATATGTTTGAGTTCTTGCTTCCAATTCTTTTGAGTATGTACCTAGAAATGGAATTGCTGGATGACATGGTAATTCTATGTTTAAGTTTTTGAAGAACCATCTAATTTTTTAAGTGGCTATATAATTTTACATTTCCACCAGCCATGTACAAGGATTCCAATTTCTCTATATCCTTGCCAATATTTGTGACTTTTCTGTCTCTCTCTCCTTTCAAAATAGCTAACCTAAGTAGTATGAAATGGTATCTCTTTGTTGTTTGGTTTAGCATTCTTCAGATGACTAGTGGTGTTGAACATCTTTTCATGTGCTTATAGGCTATTTGTACATTTTTCTTGGGGAAATGTCTATTCAGCTATGTTGCCCATTTTGAATTGTGTTGTTTGCTCTTCTTAAGTCATAGGAGTTCTTTATATATTTTGGATGTTAATCTCTTATGATATATGGCTTGTAAATATTTTCTCTCATTTCATGGATTGTTTTTTCACTTTGTAGATAGTGTCCTTGCTTGATTATAAAACATTTAGATTTTGATGTAGTCCCATTTATCTATCTTTTCATTTGATACCTGTGCTTTTGGAATCATACCCCAAAAATCATTGCTAAATTCAATATCATGAAGATTTTTTCCCTATGCTTTTTCTAAGAGCTCTATAGTTTTGACTCTCACACAGGGTGGGGGGAAAAGTAGGTTTATGGTTGTTAGTATGGAAAATTATACAATAATAAATGATACAAGAATAAACTTTGTGTTCTGCATATTATCACTATAAACCCACTTTTGCCTTATCTTGTATTTAGTTCTTTGACCATTCTGAGTAAATTCTTGTATTAACATTATAGTGTGACGTAGAAGTCCAACTTCATTCTTTTGCATGAGCATACCCAGTTTTCCCAACACCACTTGTTGAAAAGGCTATTTTTTTCCCTCCATTGAATTGTTTTGACAGCCTTGTCAAAAGTCAGTGGTATATGCCCTGGCCAGTGTGGCTCAGTTGGTTGGGCAACATTCTGCACCTGAAAGGTTGCGGGTTCAATTCTCTGTCAGAGCACACTCCTGCGTTGTAAGTTCAGTCCCCAGTGGGAGCATGTGCAAGAAGCAACAAATTGATATTTCTCTCTCTCTCTCTAGAATCAATACACATATCCTTGGGAGAGGAGTAAAAAAAGAGAAAACATCAATCATCCATAAATGTGAAGCTTTATTTCTGGACTCTCTATTCTTTTTTTTTAATTGAGTTGTACTTTTTATTTTTTAATTATTCAAGCACAGTTTTCTGCCTTTTCCCCCCACCCCAGCTCAACCCCCCAGCCCTCCCCACCTCCCTCCCACCTCCACCCCACTCCCTGTTATTGTCCATGTGTCCTCAATAATTGCTTCTGCAAACCCTTCACCCTTTTTCCCTAAAATTCCCTCCCCTGTCTCCTCTAGTCACCATCACCCTGCTCTCAATTTCAGTGTCTTTGGTTATAATTTGCTTGTTTGCTTGTTTTGTTGATTAGGTTCCTGGACTCTGTATTCTTTTCCATTGATCTATATGTCTATCCTTAATGCCACTACCAGAATATCATAATTAACATAGTTTTCTAGTAAGTTTTATTTTTTAATTTTTATTTTAAAATAATATTTTATTGATTATGCTGTTACAGTTGTCCCAATTTTTCCCCCTTGTGTCCTTCCACCAATCCGTGCCCTGCTGGCTCTGACAATTCCCACACCATTGTCCATGTCCATGGGTCATGCATATGTGTTCTTTGACTACTCTATTTCCTATGCTGTGCTTTAGATCCCCGTGATTAGCTCTATAACTTCTAATTTGTACTTCATAATCCTTTCACCTTTTTTACCCATCCTCTGAATCCCCCTTGACCTCTCTCCCATCTGACAACCATCAAAATATTCTCTGTATCTATGATTCTGTCTCTGTTCTGCTTGTTTATTGTTTTTTCGATTCAATTGTTGATGGATATGTATTTGTTGCCATTTTATTGTTCGTATTTTTTATCTTCTTAAATAAGACTATAACATTTTGTATAATGCTGGTTTGGTGATGATATAATTCTTTATCTTTTTATTGTCTAGAAAGCTCTTTATCTGACCTTTTATTCTAAATGATAGTTTTTCTGGGTAATTTTGGTTGTAGGTCCTTGCTTTTCATCACTTTGAATATTTCTTGCTAATCCCTCCTAGCCTGCAAAGTTTCTTTTGAGAAATCAGCTGACAGTCACATGGGGGCTCCCTTGTAGGTAACCAACTGCTTTTCTCTTGCCGCCTTTAAGATTCTCTCCTTATCTTTAACATTTGGCATTTTAATTATGATGTGTCTTGGAGAGGGCCTCTTTGCATCCATCTTGTTTGGGACTCTTCGTGCTTCCTGGACTTGTATGTCTACTTCCTTTATTAAATTAGGGAAGTTTTCTTTCATTACTTTTTCAAATAGATTTCCAACGTCTTGTTTTCTCTCTTCTCTTTCTGGCACCCCTATGATGTGAATCTTGGTACACTCAAAGTTGCCACAGAGGTTCCTTACACTATCTGTATATTTTTGGCTTCTTTTTTCTTCTTGCTGTTCTGATTGGGTGTTTTTTGCTTCCTTATATTTCAAATTGCTAATTTGATTCTCAGGTTCATCCATTCTTCTGTTGTTTCCCTGTAAATTGTTCTTTATTTCAATTAGTGTGTTCTTCATTTCTGGCTGGATATTTTTTATGCTGTTGATGTTAGTGGACAGCCTTGTGCTGTTCCAGAATAGTTAGTGACTATCTAATGCCTGCTGCTTAGAGGCATAACTCTGAAGACAGGAGTTTGGCAAAAAGGAAAGGGGTTGTTTATTTAAAGGTTATATAGTTTTGGAATAGTGGGAGGTTTTTGCCTTAGGGCCCCATTCCCTTTAAAATACCCAAAGACAAACAGCCCTGACACCCTCTGCCAGTTCAGGAATGCACCTGAAATCCATTTCCCAATCCTAAAAGTACTATCCTTTATGAAATACAGCTAACTGCAGAAGGTTCCCAGTCATGGTTCAGCTAGCACTGCCCCTTTTTGTGTGGGATGGGTTCCTGAGACTGCAGGTTCCCTGGACATTGGCCACTCGGTCTCCAGGTAACCTGTGGTCTCAGGAACCCAGGCTCCCTGCGGCCAACCAGGGTGCCAGGGGAGGGGAAAGAGCTGACAGACCTTGTGCTTCCCAATGCACTCCATCTAAAAGTCCTCTTCTAGAATCCCATGCATGCTGGAAGCCAGTGGGAGTGTCCAGTTTCTAACCAATGAGAGCTGATGTTGGCCATGTTTGCCTTTACCCCTCTTCCAGCCACCATGCTCCATAAAGGAGCAAAGTCTCCAGTCACACATGCTCTGTACAAGCTCCCTTCTGCTGAGCCACGAGTTGCCCAGCTGCTTCTGGCAATTTCCCTCCCCTGGCCCCTTCCTTCCCAGGGAGGTAAAGCCACTTCTAATCTTCAATTCTGCCTTGGGGTTTCCTACCTTACCCCTGCCTTCTCCAGTATTGGGCATGAACCCTCTGTCACACTGAGGACCTTACTAAGTTCCTTGAGCATTCTTATAACCAGTGTTTTGAACTTTGCACCTAGTAGGTTGCTTGTTTCCATTATGTTTACTAATTTCTAATTTACTAATTACTAATTTCTAGTAGATTACTAGTTTCCATTATGTTTACAAAACAGAGTTTTGTTCTGTTCTTTCATTCGGGCTGTGTTTCTTTGTTTCCTCATTTTGGCAGCCTCCCTGTTTGTTTCTATGTATTAGGTAGAGTGGCTATGTCTCCCCAGCTTGGTAGAATGGCCTGATGTAGTAGCTGTCCTGTATGGTCCCATGGCACAGCCTCCCCTATTACCCAAGCTGGGTATTCAAGGTGCGCTTACTGTATGGGATGTGTACAACTTCCTCTTATAGTTGACCCTTGATTGCTGTTGTCACATCCAAGATCAGCCACTGTTTGTGTTCTGTCCGGGGTCACACAGCATAAGCTATAAAGCAATCCTCAGATGGCTGCTACTTATAGTGGGCTTGGAAGTGCCCTGTCAAGGCCAAGCTGTGAACTAAGGCTGGCTGCTGCTAGTGCTGCTCCTGGGGCAACTTGGCAAGAGGTATGGGGTTTGCCAAGATGCTGCTTGAGATAATTTAGGAAAATCTGAAGCACAGGTCAAGACAAGTCATTCATGTGGAAAAGCCACTGGAAATGGTTTGGGTGGGCCCCAAAATTGGGTGGGGCAGGGTCTCAGAGAAATCACCAGAGTGCGGCAAACAGTGTGAGCTAGGTTGGTGGAGTCTTAGATATGGCTCCTGCCTGCCAGCTCTGTCAGGGGAGGGCTCAGGAAAGAAAGTGGCTTCTCTCTGGGAGAAAGCTGCCCCCTAGCTCTCATCCTGGTGATGAACAATTCAGTTCCTCCCCGAGTCTCTGGTGCCTTTCACTCAGATGCCACAATACTGGAGCTCAGAGGGAGTGAGTCTAAGTCTGTGTGTGGGCCCTTTAGTAGGATCTGCCAAGGACTTCAGAAGTTTCTGTCTTCCACAGCCTCAATTCTCACTGGTTTTTGCAGCCGGAAATTGTGGCGACTTCTCTTCCTGGCATTGGAACCCTGGGCTGGTAGGTCTGGTGTGGGGCTGGGACCCCTTACTTCTGAGATATCCCTCATGATTTTTAGTTGCCACACGTGGGTGTGGGACCAGCGTGTTCCACATCCTCACCCCTCTTACCAGTCACGTTATAGTTTCTCCTTTAATTCCGTAGTTATAGGACTCACATTCAGCTCGATTTCTAATGGTTCTGAATGATGGTTCTATAGTTTAGTTTTGATTTTGATGTGATTGTGCAAGGTAGCAAGCAATGTTTATCTACACCTCCATCTTGACTTGAAGCCACTGGCAATATCTTTTCTAGTAAGTTTTAAAATCAAAAAGTGTGAGGCCTCCAAATTTGGTGCTTAGTAACAACATTTAGTACTTTTCAAATTGCTTTCATCATATTTTGTAGTTCTCAGAACAAAAGTTTTGCATTTCTTTTGTTAAATTTATTTCAAAGTATTTTATTCTTTTCTATGGTATTATAAATAAAATTATTTTCTTAATAATTTTCAGTTTGCTCACTGATAATGTTTAGATATACAATTGATTTTTATACATTGATCATGTATCCTGGAGCATTGCTGAATGCATTTGTTAGTTTTAGTGTTTTTTTTTTCAATGGATTCCTTATGATTTTCTATATACAAGATCTTATTATCTGCAAATACATGTACTTTTATTTCTTTTCCAATCTGGATGCCTTTTATTTTCTTGCCTAATTGCCCGGGCTAGAATTTCCAGTACAATGTTTAATAGAAGTGGTGAGAATAGACATCCTTGTCTTGTCCTTGATCTCAAAAGAAAAACATTTACCAATAAGTTAGGATATTAGTTTTGAGTTTTTATAGATGCACTTTATTGGGTTTAGGAAGTTCCCTTCTATTCCTAGTCTGTTAAGTGTTTTTATCATGAAGATTAGCTACAGCTCTTTGTTGTGTTTATTTTACTGGTTGCTTTAGTGTTTATAGTGTACATCTTTAACTTTTCACAGGCTGGCTTCAAGAGATCACTTCAGGTACTTCAGGTATACTTTAAGAACCTTCCATTTCTCCCCTCCCAGCCATCACATAATTGTTGGCATACATTTTACTTTTAGATATGTTATAAACTCTGTACAAACTAATATTTTTGGTTAAACAATTATCCTTTTAAATACTTATTTAAAGTATTTAAAAATTGTTTAAATATTTATACTTACTTATTTATAAACCTGTATTACATTTACTTGTAATCTATGAGACCATTTAGGGTATTTTGAGAAATCACAAACATTTGAAATTATTTTTATATGATTAATAGTTTTTTTTACCACCTTAGCCCATTTTTAAGTATTACATATATTTACATTGTTGTGTACCATCTCTAGAACTTAATCATCTTGCAAATAGATACTTTATACCCACTGGAGACCAGCACCCTATTTCCCCCAGCCTCTGGCAACAACCCATCTTACTTTCTGTTTCTGTGAGTTTAAATAGTTTAGATCTCATAAAGTCATATGGTACATATCTTATTGTGACTGGTTTACTTCATTTAGCATAATGTTCTCAAGAATCATCCCTTTTCTAGCATGTGACAGGATCTTCTTTTTAAAGGCTTAATAATACTGTTTTATGTATATACTACATTTTCTTTATTCATTCATCTGTTGAAGGACATTGCGTTGCTTCCACCTCTTGGCTATTCTGAATAACCTATAACAAATGTGGGTGAGCAAATATCTCTATATTTTTATATTAACCCCTTATCAGATACCTGATTTGTAATTATTTATCCCATTCTGTATGTTTCCCTTCTTCTTGAAACTCCTCCAGATTTCTATTATTTATCTTCTGTATATTGATTTTTTTCTTATTCCTATACTGACTTTTTCATTTCTAGTAAAAAAATATATATAAAATCCTTCCCAACAAGATCATTCACATTTGGTCTCCAGTTGCTCACACCGAATTCACTTAAAAACAGAATGATTTTATTTATTTTTAAAGAGAAAGGGAAGGAGAAAGAAAGGGAGAGAAACATTAATATGTGAAACACTGAATGGTTGCCTCTCAGCATGTCCTCAGCGGGGGACCTGGCCCACAATCCAGCCATGTGCCCTGACTGGGACTAAACTGGTGACCTGTTTGCAGGATGATGCCCAATCCACTGAGCCACACCAGTGAGGGCCCAATTCACATTTTAATTTCCCATAGCCTGTTTCCACTCTCACCATGTTATTGAATTTAGTCTTTTGAAGGTCACCAAGTACCTACCAGTCTTCAAATCAAGCTATGTTTGTTTTCTCACGTTTCTTTACCTCTCTAGTAGCATTTGGCAATGATTTATACCTCATTTTTTCTTGAAAACATCCTCTTTGATTCCAAAACTACATTTTCCTGACTTTTCTGCCACCTCTTTAGTGGCAGGAAATGTCCCCCTTGCTGTCATATTCTTCACAGACTCCAAACTCATCAATGTAGATATTCCTTCAAATTCCCTTTTTGTTTTTCTTTTGGGGCAGGGAGCAGGCAGTGCTGGTTGTGCTCTGTATCTAGATCTGGGTTGTAGTTACATGCGTGTGTTCACTTTCTAGAATGCACCACGGTTTATGAATGTTACTGTTTTCTATACCTCTACAAAATTATACAAAAATTAAGCATATTTTAGTTAAAAAATTAGTCTGAAAATTTTACTAAAAAGTATGGTTTACTTTGATCAAATAAAAAGGAATTATGCAATTATTGTTTCTCTTTTGGTATCAAATATGAAAAAGCTTAGGATAATTTGTCAGTTGTAGTAATTACAATATATTAATTTAGGTGGTTTATTTCCTTTTTTCTCCTTCTAAATGCTTTTGATTTTCTATTCCTAATTATTTATTGTATGTTTTAAATTATATACCACCTGAAATCTTTTTGGTAACAAGTTATTGATAAAAATAAGTTTAAAATTTACTGCTTACCTAGAAAATGTGGTTCCTATTCTTTACTTTTTTATTTAAAAAAACTAAAAATGAACAACAAAAACAGGATGGCTTATCCTTTTCTCATTTTAATTAAAACATTGATATGTTCAATAGATGAGGCAAAACCCAGTAAAATTTTCTTGTAAGAAGTTATACATTGTATTGTTACTATATTACTTTGTGTTAATGATACATCAGTAAAAACTAGGTATATTAATTTTTACATTTTGTGTTTAATTCTCTAGATCTTGAACACATCTCTAGAAGTCATTTCCATCTTCTGCTTAGTAACAGGGCAACTGAATAAGCAATGGATGTTTTAATGCTTTGTTTTTCCTCCAGAGAAGTATTGAATAGTTGCTGTAATCACTCTGATATCCCAGTTTCTAACATTTGTGATCTAAATTAATTTTTTTATTTAATTTTTTAAAAATATTTTATTTATTTATTTTTAGAGAGAGGGTAAAGGAGAAAGAGAGGGAGAGAAACGTCAATGTGTGGTTGCCTCTTGCACACCCCCCACCAGGGACCTGGCCTGCAACCCAGGCATGTACCCTAGACTGGGAATCGAACTGTTGACCCTCTGGTTCCCAGGCTGGCACTCAATCCATTGAGCCACGCCAGCCAAGGCCTGATCCAAATTATTTTAAAAGCCAACAAAATCCTTCTTATAATAATTAAGCCATCTTTTCTAATTTGTTGAATGTTGTCAAATGAACTATTTTCGGACAATTATTTTGCTTCCTACTGTGCCATTTAATGGAGAAACTGCTCCTTCCAATTATAAAGGGCTTTTTGCTTACGATTTTAAAATTCCAGTGAATAGGTGAGATTATTATTATTATTTTTGATAATTCACAGGACTCTGCAGTCCCAAGGAAGATATACACCTTAAATTTGGTGAAGAGATACTCATATGCCCCTAGTTGCTATGGAAAACAACAAAAGAATGAAATTAATCATTGCAAGATATCTAACTTTAAAAATCAATTTTACTGAAGCATAACTATGTACAAAAACTTAATTCCATTAAATGTATAGAATTTAATGACTTGGGCAGTTGTATACTCATATATCTGCAAAACTACCACTGCAATCAAGATACAGAACATTTCTACCACTTCCTGCCTTTAAATTTCTTCCTGCCTTTAAAAAAAGACTATTTTTAATGTGTGAGAGAAACATCCATTGGTTTGTCTCTTGTACAACGCCAAGATCTGGGACTGAAGCCACAACCCAGGCATGTGCCCTGACCAGGAATTGAACCTGTGACCTATCAGTTTGCAGGATGACACCCAACCAACTAAGCCACACCAACAAGGCAGGTGCTTATGATTTAATGAAACTTGTTTACTTATGTTTTATGCCATGAAATGCAATTTGCTGCTAATGGTAATTTTTATATCCTCAAATACTACCATAAATAAACTACATAAAAGTAATATGAAACTGAATTTTTGTTATGATTATTTGATAAACTGGTGGTACATGGATATTAACATTCAAGACCACCACAGATGAAAAGCTATAATATTTAATCGTGAGCTTTCCAGAAACTTAGTTCATGACAATGGGTGATTTACTTAACCTCCATTAGCCCAATTTCCTCATGTCTACCATGGCATTTACCTCATGGGGTTATTGTGAGGCTCACATGAAATAATGTGTGTGAGCACCTACAGCACAGTTGGTACATAGTAAGCACTCAATTGTTAGCTATTAATACTATCACAGTGGTTCGGTGTCTCTTATCTTGGACATATAAGGACTTTAATAAGATCAGATGAGACTCTTGCATTCATGCATTATATAAATGATGATTGGGGATAAACAAATGTAGAATTTTTTTACACTATGATTTTGATATATTTTATTTTGGAATTTTTAAAGTGGAAGTAATTGCCAAAATAAATTATACCATATCATTTTTGTATTTATTTAAATAACCTAAAAGAATTTTAGATCTGTAATGACATTAAGAGAGTACTGTCTATTTCCCCAGTTGTTTTATAACTGGAACTGGCTAACTCCCTCTCCAGCTCATTCTTCTCTGACAAAGGCTTTGTTTATCCCTTTTCGTCTAGAAGTAAAGCGCCCATATATCAACTTAATTGGATTTTATTCTACAATTCAATAACAAATTCACATTTGTAATGTTGCAACCTATTAAAAATCAGGGTTTGATTATCATCTCACTAATACCCAGAAGTTAGAATTTCTCTAAAAATAAAGTAATCTGACCTAAGGGGTAAAATTCCTAGAGATCAAACCTGGAAGTAGAAAGTTTTTCTTACAAATGACACTCAATACTAAAGAGGTGTTTTGTTTTTTTTTTTTCTAATTGTATGGTTTAGCCAACTTTGAAGTGTGTTTAAATGATAATACAATACTAAACATTTAAAAAAGAATCAATGATTATCTAATTTCTGAGTACACACTGATGGATATTAGGACTCTAAAGAAAACATGCTTTAAATAAAATTTAATTGCATGCGAATAAGACAACTTTGAGGCTATCTATATAATAAAATCTCCCGACACAGAGCAGGGGACATCTGTCAATGTCTGGAGACACTGTTGGTTGTCGAAAGTGGGGAGGAGGAGGTGGCGGAAGTGCTACTGGCATCTAGTGAGTAGAGGCTGAGAAGTCTGCTAAAGATTCTGCAATGCCCAGGATGCCCCTACAACAAAGAACTACTTGGTTCCACTGTCAATAGTTTGATGAACCCTGACATACTTACTTTTCTAGATGGACTTTAAAACCTCCTCATTGCCTCAATGTGCAAACTAAAATCAAAGGAATGGAGATAAGGACCCTAATATAACATTTCTTCCTTTTGATTCTTTTTATAAGCTTTGCTTATCTTCAAATAAAAACATGCAAAGCACATGAAAGCAAATCTGAACTCTAGTCCTTTTATTCTGGAATGTGCCCTGAAGGAGCTGTTTCTTGTAATCAGGTCTTCACATGATTCTTGCAGCACAGCTATCTATGTCTTAACCCTAAAATCAATCCCTTCAATCAGGATATGCTTTCTGAGTTATTAAATTGAAGGGTGAAAAAACCTGATAGTCACCTGATTTTTGAAATAATGGCAGGCTCACTTTCTCATTTTTTGACCGCTAAAAATTGTCTCTATTTACGGCAGCTGTATCTGAAAACGGAGCTCTAACAACTGCTCAGGAGATGATGCTCCTTACGAACTCACATTAATTTTCCAGGGACGTTTTCCTAATTTTCAAGTATTTTACATCTAGTAGAGATGAAATGCCGAACCTATTACAATAGAAAGAGAAGGAAGAAAACAAATTAGGCAGCAACTTGCTCTTATATTTTTATAAGCTATGCATTTCATTAAGGAGATTTTCTGCTTCTCTGAGACCCTCTGGCACTCATGGTCATGGCAATGCCATTAAATTCCTGGTGAGAACAATTAGATTTACCTGATTTATTAGCTTTACAATTAAAGCAATAAATAAAAAATGAATGCTTTTGTTTGTGTCTTCATTCCATTTTCTCAATGTTAACAAGACCCATCACAAAAAGGGAAAAAATCAGGTATGAATTTAAAAGAGCAATTCACTCAATAGCCATAGAGAAGCTGTACATAGAAAGAGCAATAAGCCATTCTCAATTTCAAGGCCCTGGATCCATACATTTTCTCTCAGAATCTCCTATCCTTTAAGTCCTTGTAAGTATTTGCTGAAATTCTTTTCCTTTATTTTGCCTGTTTCTTGAGTTTTTTCTTCTACTGGAAACCAGTGACACCTAGTAAGGACCTTGGAAGATGAGGCTGGCGTTTTTTCTAAGTGTGGAGTTGTTTAGGTTCTTGAAAGAAGTTCTATGCTGCATATTTTACTGCAAAGTCATGAGAGGAACTACAATACATACAGGAGTATAAAGCTAGAGCTTTGAAATCTTCAAGGATCCAAATACCTAAAGCAGGAAGGACATTTCTGTTTGAAATGCTGGGTAAGGGAAACCACTTAATAGCATTTTTTTGGAAACCTACCATGTAATAGGTACATTATTTACAGTATAGCTCATGCCTTATAGAGCTCTAACAATATAGATATTACCTCCATTTTACATAGTAGGAAACTGACTTTATTTGACCAAAGTCACGCACAATCAGATGGCAATCAGTATTTGAACCCAGATTTGTCTGGTTCAAAATTTAGTTTCTTCTAACTATTCTGCTGTACCTCTGGGGAATGCTTCCAGCATCTGGACCTGCCCTGTTCAAGAGTAGCCACCAGTCAAATGTGGCTGTCCGAAGTGCGGTGTGCCATGAAACACATACTGTACTTTGAAGACTTACACTATGAAAAAAGTAAAATATCTCAATAATTTAAAATATGTATTTCATGTTGAAATGAATACTCTGGATTTACTAGATTAAATAATGTGTATTATTAAGGTTAATTTCACCTGTTTTTAAGGCAGCTACTAGAAAAAAACTAAAAATTACATATGTAGCTCACATTATGTTTCTTTCTGACAGCCTGATTTAGATAATTTTTGCTTAGGTTTCCAGAAGTAAAATTTAGGGCTTCAAAGGGAAATTTTCAGAAATTGAAATCACCAATAGTTACTCAATCCTTCTTAATTTACTGTCTTCTAAACTTAATAAACAGAGATCTTAAATTCCCTTAGAGAAAGCACTTCATGTTGCACAAGTTAAATGGTCACCTGGTAACCTTACAGAGGGACTAGAGCATGCCACGACAACTAGTTACAGCAAAGGCATAATCAGTGACTTTGTGATCATACTTTGTACCTTCCAGTTCCAGAAATTCCTAGAGCCATTTCAGGCAGGGTGAGGACGGTATATGTGTTGATCAGGAATCAAGAACCGATATAGAGGTTTCATTTTATTATGGGACACAAGTCTCAGAGCAAGTGCTATTTCTGTGGGACTCTTTTGATCATGATGTACTAGCAGAGTGGTGAGTGCATTAATAGATGCCAACAAATAAAGATTAGAATTAAGATTCTAAATCCCATCACTGTGGCAGACTATGGGCCAGAAAGCTCCCCAGAGTAGTGTATTTAAGATTAAAAAAATAAAGTCAACTAGTTCCACTGAGGGCCTATGAATTATGATGTGTCCCTTAAACAATGACAAAAGGTCACCTCTTTTTCAGGCATATAAGTTAATCACAATTAAAGCCTTAGTTATGAAAAGCATAGACTTTATTTTTTTTTAGAGTCTTTGGATAAACTGGATAAGATTAGAGAAAATTTTGTTTGCAAACTGAGGTATTTAGCTTTTTTAAAACAAACTGGAAATTATAGGTAAGTAATATAGTCAAAAGCATAATTAGTGAATGCCTTCTATAGACAGAGGAGTCCAGTAAGTACTAAGAAAGGCCTAAAAGAAGCAAACAACATAAACTCTGCCCTCAGGGATGGAAGGGGTTTCCATGCACTAGCAGAGTGTTGTGAGGTGTGGAAGCCAAGGGGTAGTTACATCTCAACTCAACTCCTGGTCATTAAAAGGTGGCTTCTTTGACCCTATACTTAAGTGGAAAGCTTATATAAAATCATGGGTGTAATACATTCTCAATTAAAGGAGCCATGGGATCTTTGCCTTTCAGATAATAGGTAACCTCACTTAGCAGTCTACTGGGATAGAAGGGATCCTGTTATACTGTCACTATCTATTAGCTGTACCTGTTATTTGGTATCACTAATTGGGCCAGATTAAACAGAAAGCAACCCTCACTTTCTGCCAAAACCCTTGTATTATAGATACTAACACTGTGAAACCCAGGAATCTCCTTGCCACATAACATAAAATAATTGAAGTTCTCCTAACTGTTGAGATGCTGTTTGTCACAAAGATTCAGCTCATACATTAACTTTTCAGAGATGATCCAATTTTGTTCTACCTAAAAACTGGCACATATATTTGATTAAACATTATTACTTAGTCTAGGTTGATGAGGTCACAAGGGTTGGCTCAAAACAGACAAACCTTGGTGGACATTTAAAAAATATAACTGAAGGAAAGTGCCACTGTTTTAGTGCCCTTTGTTTAGTGTGTTGGTTCTGGTGTTGAGAAGTGAAGAGAAAAGCCTTCAGGAATAGCCATAGAAGGGTTGGTAGTATATGGGAAACTGATTCCGGAAACACTGAGAGTAGATAGTAAATAAACGTGCTGGATAAATAAATATATCCACACTGTGGCTCTTTAAAAAGCCTCAGCCACTGTGTGATTCTATACCCAATATAATAATAATCATCTCCTTACTCTTAGAATTCCTTTTCCCTTGATATTTGGCCTTTGTATGCTTTGTTTAAAATGAGGACCCTGGAAAATCAATACTTTCTTGTGAACTTGAATGGCTATATGAGCAGTGCCCAAGTCAGCAGGATTGGAAAGGTAAAACCAGCTGGGTAACAGATATATTATGATCTCTCAGACAAAGCTGTAATTGTGGGCGTGCCGCAACTGCAAGTTCATGCTGCCTCACCAGTAGAGTAAGAATTATATAGGTGGACCGGGGTGAGGTAGGACTGTCTTCAGGACTGTGCAATTGTGATAAGGGAGGCTGTATATAACATTCATAGATTAAACACCCAGCTAACCAGTCTCCTGAAAATGGTCTAGGTTCTAAAAGACAAAAAGCTAGGTTCCTGATTGTATTAACTTATCAAGATTCAAGTCACTATATAGTATGTTAGTACTTATGATTTAAAATGAAAGTAAATGGCTGTGGTAACAGAGATGACAGCTGAACTGCACCAGTATATTTAAGACTTTTAAATTGAATTCTGAGTTACCTTACCTTATAAAAATACATGTCATATACTAAATATTCAACAATGATTCAGGATGGGGAATATTTAAAAATACATTTTTCTTGAATCAGCACCAAAAATATCATTAGTTTTCTGTACAACTCGTGACAAATTTTGAAGTATAGGTAAGTTAAAATTATTCCTGATAAAAATCACACACTCCACAGAAATCATTAAAGATATATCCAAACAACTTTCAAATGCATTTGACATCAAGGCCAGGCAATTCACTTGGAAGGATATAATGAGTTATCACTGAATTTCTGTAGTAAGACTTTTGATGTCAACTTTGTATCATGGGGATTTCTGATATCTCACACAAAGGAGGCACTGGTACTTAGAAACTTAAGAAAATGATTAGAACCATTAAGACTGAGGTGAAGAATTTGTGCAGCCTTCCACAATTTCAAAGAGGTAGTGATAGATACTTGTCCTCCTGGCGATATCAAATGCAGTTTCTTCCAAGTTGTTTTTCAGACCTGGTTTGATGTAGCGGTTCATCAGGAGGAGTTCTAGAGTATCTCTGCTGTCTCTGTTCCCAGCAGCAAGATGTAAGGGGGTCAAGAGGCCTTTTGTTTGGGCATTGATATCTGCACCATGCTGAAGTAAGAAAGAAGCTACTCTAGTATTATTCCACTTACAAGCACTGTGCAGGGGTGTCCAGCCATCCACAGTCACTGCATGAACATCTGCTCCTTGTGCTATTAGCTCACGGACAACTTCTAAGTGTCCGCTGTAGGCTGCTCGGTGAAGAGGTGTATACTCATCTTCATCTCTAGTGTTCACATGACTGGCCTTTTCAGAAAGTAGCCTCCGTACTGTATTCAACTAAACGGGAAAAAAGAGATCTTTAAAAAACGAACTCAAAACTAAGCAGTAAATTGAGAAAATTAAACTGTCTGGTGGTGCTAGATTTAATTAAGTTAAATTAAAACCTACTTGTTAGAAGATGGCTTTAAAATAAAAATAAGATTTCATTTTTTGAGGGGAGAAGGTAATTGATTTAAGAATGGGCAAGTTAGCCCTGGCTGGTGTGGCTCAGTGGATTCAGTGCTGGCCTGTGAACCAAAGGGTCATCCGTTTGATTCCCAGTGAGGGCACATGCCTGAGTTGTGGGCCAGGTCCCCAGTAGAGGGCGCTCGAGAGGGAACCAGTGCTGTTTCCCTCCCTCCCTTCCACTTTCTCTAAAAATAAATAAATAAAACCTTAAAAAAAAAAGAAAAAGAATGAACAAGTTAGTGCTAACCATAAACTGTTGATTCTAAGAATGTGATTCTCTTATAGCAAAACATTAAGGCTTATTGCACAAAAGCTTTAGTCCTAGATAATATAGGCTATAATTGTTACTTAATATTTTATATGTCAGTTATAAAGAAAACATAATTAGATTGATTTTTCTGTAGGAGTAGCACACCCACACCAATATACATAATGTATAAAACTTTAAAAAATACACTTCTTTATCAGAATGTAATGGTAACAAAGAAATCTAGACACGAAAGAGCTCAATTCCTTCTCACTAAAACAACCCTAGACATACATTTTCGGGAAGTGATTTTCTGTTTGGTCTTTGGACACCTGGTGGGACAAAGCATGCTCCAAAAATGCAAGACATTTTGTTATTAGTTTACTAACAGAGACATGCAGGAACTTAGTCAAGTGAGGTAGAAGTGACTGAGTGGAAAGAATAGACTTTTGATGTTAAATAGGATCATCCTACTTTGATGGTCCTGGGCAAATTAATATTCCTGAATCTCAATTTCTTAGTCTGTGAAAGGGATAGGAAAAGCAGTACCTATCTTTAGGGATATACAAGGATTAAATCAAGTAATGCAATAAGGCACATGGTATTGTTGGCATCCAATAAATGTTAGTTCCCATCCTCCCTTTCCTAAATAATGTTTCTAAGATGATCCCAATGACTTAATATAAATGACTTAAAAATAGATGATTAATTGCCATCTTTATAGTTAATTATCCTTAAGCTCCCTCCTTCCCCAAATACCTAATTTGACTCTTTATAGCTTACCACGTGCTTTCAATGTGCATCGCCTCATTTGATCCTCAAAACCCTGTATAAAAGTGGCAGATATTAAGGTGGCCATTTTTACTAATAAGAAAATAGAGGTTCAGAAATAGTAGGATTTGCCCAGAGAAAGTTACAGACCAAACAGTGATTCAAGGACAGGTCTTTTCTCTCCAAATCTAATACTTTTCCTATTATATTATGATTTCTTCCTTAATTATTTTTTTTACCCGATTTTTTTCAGCAGCCCAAAGAAGCAATTTACTTGGATCTTTTTCCATTTTTTTTTCTTGCAATTGATACCACTCTTCAGTCTTTTCATCTTGTTCCTCATCGTCATCAGAATTCCCTACCCAGTGACTTTGGGTACCAGTGGGAATAAGGTGTCCATGTGTTTCCAACAACTCAAGTTGGTTAAAGTGTTCAGAAAAGTCCAAGGAATTCTCTGGATCTGGTTGTCCATCATTATTTACTTTCTCTTTTTCCATTTTTATTACTATTCTAAACATAAAGCATTTCAAATACCAAGGTATAAATAATCTTTTTAGAGATGAATTGTGTCTGCTTTATTTTATTCCTCAAGATCTGAAAACACAAACAAAAATTATTAGCAAAACAGTAATTGAGGCTTTATCAACAGCATATATGTCTTATACACATACACAAATAAACCCTGTTTAAACTCTTTGGTGTTTATTGATACCCTTTATAGTCACTAAGTATCAGAGCTGATAGATTTCAGTTACCTATATCTTTAATAAACTAAAAGTTCTTTTTTGCTGCTGTTGTTTTCTTCTAAGTCAGTGGTTATAACTGTACAGGCAGACCTTGTTTTACTGCACTGTGCTTTATTGTGCTCAACAGAAATATGGTTTTTTTTTTTTTTTTTTTTTTTTTTTACAAATTGAAGACAAGACCCTCTACCAGCAAAAAGTTTACCATTAGCTTTATTTCAGTGGCCTGGAACCAAACCCACAATATCTGAGGTATACCTATATTTATTTTGAACCTATTGGTTTAGAGACTATATTATATTATGCTAAGAGTGAGAAATGCTTGAAGCTTTTAAATTATAACTAATAAAACAGACACATTTTTAAAATAAACTAGACACATAGATACTGTAGAGCAGAAACAAAAACTTCTAAACAAAAATCTACTTGAAAAGAATCAGGGAGCCATAGAGATAGAATAGCCCCAAAGGACACGTGTCCCAATCTCTCAGCAGTGCAGATATCCTTATCGTGATGTCTGTAATAGTTATCTTATTTCTACTTTAATAATTTCAGGCTTGGGAAAATTCACTGCTGTAAAAGCAGTCCAATTCATTGACAGACAACTATCATTCTTAATTAGCTTCTTGTTTTGATACTGAATTTTGGCTGGGATTCACCCCTTCATTTAACAAATATGAATAGAATGGCTGGTATGTGCTAGTCTCTGGGTCCTGGGATTCAATAATGAACAAGATCCACATCTGAACCTCAAGAAGCGTACAGTCAAGTTGGAGTGACTGGTGAAGACAGCAGGGTAAATGCTATGATAGGACCATGTCCAGATACAGTGAGTGTTCTGGAGGGTCAAAATTAACCCAGCCCTAAGGGATTAGAGAAGGCTTCCCAAAGTATGTGATGCTTATTCTGCTAGGCTGCCATATTAATTTATAAACCAGTATCAGCTTAAAGAGTTACATAGCATATTAAACATTAACCAATCAAAGAAAATGAGAAGAATGGATATTTTAAAAATACCATTTCTACTTATCAGAGTGATTACTATGTGAGGTATATAAATGTCTAATCACTATGTTGTACACCTGAAACTAATATAATATTGCATGCCAATGGTGACTGAAAAATACATTTTCAAAAATACCACTTTCAGCCTCCCAACTATATTTGTTTGAAATCATCTCTTTCAAGCCTCTTCTCAGGTGTTATTTCTTTCATTAAGTCTTTATTGATCTTCCAAATTATCTCTCTTATTTCTACTTTTTTGTGTGCTATATATTGTCTTATTTCACCACTGATTTTTGTTGTTTTGGACTCTTAAAAGATAATAAGTTTACATATAGGGACTATATTGAACTTATATTTATGTCCTACTTATCTATAGAAATATTATAGAATTAAATTTAATTAAAACCCTTTCGCTTGATTTTGACTGGAGTGGATTCTGAGAAGTTGCAGAGTTAGTCATACCCCAAGATACTTATTTCTTTAATCCTAATTTTACAAGTCTAATAGTATACAATCCTAATGCAGCATTAGATTTTGTTACTAGTGCCAAGAGCATTAAACTCAAGTTTAAGTCTACCATTCATGACTAGTACGTTCTCTGGGCCTGTTACTTCATTGTAAAATGTAAGGATTTTACTAAAGAACTTCCAAGGCCTGTCCAACTTGTCAGCCTATGAGAGACGCTATGAGAATTGCTTTATGTTTTAATAAAGCAGTAACTTTTTTCTTTATTCTCGAGTTATTCTCTGGACTTTGCAAAGCAAAAGTGATCATGCATCAATTCATGAAACAACAAATAGCAGTGACATAAAACTCACCTGTTAATTACATCAATTTATAGCACAGATCACATGGCCCACCTTTCCTTTTTATGAACACTTTTTTTAAAAAAAATAAACTTCTAATTTACTGCTCCAGATACGATAAAACTACACATAAAATTTGTTGGATTTAATTTAAAAAGTTAAACCCTGGTGCATCTCATTGATTCAGGATTTAAAAAGTCAATCAGGATTTTTACTTGATTATATTCCACCCGGAAGAAATAGGGTATGTTTCTTAACCTACGGGGCACATTCACAAACAACTCAGTGACAGGTGGGGCCATAAACCCCATTTTACAGGTGAAGGAAGCTAAGGTTCGAATAGATTAAAACAACTTAGATCAAGGAACTTCAATGGAACTGAAAGCCTTTTCTAAATCAAAAGTTTCACATTATTTTTTACTGCACTATATTCTGCTGCCAGCACAAAACAATACAGATGTGCCAAATCCCGGTTGAAGGGCTAAGGGGAAGCAAGGAAAAGCTTGTAAAATTGAGGATCTGAATGCTCTACCTCAGGGCAGTGGGAATAAGGGGGAAGGCCACCAGTCCCGGGCCTCCGGCACCGGCTGGTTACTTCACAGGACCGGGAATAGCTCTTGCGGCCTTCGGAACAGCCCAAAGCAGAGTCCGTGACGGGGCCGGGGTCGACAGGCGACCCGCCCTTACCCGCAGGAGTTCTTAGGTGGCATCAGGATACCTGGTACCTTGGTACTGAGCAAGGAGGAGCTACCCACCTTACAGAGGAGAAGTCGCCGCGGAAAACCTCGCTTCCGGGGTTAGTCCCCAAGGCTGCTCAGGATTGGCTCTTGTACCAGGGCGGGGCCTTGCTGCTAATTTCCCTGCCCCTTCACGCATTAGACAGCCAATGAGAACCGAAGAGGACTTGAAGCGCTTGCGTCATCGTTAAGGTATCGCGAGATAAAGAGTTGGCTCTTTTCTCCCGCCTAATTCCTGTTAAGGGCCAAACAGTTTTCAGAGGCAAGCTGAGGCTGGTCTGGTGCATTTCTGCTCACGAATCTCACTCCTTCTTCCCGGGTAAAAGACAGCCTTGGGTCCCAGTGATGTGGCTTTGGAGAGTCTTAAGTGTGCGGTAATTTAGGAGTCGTACCCGGCTCCTACATTTGCAGCATCCCGGGCGGAAGCCCAAGGTGGATTTACCCTCTGAGAAGAATGGGCCGAGTGGGCTGGGGAGGAGTCTTGGAGGGTTCCGCGTGGGGCAAGCTGAGGCTTGGAATCCCCACGGCACTGGGGATATCTGGACGTGGGAGAGGTTGTTTCGCGATGGCAGCCGCTCCTCCCCAAGTATGCTGGCCATTTGTTCTGCTGGCTGCGGCTGTTTCTCCGTAGACCACGTGTTTCTGTTTATTTACACTTGCTTTAAACGCGGGGCCGTTCTCTTTACAAAACTAGCCTATTCCTTTAGAAAATCTTGTGTTTAAGCAGGAAGTAGGGATTCGCCTCCATGCCTCAGAATAGCCTATGCAAGCACCTTAAACACTTCTGCACATTCAGAGTTGTTCGTGTGCTAAACCAGAACTTAGCGTGTGTGACCCTTTTTGCCCATTAATTTAGCAGTTTCCCATAGGAAAAGGGCATGGAAAAGGAATATAGGAGATGAGCTTGATCATAATGGTGAAGCTAGAATGGCACTACAGATGTGCTCATTTCTATTCTTAGCTCTTAAAAGTACGGTAGGTGCTTGGATGAAAATGAGACTTCCACTGTTGCCAGTCTGCCTTTTTAAAATGTGTGTGTTATAATAATACGATTTTGTTTTTAGAATTTGGGATCTAGTGTGTTTTCTGACATTTGAGCAAAGGACCAGGGGCTACTTGGAGAGAAAACGTCGTCGAGTAACTGGACTTACCACAGAAATGAGTCCTGCAGAAGCCCTGTAAGCACCTGTCTTCTGGAATATATTTTTTTTTGTTGCTTTGGGTTTCTAGAAACGTATCAACTCTGATTACCCTAAAAGAAAACATTTAATAAATTTACACCAAATAGCTTGACTATGAATAGAAGTGATAGCCATCAAAAAGAATATTTGGAATGTTTAAAAATTCATATTGTGTTTATTAACTAAAAGATAATACGCAGCAATAGATTGGGTCTTGCAGTAATTTGGTTGTGTTGCTATAGTATGTAAATTTATGTTCTTGGGTATTAAAATATTGGAGCTATAAATATTTTTGAGCTTTCATGATAAAGTCTTAGTAGTCAAGGGAAGTCTGTTGAAGCACATTTTTAGAGGACTAAACTGCTGTAGTAATTTGAAATACTTTTGAGTAAAATGAAAATAAAAGGAACAATTATGTGGAAAAAGCTTTTGACTTGGAGATTTTCACCATGGTTTTAATTCCTTGGTTAATTCTGCGTGACTTTGAGCAAGTTAGCAATTTTCTAAACTTTGCCTCAGTTTCTTCATTTGTATAACTGGAATAAAAATGCCTTTCTTAGATTTTGACTTTTAAATGAGACAGTCATATGAAAATCCTTCATAAGTTGCTGTGGAAACATAGGAAAGTAATGCGATCTGAAAGTATTCAGATGTACCTTTTTGTACATAGTAGAACTGTGTGCATATCATTTTTAAAGTTTCTGAAGAGAAATGTGTTCTGTAAAAATCTCTTGCATATAAAGATTTGAATTTTGGAGATATTTATGTTTATGTATGTGTGTGTGTGTGTATATATATTTAAATCCATATTGATAGTTTAGTGAAAAATAGCCTGAATTTTAAAACGATTTTAGTCCTGTTTCTAACACTTAGTGTGCAATAAATCAGTTAATTTCTCTGTGTCTAGCCTTATTTTTCAGAGATAACAATAGCTAACTCTACCTGTGTGAGTTGAGATGAGATCATAGATATAAAAATACTTAAAAAAATGTTAAAACATACATTAAGCTTGAGAGTATTAATAACTATTACATTGCTGCTTCCCATGAAAGTACATTTGAATGCTAACAAATTTGAATGGAATTGTAAATAATTCTGTTTTGTTTTCTTGGCCAAGTGTTTGTTAAGGAAACACTTAACATTGTATAGAGAGTAGAGAGTCAAAATAAGCAACTTCAGGGGCCTGAATGTAAGTTACTAATTTATTAACATGGAATATACTTATAAAATAAGAGGAAGGGCTTTTAAAATTAACCAGTTAGCTCTAATTTTTCCTAGAGGAGTACAGAGTGGATAAACAAATTTAGATAAGGTGTCAAATCCTCTTGGGTTTTTGCTATGCAACAGAATAGGAAAACAATAAAGTCCTTAGGTCGAGGGTATGAATGAGCGTAAAACTGATTGTGACAAGGCTATAAGTTTTTGAAGCAGTCACAGACCTTTTTAAAATTTATGTACATTGGTTCTGAATTGAATTAGTGTTAGGCAAACTATGTGAGGAGAAAGATCTTTACTACTTCAAGTTTTCAGACCTAGTTTAAAAACTAGAAGAGTGATTTTACTCTGTAACTGCTGTTACTTATTTTATAAGTTTAGGTTTCAATTTACCTGAACATTCTTTTAATGGATTATATTGAAACATTTCTTCTTTTTTAATATAGTGATGATGAAAATACGTTTAAAATCTTAGTTGCAACTGATATTCATCTGGGATTTATGGAGAAAGATGCAGTCAGAGGAAACGATACATTTGTCACATTTGATGAAATTTTAAGACTTGCCCAGGAAAATGGAGTAAGTTCGGTTAATGTTTTTGCAGTTTCTGCTGTGTTCCCTTATTCAGCAGGCTCTTTTTCCTTCTTAGAATGAGAGGTTTGTTTTATATGCTTATGGGCTCCCTTTGCCTGTTTAAATAACAATAGACTAAAAACCCAGAGCAGGTTTTGTGTGCTTTGTGCCCTGAATTCAAGTAGGAGCTACTTCTGAAAATAGTCTGTAAAAATCTACAAATACTGATAGGGTATTTTCTGAGTGCAGAAATGCCATAGTTTCTACTTTCAAGGAACATATAGTAGACATATATCTACTAGACATAGGTCATATGTGGTAAGAGCCAAAAAAAATTATACAGAGCCTTTTCTGGGATTTTAGAGGTGGAAGAGATGATCTTTAGATGAGGATAGCAAGTGGAGTTTAATGAAGGAGATGGCATTTAACTTGGGCTTTGAAAGGTGGGCAGTCTTTTTACGGTGAAGAGCAGAGAGAAAATATATTTCACAGGAAGTAGGAGGAAGGTCACACAGGTGAGACAATATGAGGTAAGGGGAACAGCTGGTCTAGTCAGCTCATGGTAGACCATGTGTTTGTGGGAAAGCATGTCGAAAGACCAGAAATGTGGCTTGAACTGCATTAAGAACTTCAAATTCTAGATTGAGGAGTTTGTACCCAATTCAGTAGAAAGTCTTCTGGCAACAGGGAATATAGCATGAATTGGAGACCAGTTTGAGGCCTTTTTAAAGTGGTAGCACAGGCTGGAAAAGAAGTGAATGCAAGAGATCTTCCAAAGATAGGATTTGCATGCTTTGATTGGTTAGTTGTAGGAAGTGGGAATGAGGGAATAGGGAATGACAGTGGCTCTGAAGTGTGTTAAGTTTGGGTAAATGGTGGTACCAATAATAGAGATACGTTTTAGGTAGGAAAGAGGTAACGCTTAGGAAGGTGATAAATTCTGATTTAGACCATTTGAGTTGGCAGATTCCAATAGGACATTCAAGGAAACATTTCTAGCAGGCAGTTGAAATGTCAGTCTAGGGCCCAAGAGAATGCTGTCCTTTCTTTCCTAACTTTTAAGTGTTAAAATATTTTTTTCCCTGAGCATAAGCTTTTTTTTTCCTGCTTTGACCTTCTTTTTTTTTGTTGTTTTCTTTCCTTGCATTCCTTAATTTTAACTGCCCCTCACGGCCCCATGCTGATACCTCCAGATGCATATTACATTTAGTTTTTGCCTTCATTTTTCCTGACTCTTAAGTCCTCTATTTTGTAGGGCCTGCACCATCTACCAGCCTTATTTCTACTCCCTAGTTCCTTAGAGTCTTTTTTTAAAACTTTAAATTTTGAAACAATTGTCAGTCTTCGAAAAGTTGCAAGAATAGTATAAAGAATTTTTTGACCTTCACCCAGTTTTTCCTACATTTTGCCACATTTGCTCTATCCTCTCTGCTTACACACACACACACACACACACACACACACACAGTTTTCTGAACCATTTTAGAGTACATAACAACAGTGTGCTTACTAAAACCAGGAAATTCACATTGATTCAATACTATTATGTAATTTTAAGATGTTACCAATTATTTTAGTAATGTCTATTACTGCAGTCTGGGAGCAGGTAGGTAGTATCTAAATCCGGATCCAAGACTGCTTTTCGCATTTAGTTGTCATGGTTCTTTAGTCTGTTGTATCTGTCTGTGTCTTTCATGACTGACATTGTGGAAGAGTACAGGCTAGTTTTTTTGTAGAACATTCCTCAATTGGATATGTTTCACACTTCCTCATGATTAGATTCACTTTTGGTAGGACTACCACAGAAGCGAGTCACAGTGTCCTTCTCAGTGTTCCCTGGAGTCACAAACCAGTTTCTAAAAATACTAAAAAATTTTTTCTTCTGGTAAAATGTACATAATAAAATTTACCATCTTACCCATTTTTAAAAATTTTTTATTGATTTTAGAGAGAGAAAGGGGGAGAGGGAGAGAGAGAAACATTGACTTGTGTTTCTACTTATCTATGCATTTATTGACTGATTCTTGTATGTGCCCTGACCGGGAATCGAACCTGCAACATTGGCATATCAGGACAACGCTCTAACCAACTGAGCTGCCTGGCCAGGGTCCATCTTACCCATTTTTAAGTACATACACTTCAGTAGTGTTAAGCACATTCACATTGTGTAACCGATCTCCAGATCTCTTTTCATCTTGCAAAAGTGAAACCATACCATTTAAACAACTCCCCTTTCCTGTTCCCCCTAAAATTGTTTTTTATTTGTTTTGTTTCTTCTATGCTTTTGACTATGATCGTTTCTTCCATTACTTGAATCATGTTCATGTTTGAAGATCTAGCTTAAATCCCAATTTTTATTAAAACTTCTCTGACTGCTGTAGGGATGGATCACTTTTCCCTTTCTGTCTAGGTTCTTTGGTTAGTCTGATAATTGCACTGACAGATTAACAGGAGAAAAACAAATTTCATAAATAAAAATATGAGGCTGCCTGGTGGTCAGGTAATTGAGGCTTACCTACCATTCTTAGCAAAAGAAGGATGGGGCTTCAAAGGGGAGGAAGGCACTTCACAGGAAGATGGGAAGAGCAAATGCTTGGTAAACAAATGTTGGCCATGCCTTGCAGATAAGTCTTTCTGACTTTGGTAATAGCTTTCCTGCTGGTATAGGTTCTCTATCCAAACTCTTGGCAGTTAAGGGAGAGGTAGCAATGTTTTTCCCGAGTCAGCTGGGTCTTTATTGCCTTTAGCACAAAACCTGCCAAAGTAGCACATGTTGGGGTAGCACATTCCGGACCCCCTCACTACTGTAGCCCACAGTGATCTGTACTGCTGGGTTCCTTTGTGTACTTAAAAACTTTAGTAAATTTCTCCAGGTAGATTGTACCCTTCTTGAAAGCATCAGTGTGTTGGACTTAATTTTGGTATGGTTTTCTCCTCTCTGGTTGTTGCTAGAATGCTCTTCCTCATAATCTCATTTATCCATCATAGTGCCACCATGCAGACAGATCCCTTCCAGACTCACTGTCCTAGGAGGAATTTCCTTTCCTCAGTTAGAACTCATTGTGACGTCATCTCTGCTCCTGCTTTGTTTACATACCCCTTCCAGTGCACGTTAGTCTGACTTATCTTAAATGTATAACAGTTTGTTTCTTCCATTAGATTTTGAACATTTTTAGGATAGGAATAGTATTTTATTTATTATTGTATCCCCAGGGCCTAGTACAGGGTGTAGTACGTTGTTAGTATTTAACGAGGGCAGGGACATTATCTGTTTTGTAGATTGCTATTTCCTTATCTGCCAGTGCCCCTAGAAACTCTAAATAATTGAATAAATTGCATGAATAACTTGGATTAAATTGGCTGTTTCTTTCATAGGTTCTATTAAAGCACTGAGTTTATTCTTTGTTTGAGTAATGAGAGAAATATGGTCCTTTGGGTTACATCAGTGAGAGACTTGGTGTTGTCATTTGAAGATAGATTTTTTTGAAGGTGGCCTAGGAACCTAAATTGTAGTCAAATTAACCACCAGATGGGAAGGTCCTTGGAAGAAATAAAATATAAAATTTTAAATTTCCATATGTGATAGCATCTTACATGATATGTATTTCTACCTCTTTCATCTATTAGAAAAATTTTATCTATAAAACATACTAATTTGAACACTTTTCTGCTGATTAGGTGGACTTTATTTTGCTAGGTGGTGATCTTTTTCATGAAAATAAGCCCTCAAGAAAAACATTACATACCTGCCTGGAGTTATTAAGAAGATACTGCATGGGTGATCGTCCTGTACAGTTTGAAATTATCAGCGATCAGTCAGTCAACTTTGGTTTTAGTAAGTAAGTATATTTACGTGCTTATGTGAAGTTCCCTTATGTAGGATATTTTCTGTATAAGACACATAAACACATTAACAGTAAGCCATTTCTCTTTCATTATAATCTATTTTCATAGTAAATGTAGTTCTTTGAATTTTCTGTATATAATTACTGGTATGTTAATTTGTAATTCTCTGATTAATTGTGGGACCGAGTATCTTCTTGAAATCTTACTTTTACTTTTACTTTTGGTATCTTCTGTTTATATTCTTTGCCCATTTTAAAAATTGGGATTTTGCCTATTGCTACTGACTTTGCAGAAGTTATTTATATATTCTAGATACTAAGCTTTCGTTAGGCATGTATTTTTTTCTCCAATCAGTGGATTATCTTAACTTTGTTTATGGTACCTTTTGTTGACTGAAGTATTTATTTTGATTTTTTTTTAAGGTTCGTGCTTTTGGGACTTATTTGATATCTACCAAGAACCCCATGTCAAGAAGATCTCAAGTTTTTTCTTAAACATTGTATTAGGTTACATTTTGGATTTAGATGAAATGTTCTTTTAGTCTTCAGCCTATCCCAGTTTCTTGGTCTTTCCATATATTTTATGACCCTGACACTTTTGAAGTGTACTGGTCATGTATTTTAATAGTATGTCCCTTGATTTGGCTTTTTCTCATGATTAAACTAGGATTATGTTTTTTGGGGAAGAATATTCCCCACAGAGGTAAAATGCTTATCGGGAGTACATGCTCTCAACATGGTTTATCACTGGTGAGGTTAATGGTGGCCACTTGGTTAAGTTGGTGTCTGCCAGGTTCCTTGGCTGTCAAGTACACTATTTAGAATGGAGTTGCTAAGTCTAGCCTGCACTGAAACAGAGGGAATTAAGTTCTACTTCAGGAGAGAGAAAGGGGTATCAAAGAATTTATGGCCATGGTTAAAACCATCACTGGAACTACTAAATTTTCGGGGAGGGATATTTTGAGTCTCTGCAACTATTCTGTTTCTCCTCAAAGTTTGTCCACTAATTTTAGCATTCATTAGTGGCTCTTGCCTTTAGCACTTGTAACTGTGGTGTTCGAATGGTGATTTTCTATTTTCCACATTCTTTGTACATTTATTGACTGGCATTCTTTAGTAAGGAATATCTGTCCCTTGTATCATTTATGTATTCAGTCGTCTGTGTCATTAGGAACTAATTCAGTTGTTTATTAGTATGAACTCATTTTTTTCTTTGGGTTAGATTTTAATACTGTCACGATCTATTTTGTAGTTTAAATAAATTTTACCAGCGTTAGCCTTTGGGTATTCTTTTAGGATCGCCACCTTTATCCTTTAGACATACTGAATTCCCGAAGTAGCCTCAATATATGTAGGAATTTAGTATTTGATGAAGGCAGCATCTCATATCTCCATGAAAAATACGGATTATTCAATAAAAGTACTAGAATAAACTTTTACACTTTTTAAAAAAATCTAGATGGGTAAAAGGCTTTTCTAAGTATGGCACAAACCTAGGAGCCTTAAAAGAAAATATTGGTACTTTCTATTTATAAAAGTAAATTTCAGTGTGTCAAAGCAAAGCCAAAAGTGAGAGTTCAACCAGGTAAAATATTTGCAACTAATTCCAAAGTAAGGTCTGATTTCCACTAGATAAATAGTTCTTTCAAGTCAATAAAAAAAAAATCTATGAGATAGTTAAAAAATAGGTAGAGAATATGGACACAGCTCACAGAAAAAAATAAAGTTGCATTTAAACATATTAAAAGAATATAAAAACTATAAAATGAAGTGCATTTGTAAGAAAGATACAAAATGAAGTATACTGAAATATTTTTCTCCCTATTAGATTAGCATTGGTCAGTGATTTGCAATCCTGGTACACATTATGGTTACTTAGGAATCTTAAAAAATATTTATGCCCAATCTTCAGGCTGATTAATCTCTTTGAGTGTGTTGTGGGCATTGGTATTTCTTGAAAGAGTCCTAGATAACTCTAACATGCAGTTAAAATTTAGAATCGCTGGCATAGTTTAAAGGCTTGATAATAAAGTATTATGTTGGTGGAGTAAGGTGAAACTGTCATGCATTGCCATTGTATTACGTGTAGATTTGTTCAATCTCTATGGAGGGAAATTGGCAGTAGCTACCAAATTTATAAATGCACACAAATTCTTTGACCCAGCAATTCCCTTCTAGATATTTCCCTATCCTCTTAACAAGGGCAGCATTGTACAAGATTACTGACTTGAACATTATTTGTAAAACAAAGCACTGGAAATAGTCTAAATGTCCATTTGTAGGTGACTGCTTAAACACATTATAATAATCAATACCATGGAATACTGTCTAGCCAGAAAAGCACAAGAAGCTCCTCATGTACTGACATAGAATGATTTCTAAAGTATGTTAAATAATAAAAGCAGAGTGTAGGAATCTATATGTACTATCATTTGTGTAAGAAGGAAGATGTATTGATTTGCTTTTACAGGTATAAGACAATTTTGCAAAGATACACTAGAAATTGTTAACATCGTCTGCCTCAGAGCAGAGGAGCTAGACGACTGGGAACAGGAGTGGGTGGGAGACTTTAAGTTGCACAAGTAGTAAGTGATAGAGCTGGAATTTTTAGTTTAGGTCTTTTGGATTAAAAGTGGTTGTATTTCTTGCCCTCCCCTTTCTACAAGTTAAAACATTGTACAACTTTTAAAATTTTGAAAACCTGTCAATGCCCCATTAATTAGATATACCATTCTAGTATACAGTTCACAAGCATCATTTATTGTAGGGTTTTCTTTAATAAAAAATGTAGTACTTTGCCCTGGCTGGCGTAGCTCAGTGGATTGAGCGCGGGCTGCGAACCAAAGCATCGCAGGCTTGATTCCCAGTCAGGGCACATGCCTGGGTTGTGGGCCAGGTCCCCAGTGGGGACCACATGAGAGGCAACCACACATTGATGTTTCTCTCGCTCTCTCCTTCCCCCTCCCTTCCCCTCTCTAAAAATAAATAAATAAAATCTTTTAAAAAAAATGTAGTACTTTTACATATTTTCAAACTTGAATTGAAATGAATTGTCGCCTATGATACTATTTTTTTAAAGTCTTAAACTTGTCATTTTTCCACTTAGATCATCCAGTTTGTCTATAATTGCATTATTTTTTGAAGGAGAATAGTGGGGGAAACAGCTTTTGTCTCTTACAGAACGTTTAATTACCTTCTTTTTACAAATTTTATTTTTTCAGGTTTCCATGGGTGAACTACCAAGATGGCAATCTCAATGTTTCGATCCCCGTGTTTAGTATTCACGGCAATCATGATGATCCCACAGGGGTAATTATTGGGTTCTTAAAGTGTGTTGAAATTTTAGAAATGACTTAGTTTGTCTGTGGAAAATAATTTTTAAAAGTTAAAAAAGTCAAATTGACTTTTTATCATTCATACATGCTTTTATACTACTTTTGGGATAATTTTTAAAAATCTGGAATAATAATAGGTGTGTGAGGTATGGTTTTACTTTATTAGTGCTGAGATTAACAGTAAGTAACCAGGAGTAGGAATAAGCCAACACCTATCTTTTGTATAATGCTTTACAGTTTACCAAGTGCTCTTGTATCTCTTATCTCATAGAATCTCATCTGTAGGAAATGAGAGTTTCATCAAGTTTTAAATATAAATTAGGGCATCTTATTATCTGTTTATATGGAGGCAATATTAGAGGTCCTGAACTGAAAATATCTTTCTGTGTTATTGGTAATGAATATTGTAAATCACTAGTTATCTAGTTCCCCTGCCCCCCACATCTAAAAAGGCCTTCTTAATATTACAAACCACTTATTTCATGGCTAGTTCTTAATTTTCAGTGGCTAAGACATCATAAGTTTTGATGAAATGTTCACTTTGTATTTAGCATGTGATTCCAATTGCAGGTAATTTCTGATAGAAAAATGTAGACAAACTTTTAATATTGTAATTTTGTTTTGAGAAGACACTGTTAATCTGTTTTTGTCAATAGTATATAGAATCTGTGCTTTTATAGCTAGTGTATAGAATATACTTTAATAGGTAATAATAGGATATACAGATTACTTATTTTTAAATGTGCATTTACATTCTTTGAAAATATTCTGCACAGGCAGATACACTCTGTGCCCTGGATATTTTAAGTTGTGCTGGATATGTAAATCACTTTGGACGATCAATGTCTGTGGAGAAGATAGACATTAGTCCAGTTTTGCTTCAAAAAGGAAGCACAAAAATTGCTCTATATGGCTTAGGTAAGATGGTTTTATTATTTATGTCAATAAATATTTAATTGTTTAAGCAATTGGAAAATCACATTCTGGAGTTAACTTAGTTGCTGTTTGGAAAAATGTGAGGCAAATCTGTATTCTTTATGAGTTACTGTAAAAATGATAGGTTTTGGTAGAAATTTTTTAGTAGTTAATGAGAACCAATAGAGCTAATACTTGTTTTTAATTGCAGTTTTGGTGAAAAAGTATTTTTTTTAAGTATTTATTTATTGTTCACTTTTTTCTTTCTTTTAGACTTAGATAATCCTGAACATTACAATTAGGAAATAATTAGAAAAACTGCATTTTGATATCTCAGAAAACTTTGAAAGGTCTAAAACTCTGCCCACTGTAGTAATCAGCCTTATGTAGATGCTGAGCACTTGAAATGTGCCTCATCTGCACTGAGATATGCTAGAAGTGTAAAAATAATGTCAGATTTCCAAGATTCAGAAAAAATGTAAAATACCTCATTAATATATTGGGTTAAATGAAATATGTTAAAATAATCTTACCTGTTTTTTTATTTGTTTTATTTAATGTGGCCAGTAGAGAATTTTAAATTATGTATCTGGCCTACATTAGTGACTCATGCTATAATTTTTATTAGACAATGCTAGTCTGGAGCTGTCATCTAGAATGCTCAGAAAATCTGCCTTATCAGCTTCACTATCTTCAATTTATTTAGTGTCCAGTAGGTAAAAGTCTATTTGCTAGGCTTTATTCCATGTGAATGAAAGATCAAAGACATTTTCTAATAATTTTAAAAATATTGTATTTATTTATTTTTAGAGAGAGGGGAAGGGAGGGGAAAAGAGGGAAAGAAAGAAATATCCGTTGGTTGCCTCCCACACCCTGAACTGGGGACCTGGCTGGTAACCCAGGCATGTGCCCTGACTGGGAATCGAATCAGCGACCTTTCAGTTTGCAGGCTGGTACTCCGGTACACTGAGCCACACCAGCCAGGGCAGATCAAAGACGTTTTTAGAAAAATGTCTATTTTTCTTAGAAAAGTCTATTTTTTTATCTTTCGTGAATTAAGTTCAGCTTTGTGTTTTATAGATGCAATAGCTTTATTGTGTTTATTGTGTATGGAGTATTATAAAAATTATATTCCATATGAAATCAACCTTGAAGTACCCTGGGAAGAATTGGGGAAAAATTGCACATTCTAGCATCAAAATAGATGCTATTTTTTGAGTGATTTTGGTGTAATAAAAGTCATAGAATTTCTTTACTTATTTACTTCATGTGTCTTTGAATATATTTTTAAAATAATAAATTATGATGGATGGTTCATCTAAATACTTTTTCTAGGGAGCTTATAGTGTTTGTTTACTTCATAATTTCTCTAACTAGTAGAAAAGTGTCATGATTATTTATATTTTAGAGATACAGAAAATGGGGTTGAGGTGTATGTCTGATTTTACAAATGATAGAGCAGAAAGTGAAATACATTTTTAAAAAAACCCTACCAACTGGTATTTTAATCACTGTAGTGTTAGGGTTCCTAACTACAGGAAATGGTTGATCCTGTTGCTTTCAGACTAGAGACATCGCATTGTGCTTCAGTCATCCACTTTGCTCTCAAACTCTCATCCTATTCTGTTTTCCTTAACTGGATACTGTCTACCCTCCACCTCCTATTCTCAACCCAGCTGTTCTCTCTACACTTGAGAACTGTTTTTATAATTAGCAGATTCCCTGCTTTCATCAGCCTCTTCTCTGAATGTTGTCTCTACTCTCTGACTGGCCCTGAGGTTGCTGTGTGTCCCACTCAGTTCCCTCACAGCCGTTTTTGGCCTCAGGTGGTGGGCAAGGAGAGTCCCTGTTCTCTTTGTTCCCTGCCGCCTTCCAGGAAATTTCCTGCCTGCAAACTCCTGCTCCCTTGGAGCTAATTGCTAATTGCCAACTGGCTAATCTGCCTTCTCCTTTCCCTCAAATTTTTCCCCAGCCTATATAATGTCAGTGTTCTCTGTTCTTCAAGACTTAAATAGATCAACCTTCTAATGCCCTCGACTCGACTTTTCCTCCCTAGTTATGTTATGCAGTCCACTATCTATTCCATTGGTCTCACACTAGGAATGCTCTTTAGAAGCGAGGCCTCTTCTAGCTCTTATACTTCTGCTTCATTGGCTTTTCTGGAAGGTCTTCCCTGATCACTACATACAGTAGCAGCAACCTTGTCCCTTCACTGACATTCCCCATCTCAGCATCTTAACTTTTTCTCCTTTTGTAAAACTTAAAATTACAATTTGTGTTTGTTTACTTGTTTTTGTTGGCTTCATTGGCTAGACTAAGCTAACCCTCTGGGTTAGAGGAAGAATTGTTTAAAATTCTTTAAATTATTAAGAAGTACAATATTTTTATTAAAAAATGCAGTACATATGACTATTATGTGTAAATGCATTTATTTTTTATCTTATCCGTTTTAATGTCTTCCTGTGTATTTTATAATGTATGTTAGATCAAAAGTACCATGTACTTATAATAAAGGGATAGTGAAAAACAATATTTTAATAGAAATTTTAATAACAATTTAAGTATAGAAAGCTCAAATTTTTATTCCACATTTTTAGATTTTGAAGGTACATATATTTGACAGGAAAACATTCTTTGAATGCATTTAACTGCTCAGCACTTGCCATACAAGGACCTGGAACACACTCATTTGCAGATAATGAGGCAAGATTTCAAATATATCTCTAATAGGAAAGTGAAATCCTTTGAGTTGAGAAGCACATAATTTAGATGCAAAACATATTCATTTTTTAAAACCAAGTAAGAAACCAGTTTTAAAGTATGTAATGTCCATTTCAGGATCCATCCCAGATGAAAGGCTATATCGAATGTTCCTCAATAAAAAAGTAACAATGTTGAGACCAAAAGAAGATGAGAATGCTTGGTTTAATTTATTTGTGATTCATCAGAACAGGTAAAAGTTTTCTCTGGAAATTGTCGTGTCAAGTATTGAAGTTCCCCACATCTCTGTTTCCAGGCTTACCTATTTCATTCAAATGGTTCTCATTCTTTGAAAGTTGTCAGTGCAGGGTCAGGCAAAACTTAGATGTGCTTTGTGTGACTGTGTTTCAAAAGTTTTCAACATTTATTCTTAAGGCATAAGAATGACCATAAGATGAATATGCTTAAATATCCAGCAAAGCAGAGCGCTACCAGTACATTATCCCAAGCCCTTCCCTGACCCCATTTCCTTCTGTGTACCCCAGAGAAGCATTGTCTCCAATTTTTATTTACTAAGCCCAGTGGTTTTCATTATTGTTTAATCACATATATATCCATAATGGGTTAATTTAGTTTTAGTATAACTGGAACCACGCTGTAAATTTTGTAGCTAGCTTATTATGTTCAACATTACAAAATTTATTCATTTTGATGCTTAAAGTTAAGTGTAATCATTTTTACTGATGTATACAGTTTAGTTCCCTCCTGTTTTTAAAACCTTTTTGTTATGAACATTCTTATATACACCTTCTGGTACGTATATACAGGTACTTTTCCAGAATATTACATATAGCCAGATCAGCTTTCTTTTGTTAGTTTTAAGAAGTTTAATTTTATTGATAGGGTGCAGGATTGATTGAAGGGAATAGAGACTTGAATAAGCAAGATTTATTACATGATCATTATAGTAAAAAATTGAAAGCCCTGACCTGTGTGGCTCAGTTGGTTGAGTGTTGTCCCACAAAGCAAAAGGCGGCCTGCTCGATTTTGGGTTTGGTCTCCAGTTGGGGCACTTACAAGAAGCAACCAACCAATCTGTTTCTTTCTCATGTCACTGTTTCTTTCCCTCTCTCCCTTCTCTCTAAAAAGGAATAAAAGAAATCTTTAAAAAAAGATGTTTTTTTAAGATGTCAGTGAGAATGATATGTAAGGGACAAAGCTGAGAAGTTATTAAGGAAAAATCTAAAGGGATTTGCGTTTGAATTTTAGACCCTAGATATATGTTTTCTACATAAAAATATTCCTAGATACATGATTCTGCTCTGACTTCACTTCCTCCTCTTTGCTGCATTCATTCTGCTCAGCTGCACTGATCTTGCTGTTCTTGAAATCACTGAACACAGTCCCACGTCTGCGCTTTTGCCATCTGCTTATCTCTCTGCCTAGGTCTTTCTTCCCTTGCATGCTAATCCCTCACCTCAGTTCTCCACTCATTTGTCACCTGTCAGAGAGGCTTTCCTGACCACATACACTATGTATACTGACGTCCTCCTTCCATGTCATTTTTCTTTTATTTTTCTTCATAGTATCTATCAATACCTGGGCAAATATATATCTACCATATGCGTATATATATATATATATATATATATATATATATATATATACACACATCTTGTATTATTGCTTGTTTTCCCCACTAAAATAAAGACTTGGCTCACTGCTGTTGTCTTAAGTGTCTAAATATTTGTTGAATGAGTATTGGTTTGCATTAAATGAATGCTAGGTCAAAGTATTTGAACACTTTTGCTTAAATTCTCAACTATGTAAGTTGGTGTTAAGAAAAACCTTCCCTTATCCTTACTCACCTTGGGTTTTCACATATCTTTTAATTTTAACTAATATAGGTATAAACCCAGAATTTGTAAATCACTTACTTACATATTTAATTTGAAAAAGTCATCCCTTATATAAGATTAACATTCTTATTCTCATTTTTATAATCAGTAATAAAATAGGTGATATTAAAAATGACTAGGCATATTTAGAGATTTGTTTTTATTCTACAATGTTTAGTATTTGCTCTCTTTTATTTTCTGTATTCTTTCTTGTTTTTGCTGTATAAGTATACCTGTTCATAGGTTTTTGCTATTAACAGAGCTCATGCTTCTCTGACTTGCCCAAAGCACACTATTCCTCTGTAAAGCCTTTTGTGATCTGCATCTAAATGTAGGATTGACTGCTTCCTCTTCTGGGTTTCCTTCTTGTCTGTCCTGAAAATTTTTAAGCCCCTTGAATAATCAGGTAATATCTTTGTATTCTCAGTCCCTTACGCGGTTTTGGCACATACAAGAATGTAACAAATCTTTAATAGAAGGATGCAATAAATCTTTAATAAAAGGAGAAAAAAAGGTGTGTATAGAATACTTAATGTGATATTTTTTCTATGTTTCTAAACATTTATGTTATTTAATTTTTAAAATCTTGGTATAGGAGTAAACATGGAAATACTAACTTCATTCCAGAACAATTTTTGGATGACTTTATTGATCTCGTAATCTGGGGCCATGAACATGAGTGTAAAATAGCTCCAACCAAAAATGAGCAGCAGCTGTTTTACGTGTCACAGCCTGGAAGTTCAGTGGTTACTTCCCTTTCCCCCGGAGAAGCTGTAAAGAAGTGAGTAATTGTTGAAATCCTGTAATATCACAATCACCTTATAGTTTCAAAGTACTAGTGGTATTATTATTTATGGGATAGATTTATTTATTTATGAAGAATGATCATTTGATGTAGTCTTGATATTTCCCTACATTTTAAGCCATTTTCAACACAACAGCATCCCAATAGTGTTAATAATTTTGCTGCTTATGAGGCAAATTCAAAACTAACATTTTTATTTATTAAATTTTGAGTTAGAGTGCTACAGATGATTACTAATTTCACAATGTGCAATAATGAACAAATTTACCTAAAACCATTTATGAGGTTTTTCTATAATAAATGCAGTATTACAGCATATCTCATTTCTTTTGGGGGAGAATTATGTAATAATGTAGTTAATGGTGACTAACTAATAGTGGTTTTACCCTTTAACCCACTCAAGTCCTGATTATTAAGAGGATAATAACAGGTTTAAAGAATATGGTAGTAGGATGTAAGTTTGGTTTTTTTTCTTCATAGTTCTGCAGCTAATTTACTTTATATGTGTATGTGCACATATACACACATAATACATATATGTGCAGAACTATATACCATATATGCTACTATCATGGTCCTAATAGCATTGTATTATACTTAACTGTTATGTTTGTCTTCTACTAAACTGTATATTTGTTCAGGCAGGAAAAATGATGAATGAGTGTATTTTATTCTGAGAACGAAGAGTGATTAACATATTCTCCCATGGCATAACATTAAATTGCTAAAAATATTTTTTAAGGGTATGATTTTATAAAGAATTATTTTGTAGAAACTTAGAAATATGATAGTTTTGCTGTGCACATTTTCCTAAGGAAATCTACAGTGTGACTAGGCTTTCATTTCCCTCCTCATTTCAGACATGTTGGTTTGCTACGTATTAAAGGAAGGAAGATGAATATGCAGAAAATTCTTCTTCACACAGTGCGGCAGTTTTTTATGGAGGATATTATTCTGGCTGATCATCCAGACATTTTTAATCCAGATAATCCCAAAGTAACCCAGGCCATACAGAGCTTCTGTTTGGAAAAGGTAATTCTTCTAGATAAAGGTCAATGAGATCTGCTTTAGTTGAGAGATTATTTAAATTGAATTAAATACTGCGGTAGAGGGAAGTCACTGTATTTGTTACAGTCTCATGGAGCCTGTGAGGAACTACTGTTGTTCAATAAATGAGTTTAGTTGTATCAAAAATCCTTTAAGTCTTCCAGATGGAAGATTATTAATTATAGAAGAAATTTTAATTAAGCCCCTCTCCCAGTGCCTTTCCCTCTTCTTAGAAACATATGTAATCTTTTCTCTCTTTTTATCTTGATTTCATAACTTGTTCATTTTATTCATGAAAGCCAGCAGTAGCTTTGATGCGGGAATGGTAGGATATTTTGATAGATGAGGAGAGCCTTAACCTCTTTAACAGTCTCTGTGGGCATCCCTTCACCCTCAGAGCTACCCCAAATAAAGTCTTAAAATGTGTTTGCTATATACCCTGTAGCTTCAGCATATTCCCATACCTCCCCTTTGATACAGACTGCCACCCCTAAACCTCTACAGAAATTCTAGAGCCACTACAGAAGTTGGGGGGGGAATCCATTAAGTATTTCTAAGTCAATAGCTTAATAGCATTAATTGCTGACACTCAGTTCTTACTCTGTGCTAACTCTTCTGGTTTGCATTTTATTCTCATATGAGGTAGTAATAATGATAATAATAATTATCACTGATATTCATTGCTTACTTATATATTATGGGCACCATAGATAACATTTTGCATTTAATCCACTCAGCGATGCTATGCATAGGGAGAGTCAACTGTCCATATTTTATAGAAAGAGGAACTGAACCTTAGATAAAGTAACTTGCCCGTGTAACAGCTTTATCAGCAACGTGTAACTCACATAACTGAGAAGTTTAAGAGGATGCTGGTTTCAAGATGATTTGATCCAGAAACTCAAATTAAGATTATGTTTCTCTGTCCCTGTTTCTGTCTAGCCCCGTGCCACCCATTCTGATGGTTTCTGACTTAAACTTTACTATAAGGAAGGCATTTTCACGTGCCAACTCACGTGTGAAATTATCTGTTTGGCTGAAGGAATCATTTCTTCCCATTGGCTCTAGTAAAACCCCTAGCATTGAGTTTCATGGGACTGAAGCCATGTACTTGTCTCTAAACCCAATCTCTGAAACCAGGAAGATGGAAAATGAATTCATTGGTCAGGCCTTATTCAGGGAACCCATGGTCTCTCAGCTTTGGCACAAGTGACATTTTAGACTGGGTAGTTCTTTGTTGCAGAAAGTTCTGAGAATTGTAGGATTTTAACAGTATCCTCTCTGACCTCTACCCCACTGGATGCCAGTAGTGTCCCTTACCCCAGTCATGACAATATTTTTATTTTGAGATTGAAGAAATGCTTGAAAATGCTGAACGGGAACGTCTGGGAAATTCTCAACAGCCGGATAAGCCTCTTATACGACTTCGAGTAAGTTCTATTTTATTTTATTTTTGAGTAAGTACTATTTTAAATAAATTGAATTTTGTTGATTTTCAGAGGATAGTTCAAGGGAGGACCCCTTCAAATAAATGGAATTATCTTCTGGAAGGTGGGGCCCTTGTAGTACAGGCTTCCTCTGGTAGGTGAGTGTTCTAGGAACCCCTCTGTATTAGTGGACCAGCTGAGGTTGTGAGAGGCTGCGTTCAGCTTCAGTGAAATTTTTTTGAAGATTCTTTCAACACATTTGCCCATTTCATGATGGGTGAATTACCAGTGCACCTACCCGCACCTTGCTGAGGTGTTTTTGACCAAAAATGCCATGATCCCCATGCCCCACCCACTCTATTCAGCCAGTTTTGCCCCAAGTGCCTCCCCGCCCCTACGAAAAAGTCCTCAAAGGGAAACGTTTTGCTCATATGGAAAAGATGAAACAAAAAGTGGCAGAAGCATTAAAAGACATCAAAATTGATGAATTTAAAAACTGTTTTGAGCAGTGGAAAAAATGTCTTGATAGGTTTATTGCATCAAATAGAGAATACTTTGAAGGTGCCCGAAGTTTAAACATGTAAGAATAAATACACAAATTTTTGTAAATAAATTCCAAGGTTCTTTTTTTGTGAGATTTATTTCATTCTTTCTCACCTTTGCCTGTGTGATCCTGCTGCGTGGAATGTGCTTCTCTTCTTCTGTGATTTCTCCTTCATCAGCTACTTAAAGCTTCCCCTCTTCAAAGAAGCCTTTCCTGACCTCCCTTCAGAGTCCACACATCCTCCTTTGTGTCCTCAGTTTGCTTGTGCATACTTCTTGCAGCACCATTTCCTTCTGCTTGCAGTTATTATTTACATGTTTGTCTTCTCAGTCAGCTTGTGAATTTCTTGACAACCATGATTGTGTTTTATTCATGGCTGTATCCCTGGCTCTTAAGCAGAGTGCCTAGCACATTGTGAACACTAAATAAAGTTTGCTTAATAAACAAGCATTGTGAGCCTTAGGAGCAGAAAATTACAAATAAAGTGGGGCTGGAGTATAATTGTTAAAATGTCTGAAGAGTTTGGAGAGATCCAATAGCTTGAGCATTTCACATTTTCTGTTTATATCCTGGCAGCTGTGGAGTTGGTCTGGGTAATACAAACCTAGTTGCTTTGGGAGAACCACATAGTTCTCTGTCAGGGCAGAGGATTCCATGTTTCTCATCTGTCTTCCTGATACCATTAGGACCAACCAGACGTAAATAGAAAATTGGCATTCCTTTTCCTAAACTCAGTAAATTATTAATCATTCATGAAACAAGTGAACAGATATTTCCCTGGAAGTGATATTCAAAGGTACATTGTATCAGCTAGGGGCCTCTTATTAATTCATTAGTTCAGTGAACCAATATTTATTGAATACTTTCTGTCCCGCATGCTGGGGGACACAGCGAAGATAACACAGACGAGGTGTTGAACCTGTGGAGCTTATGGGAGGTGGACATAATAAACAGCAAGTAAATGAACAAAAGTCAGCTCATGCTAGGTGTGATGAAAAGTGTAAGGAGGCGGAGGTTAGGAAGTAGTCTGGATAGGCTTGTGATGCAGTATAATGTTGGTTCCCAGAGCATGACATTGAGAGCGAGAACTAGTTTAGGAACGTGATTACAGTTGACTCTTGAGCAACATGGATTTGAACTGGACAGGTCCACTTATATGTGGGTTTTTCATTAAATACTGTAAATGTATATTCCTTGTGATTTTCCTTATAACATTGTCTTTTCTCTAGCTTACTTTATTGTAAGAATAAAGTATATTATACATATAACATACAAAATATGTGTTAATCAACTGTTTATGTTATTGGTAAGGCTTCTGGTCAGCATTAGGCTATAATTTTTTAAAAGTTTTTATTTATTTTTAGAGAGAAGGGTAGGGAGGGAGAAAGAGAGGGAGAGAAACATCAATGTGCAAGAGAAACATCGATCAGTTAGTTGCCTCTCGCACATCCCCAACTGGGGACCTGGCCCAGAACCCCGGCATATACCCTGACCAGAATCAAACTGGCAACCTTTCAGTTTGTGGGATGATGCCCAACCCAGTGAGCCACACTGGTCATGGCAGTAGGCTATAATTTTTAAGGGAGTGGAGAGTTATCTATCTCTTAGAAATGTAGTATTATTCTTTTTAAAGGTCCTTGTATACTATAGACTTCTTTAAAAAGGGGCTGCCTTGAGAGTGATTGTTAGTTCTAAGTAGATTCCATGTTTTGAAGGGTATATATTTCTCAAAGCTCACAGATTTGATTCTTTTTGTACATGGATTTTCCCAGCATTTATTCTTGTCTGGAGTGAGAGAATATACATAAGAGGGTAGACCTGTTAACTAATGCATCTAGGGCCAGCATTTTATTTTGATGGAGAATTTTCTTTCCATTTTAGAAGTTTAAAAATTTGTTTAAAAATTTTACCACTTGCTGTATCTTGATTCCATCAAACAAAGTGTTTTGATTAAGCTTATAAGTCTTTGAAGCTTTATTTTTTTAGTAGGATAAATGGTATAATACCATCAGTATCTTTAAAATGAATGGTAGAACATTAATTTATTAAAAGTATTGAACAAAACCTAAATACTGAAATGGTAAACCATTGTTAAGTAGCCCTGACAGCTTATGCTGCATTTCCAGGTGGACTACAGTGGAGGTTTCGAACCTTTCAGTGTTCTTCGCTTTAGCCAGAAGTTTGTGGATCGAATAGCTAATCCAAAAGATGTTATCCATTTTTTCAGGCGTAGAGAGCAAAAGGAAAATACGGGTAAGCTAGTTATTTTTTACAAATGAATGCTCTTACAGGGATTATGTCTTTAATAAAATAAGTATACTATAATAATGGAAAATGTTGTTATATGATTCTAGTGTCTTGGTCAAATAAACTGATAGTTGGATTAATTAAATTTCTTGTCTTCTAAAATTTAGATAGCAACCATTTTTAAAACTTGTGTGGATATCAAAAAGAAATGGAGGCTTTCTCTGCAGATGTACTTTTTTAAAATAGTGCTGCTGAGTACCGATGTACACAGACTTTACAGATTAATTGCTCAAAATAAATATCTATTATTTATTATACATTATTCATGTTCAGAGAATGTATTCTCAAATATTGCATTATTAGGTAAAGTACTTCAGCTGTAGGGTGTAGGAGTGATTTAGGGAGATTCCAGTCTTTTGAAATAGGAGGTATCCCATAGTTTGATGTTTCTGATAATCAAATAATTAGTTTCCAATTAATAATTTCCTAAAAATTAATTGTCCTTATTTTAGCATTTATGAAACAGGTGATCTGATGGAAATAGTTGACCTTTGAGCAGCATGGGTTTAAACTGCGTAGGTTCACTCATACATGGATATGTACAATGCTGTGTATTCCATATGATTTTCTTAATTAATGTATATTTCCTCTAGTTTGCTTTATTGTAGAAATATAGTATAATACATACAACATACAAAATATGTATTAACTATGTTGTCTGTAAGATTTCCAGTCTACAGTAGGCTGTTGGTAGTTAAGTTCTGGGGGAGTTAAAAGTGATACACAGATTTTCAACTGTGCATTTAGTTGGCACCCCTAATGCTCATGTTGTTCAAGGGTCAGTTGTAGTGTTTCTTCATAAGAGATATGTTAAATACAGAGGCTTTCCTTAGAGCTATTGAGCCAGAATTTTCATAGAAAAATAATGACCCTTGCTTATGAGTAAGCTACCTAGGTTCTTAAAAACTTGAATTTAAGGGGCTTCTATTTTTAGTGTCAAATTGTTACTAAAATTGTGTATGCTGTTAATTCAACCTGAAATAGTCATTTAGATATTTAAATGGAGCTCATAAAATACAGTTTTAGGGGGAAACATCTATATCAGAGAATTGTATTTTCATGCTTTGAGTTTTAATTAGTTATTAATGGTGCTTTACTTTAATTGTCCATCCTTATCAAGTCCTTTAAATTTTATGAGTGTCGCATTTATAATAGAATATAGAACTAGTACAGTATGTTACTTGAGTTTATTTTTAGTGAGTTTTGTTCTAATGATTCCTTTTTTGTTTAAACATTAATTGCTTAATTGAAACAATGACCCCTTTGAATGTTCTACTGAAAGCATTTTTTGTTGTTTTGTCCAGCTCTACTACTTAAATACAGGTGGTACATTTTGTAAATTACTTTACCTGATGTCTGTAAAATCAGGATATTAACTGTGTCTGCCTCATAGGATTGTTGTTACACTGTGTATAAATGATCTTAACATAGTGTCTGGCATTGTAAAATGTAGTAATCATATTTATGAAGTTATATTAATTCTACTCTCTTGGAATTCAAAAAAGATTTTTGTTTATTTGTCCTCACCACTTTGCAAGAGGCACACTGAACATTGTGCCTCTTCATCCTCTAGACTGTTGCATGTACTTTCCCCTCCACCTGAAATAGATTTTCTTCTTCTGCAAAGCTTGATTCAGATGATAGCTGCATTGAATAACTGCACATTATTCTCAGCCTTCTTTAAGAAGAATTAGTTTGTTTCTTCTCCATTTGTCATATTCTCTGTTCTTACCTCTCTGTAACACTCATTACCTTGTATTGTAATCATTGGTTTTTATGGGCAGGGATCCTATCTTTTTATCACTGAGTTTTCAACACCAGGTCCAACACTTGCTATGTAGTTAATCATTTGTTTCCCTGACAAAGATTATCAGCAGAGCAGATACTGGACCTTATGCTTCCTGACTTCCTACCCAGTACTCTTTTTATTCCTCACCTGCGGTTTTTTGAGACAACCATCCTGCTTAGGAATGTAACAAAAGTGCTTTAAGTGTACATCTTATTTATCTCACAGAATATTAAAAAGGTATGTACTTCAGAGCTGAGATTTAGTTAAATTAATAATTTTAGTTTTTCATCAAGGACATTCTAAAGAGAAATATTTTTTTTGTTGTTTTGCTTTGAACTGTATGCCATGATGACTGTTCAGTAGAGTTCTGGGCTACTACCCTGACTTGTTCTAATCGTGGGCAGTTTTACCCATGATTGCTTTTGTATTATCAGTGCAAATGTCATTATAGGGAACAAGTAAATAACATCTTAGTATTATTATTAAAGTAGTTTTCACCTTGAGCACCTCCTGAAATGGCTTGGGGAGCCTCAGAGGTCTGTGGACCACTGTAAGAATAGCTTTAAGAGATGTATTGGTTTGGCCAAAAAGTTTATTTGGTTTTTTCCATAAGATGGCTCTAGTAGCGCATAGCTGTCTTTACCTTCATTCGAAACAATTTTGTTAGACGGTATTGTGACAGCTGTTATCTCAGCATGCATTTTAAAAAAGCTTAAAAATTGGTGAATTTTTGTGTAGCCATTTTAATACTGAAGATGGGAGAAAATATGCAGCATTTTTGGCATATTATGCTCTTTATTTCAAGAAAGGTAAAAATGCAGTGTATAGAGAAGGTACTGTGACTGATTGAACATGTCAAAAGTGATTTGCAAAGTTTCGTGCTGGAGATTTCTTCCTGGACAATGGTGCTCCATGGTCATGTAGACCAGGTTGGAGTTGACAGCGATAAGATCCAGGCATTAACTGAGAACAATCAGTGTTACACCACGTGGGAGTTAGCTGACATACTCAAAATATCCAAATCAATAAAATCATTGGTGAAAATGGAGAATGTGTCTTTTATTTTATGGGAAAAACCATATGGACTTTTTGGCCAACCCAATACTACTTGGAGATATGGAAAACAAATAGACTTTAGGGAAAAGACTGGCTATTAGCAAAAACCCTGTGTTTTTGTCCCAAAATTTACCACATTGAGCAAGCTGACAGTTGATAAAATTTGGCTATACCTCCTCTGCTGACAGCAACCTACACTGAGTTTGGGAACTTTACATTATAATAGAAGCTGCTGTTTTTTCATGGACTTCTTTTTTCCAGGAGAAGAAATCAACTTTGGGAAGTTCATTACTAAACCTTCAGAAGGAACAACTCTAAGGGTAGAAGACCTTGTAAAACAGTATTTCCAAACTGCAGAGAAGGTAATTTCTTAATTATAGTTCACAGTTTGAATGATGACTCTCTTATAATAACAGATTTTAACTTAGAATAAGTATAATTGGTAGTTTAGATAAAAGGGATCCTCAGAATGTTTCCAAGAAGTAGTCAGGGTGGCAATTAATTGCGTTCATTTATAGCTACTTTACACCAATATTAACGTTATTAGTATTATTGTGGCCACTGTTGTTGATGTTGTTAACCTGTTTTCTTTTTATTGCTACGGCATAAGTCTGAATCCAGGATTTATGTTTCTTGCATTTGGATGTAATTTCAGAATTACATGATTATTATAGCCACAGGATTGTGAAGCTACTCTTATTGTTTTGAGTGTATGCCACCGCAAGATCCTCTGGTTGTACTAGTTTCCTATTGTTGCTAATACAAATTCCACAAACCTAGTGGTTTAAACACAACACAGGTTTATTATCTTACAATTTTGTAGGTCAGAAATCTGACATCAGTCTCACTGGACTAAAACTGAGGGTCAGCAGGGCTGTGTTCTTCTCTGAAGGTTCCAGGGTAGACTCATTTCCTTATCTTTTCTAGCTTCTAGAGGGGCCCACCTTTTGTGGTTCATGGTCTTCTTCTGTCTTCAAAGCTAGCAACATTGTATCTCTCTGGCCATTTTCCCTCAGTTACATCTCTCTCTGACTCCCTTCTTCAGCCTTCCTCCTCCACTTTTGAGGATATTATATTCATAATTATACTGGCCTTACCTGGATAGTCCCTGATAATCTGATTTTATAGCCAGCTGGTTAGTAACCTTAGTTTCATTTTGCTATGGGACATTTTCAAGGGCCCAGAGATCAAGATGTGGACATTTTTAGAGGGCCATTATCCTGCCTACCACACTGGTTAACCTGATCTTTCTTAATCATCAGCAGCCACTACTGGTCCCTGTATCCCAGCCGCTCGAGCCTTCACATTTTCACTTGTCCTGTACTCCTGCTTCTTGTTTTCATTTTGCTTTTTCTGACTCTTAGTATGTATCACTGGGCTTAACTATGGTCCATTGTTTTGTTTTCCCTTCAATAACTAGATAACGTATGTCTTTTCCCCTGGAAATAATATTCTGTAATTTTCCTTGTTCATACAGAATTATTTTGTAAGGAATAGATACTATTTTCTGCATCTAGTGATCTGCTTCTCTCTTAACAGAATGTGCAGCTCTCACTTTTGACGGAAAGGGGAATGGGTGAAGCAGTACAAGAGTTTGTGGACAAGGAAGAGAAAGATGCCATAGAGGAATTAGTGAAATATCAGTTGGAAAAAACACAGCGATTTCTTAAAGAACGTCATATTGATGCCCTAGAAGATAAAATCGATGAAGAGGTGAGTAACTAATTTGGGAGTAATGAGTCTATTTAGATGGTCTCTCCTTAAGAGTAGCTCTGAGTTTCATTCTGGGAAACCACTAATTACTTATTCTGATTTGTTTCATATTCTCCTCTGTGAAATTGAGGTCATAAAGTGAGATTTAAGTCAGAAAATATCTAATAAATATCTAGAACAGTCTTAAATATGATTGATACCCAATAAATGTTAGTTTTGTTCTCCATGGAATGGCATCTTCTCTGGAAGATCATAAAAATGCTTTAAACTGAACTTTGTAGGATACAAATTTCTGTTCATTTCAATTTTTTAGTTGTTTGATTGAGATTTTGAATTTCATCTAGGAAATGCATTCTTCTAAGCATAAAAGCAGTGGAAGAATCACAGAGAAAAAACTTTAGACCATGTAAATATTTTAAATGTTGTGTGACAAATGTCAAAAAATAACTGGAAAGTATTGACATGGGGAAGATATTTGTACATGGGCAGAAGAAGGGTTAATATCCTTACATAATATTAAAGTGCTCTTATAAATCTTAAGAAAAATTTTAAACATCTTAGTAGAATAATGAACAAAGGGCATGAATAGATGGTTCATAAAATAAAATGGTGTTTAGCCTAGGATAGTCCAGAAGCTCAAATTAAAAATACAGCTGACTCTTGAACAACATGGGAGTTACGAGCGCTGATCCGTGTGCGGTCAAAATTTTGCATATAACTTTTGACCCCAAAACTTACTACAGATGTCTCTCAGTATTTGTAGGGGATTGGTCCCAGAAACCACCACCCTGAACCCCAATACCAAAATCCATGGATGGTCAAATTTCTTATATAAAATGGTGTAAAACATCTAATATAGTCAGCTGTATTATTTGTTAAGTTCACAGATGTGAAACCTGGGGATATGGAGGGCTGACTGTTTATTTATTGAAAAAATCCACATATAAATGGACCTGCTCTGTTCAAACCTTATTGTCCAAGGGTCGACTATGTTTTTTATTGTTTAAAGCAGCAATGATTTGAGAAAAATATTTACTATGCTGCTGCTGGAAGTACCAAGTTTGAACAGCTGCACTGAAAAGCAGTTTGACAGTGTATATCAAGATGGTTAAGATTTACCCTTTAACTCAGCTCTGGGGAATATTTAAAGATAATAGTGAGGTAGAGATTTGTATGTGGAGAAACTCAATGTTATTTGCAGAAGAGAAAAATTGGAAAAGTTTTATTAAAATAAATGTTGACAGCCCTAGCCAGTTAGCTCAGTTGGTTGGAGCATCATCCCATGCACCAGAAGGTTGCAGGTTCAATTCCTAGTCAGGGCATATACCTAGGTTGCAGGTTCAGTCTCTGGTCAGGATGCATTTGGGAGGTAACTGATTGATGTTTCTCTCTCTCTCTCTCTCTCTCTCTCTCTCTCTCTCACTCTCACATGTCCTTTTTCTCTGAAATCAGTAATCTCATGCTCGAATGAGGATCAAAAAAATAATAAAATAAATGTCGATACATACACAGTGTAGAATTACTATGCAGCCATCAAAAATTACACTTTTGAAGACGTATGTCCAATGTTAGTGAAAAAAGAATTTCAAACATGTAAAACTGTACACAACATGATCTCATTTATTTTCATTGTGTGTGTGTATGCAAAAAACAAGATTTCTGAATATTGACTTTGTATTCCACTGTACCAAATTCATTTATTAGGTCGAGTGGTTTTTTTGGTGAAGTCTATAGGATTTTTTCTATGTATACTATCACGTCATCTGCAAACAGTTTTGCTTCCTCTTTTCCAATTTGGATGCCTTTTATTTCTTTTTCTTGTCTGATTGCTGTGGCTAGGACTTCCAATACTATGTTGAATGGAAGTAGTGAAAGCAGACATCCTTGTCTTGTTCCTGATCTAAGTGGGAAAACTTTTAGTTTTTGTCCATTGAGGACATTCACACAATGGAATACTATGCAGCAGAAAGAAAGTAGGAGCTCCCACACTTTGTGACAGCATGGATGCATCTGGAGAGCATTATGCTAAGTGAAATAAGCCAGGCCGTGAAAGACAAATACTATATGATCTCATCTATAAGTGGAACCTAATCAATAAAACAAACAAGCAAGCAAAATATAACCAGAGACATTGAAATTAAGAATAAACTGACAGTAACCAGAGGGATAATAGGGAGAAAAGGGAGAAGGGTTGTCAAGGAACATGTATAAAGGACACATGGACAAAGCCAAAGGGGGGGTAGGATTGAGGGTGGGAGGTGGGGATGGCTGGGTGAGGGAAGAGTGGTGGCAGGAAAATGGAGACAACTGTACTTGAACAACAATAAAAAATATTTTAAAAAATGGAAGAAAATGTCTCAGACATTATCAGTGGTTATGTTCAGGAAGTGGAATTATAGGGGATCATTTTCCATTTTTTCCAAATTCCCTCTAAACAGAAGAACAAACATTATTTTAAAAACTCATTTCCTTTGACTTTTATTTTTTATTAAATGATTTTTATTGTATTTTTTTCCATTGCCATTTAGTTCTCTTATACTTCCCCCCTCCCACAATCATCACACTATTGTCCATGTCCATGAGTCCTTTTTCCTTTTTGCTCAGTCCCTCCACCCCCTACCTGCTCCTCCCTTTGCTGTCATCCTGGTATCTATCTACGAGTCTGTCTCTGGTTTGCTTGCTAGTTCAGTTTGTTCATTAGATTCCACATATGAGTGAAATCATATGGTATTTGTCTTTCTCTGACTTACTTCACTTAGCATAATGTTCTCCAGGTCCATTCATATTGTCGTAAAGGGTAAAACTTTCTTCTTTTTATGACCAAGTAGTATTCCATTGTGTAAATGTCCCATTCATGTAAAAATGACTGAATTTTTATTCAGTCATCCACTGAATAAAAATTGTAGAAGAAAACATAGGCAGCAAAATCTTGGACATAGCTTGTAGCAATATTTTATCAGTTATGTCCCCAGGCATGTGAAGCAAAAGAAAAATAAACAAGTGGGACTACATCAAACTAAAAAGACAAAGATTTCCTGCAGAGCAAAGGAAATCATCAACAAAACAAAAAGACAACCTACAGAATGGGAGAACATACTCACTGATACATCTGATGAGTGGTTAATATCCAAAATTTACAAGGAACTTATAAAACTTAACACCAAAAAAACAACCCAACTAAAAATGGGCTAAGTACCTGAATAGACACTTCTCCAAAGAGGACATAAAGATGGCCAATAGATATATCAAAAGATGCTCAATCTCACTAATCATCAGAGAAATGCAACTTAAAACCACAATGAGATATCATTTCACACCTGTCAGAATGGCTTTTATCAATAAATCAACAAATAGCAAGTGCTGACAAGGATGTGGAGAAAGGGGAACACTTTTGCACTGTTGAGGGGAATGCAGATTGGTGCAGCCTCTGTGGAAAGCAGGATGGAGACATATCAAAAAAATTAAAAATGGATCTGTCTTTTGATTCTTTGATGTTAATTTTAGTGTTTTTAGTTGACATGATTCTCTTAAAGCCTTATGCTGTCAAGGAACAACTAGTAATATTCAGTGAAAAGTACTTTCTTAGGACAGGTAATCCACTTTCTAAAACCACTCACTGTGATTCTGGTTGTGTGGGGTTTGTAAGTGGACTTCTCAGTTAAGTACAAGAAATAAAACATGACCATCGCTACTAAAAGTAAAACACAAAACTCTAAAGCTCCTAGGAGATAACGTAGGAGAAAACCTAGAGAACCTTGTGTATTTTGGTGACTTTTTAGATACATTAAAAGCACCATTTATGAAAGAAACAATTGATAAGTTGGACTTCATGAAATTTAAAAACCTGGTCTGAATAAAACAAGAAAATGAGAATACAGGCCATGGATTAGTAGAAAATAGTTGCAAAAGACATACCTGATGAAGGACTATTATCTAAAATATAAAGAACTCAAAATTTCAAGAAAACAAACAACCCAATTAAATAAATGGGCCAAATACCTTAATAGACACTTCCCCAAAGAAGACACACAGATGACAAGTAAGCACATGAAAAGATGCTCTGCACCATGTCATTAGGGAGACGGAAATTAAAACAACAGTGAGATATACCACTACATAATTCATTAGAATGGTCAAAATCCAAAACTTTTTAAAGTATTTTTTTATTGATTATGCTATTACAGTTTTCCCAATTTTTCCCCCTTTATCCGCCCTCTGCGCTGCCCCTCAACCCTCCAGCGTTCCCCGCCCCCCCGCCTTAGTTCATGTCCATGGATTGTACATGTTAAGTTCTTTGAGTCCTCTGTTTCCTATACCATTTTTATCTTTCCCTGTCTATTTAAAGCCTACCAATTATGCTTCTTCCATGAACCTTTCTCCCCTATTCCTCCCTTCCCCTCCCCACTGAACTCCCTCTGTGTAATGTCCATTTCTCTGATTCTGTTCTGTTCTGGTTGTTTGCTTGGTCTTTGTTTTCATTTTCTTTTCTTTTAGGTTCATTTGTTGATAGTTATGAGTTTGTTGTCATTTCACTGTTCATATTTTTTTTCTCTTTTTTTCTTAGATAAGTCCCTTTAACGTTTCATATAAAAATGGCTTGGTGATGATGAACTCCTTTAAATTGACCTTATCTGGGAAGCACATTATGTGCTCTTCCATTTTAAATGAAAGCTTTGCTGGATAGAGTAATCTTGGATGTAGGTCCCTGCCTTTCATGACTTCAAATACTTCTTTCCAGCCCCTTCTTGCCTGTAAGGTTTCTTTTGAGAAATCAGTTGATATCCTTATGGGAACTCCTTTTTAGGTAACTGCCTCCTTTTCTCTTGCTGTCTTTAAGATTCTCTCTTTAACTTTAATATTGGGTAACTTGATGATGTACCTTGGTGTGTTCCTCTTTGGGTCCAACTTCTTTGGGACTCTCTGGGCTTCTTGGACTTCGTGGAAGTCTATTTCCTTTGCCAGATTTGGGAAGTTTTCCTTCATTATTTGTTCAAATAAGTTTTCAATTTCTTGCTGTAGTTCTTCTCCATCTGGCACCCCTATAATTCGGATATTGGAACGTTTCAAGTTGTCCCAGAGGTTCCTAAGCCTCTCTTCATTTTTTTTGAATTCTTGTGTCTTCATTTTGTTTCGATTGGATATTTATTTTTCCCTTTTGTTCCAAATCATTGATTTGAGTGCTGGTTCCCTTCCTGTCACTGTTGATTCCCTGAATATTTTGCTTTATTTCATTTTGGGTATCTTTCATTTCTTTTTCATTTTTCAACCAAGCTCGATCAGATCTGTGAGCATTTTGATTACCAGGGCTTTAAATTCTTGATCAGATAGTTTGGCGATCTCCTCCTCGCTTAGTTCTCTTTCTGAGGCTTTGCTCTGTTCTTTCATTTGGGCCCTATTTCTTTGTCTTGGCACAGACATAGGTTGTAAGGGGGCATGGCCTTAGGTATTCACCCAGGCAGGGCAACCCTCCTTGCTGCAGTGTGGCGTTGCTTGTGGGGGAGGGGCTGGAGAGGGAACAATGCAGCTTACCTGCTCATCTCTAGTGCACTTTTCTACAAATTCTTGTGTGAGACTGGGAGTTTCTCCCACTGCGGCAACCCCAGTCTTAGCCCACAAAATCAGCTCTGAGCCTCAGTTTTCCCCTTAAGTCAGCCCCGCCCTTGCAGCCCACTGAGCTCAGCACCTGGCCCCCCGCCCGTAGGTCTGCTGCCTTGCAGTGGTTTTTTTGAGTTGGTCCATGCAGTCTGCCACCTTACTGGTCTGATTGTTCTGATTGATTTTTTCTTTTTTCCTTGGTTATCAGAGTTCCATGCAGTTTGATTTTCTGGTGCTTTTGGTTGTTTATTGAATTTAGATTGGTTGTTATCCTCCTTTTGGTTGTGCAAGGAAGTGAAGGGTTTCTACCTATGCTTCTATCTTGGCCAGAACCTGATGATCCAAAATCCAAAACTCTTGACAATCCAAGTGTTGGTGGTAATGTGGAGGAGTGCTTATTCATTGCCAGTGGAAATACAGAGTGGTACAGCCACTCTGGAAGACAGTTGGAGAGTTTCTTATAAAAGTAGACACACTCTTCCCATATGATCCAACAATTGTGCTCTCTGGTATCTTCCCAAAGGAGTTGAAAACATGTCTAAACAAAAACCTGCACATGATAAAACCTGCAACTTTATAGCCAAAACTTGGAAGCAACTATTAGTGTCTCATATAGTAGGTGAATGAATATGTGAACTGTGAAACATCCAGATGGTAGAATGTTCTTCAGCACTAAAAAGAAGTAATCCATAGAGCCATGAAAATATGTACTACTGAATATTAATTACTTAATTAAATGTGTATTAATATTAAATGTAATTATTGTTAATTAAATCCATACTACTAAGTGAAAGAAGCCAATCTGAAAAAGCAACATAATACATGACTTCAACTGTGTAACATTCTGGACAAGGCAAAACTGTGGAGACAAAAAGACAGTGGTTGTGAAGAGTATGGCAGGGGTGGGGGGAAGGGATGAGTAGGTTGAGCACAGGATTCTTAGGGCAAGGAAACTACTATGTATATTATAATGGTGGATACATGTCATTTGTTCATACCCATAGAATGTAACACCAAGAGTAAATGCTAAGGTGAACTATGGAGTTTGAATGAGAATGATGTGTCATGTAGGTTCATCAGTTATAACAAATGTACCAATCCTGGTGGGGAATGTTGACAATAGGGAGGCCATGCATATGTGGGGCAGAAAGTATATGGGAAACCTCTGTACTTTTCTTTCAATTTTGCTGTGAAACCAGAGCTGTTCTTTAAAAAAAAAAGAAAACCCCAAAACATGACCGTCTGCACCTGGAGTGACATTGCGACCCCTGCCCGAGAGCCTGTGAGTGTGTGTGCACACATGGTGGAGCATGGTGGCCAAGAGCGAGGACTCTGGATCAGACCACCTGTGTCCAGAATCAAAGTCCTTACTAGCCGTGTAACCAGTGAATTATTTAACGTCTTTGCCTCAGTTTCCTCATCTATGAAATGGGGGTAATAATAGAACACAGGTGGCAAACACAAGGCCTGTGGGCCAAATCCGGCCCTCCACCTTGTTTTATCCGGCTGGCACCTTGTTTCTACCCGGCAGCAGTGCCAAGCTCCTTGCCCCTAGTTAAGGAGTAGTTACATTTATACAGTCCTAAAATTACATTCAGCCCTTTGAAAGCAACCGCAAGGCTGATGTGACCCCAAGTGGAAATGAGTTTGACACCCCTGTAATAGAACCTCCTTCAAGGTGGTTGTAATATGTGGAAAGTTCTCAGAACACTTGTTGGCACATAATGTTTTTCTCAGTGTTTTTCTCTCGCATTTCTCTTTTGTGAAGGACTCAGCACTTTGGGTATGTCACACAGCGCACTTTTACATACTATTGTAATCTTTTTCTAAAAAAAGTTATTATTGCTGTATTTCCTCCTGCCCCCGAATCATAACAAACATACTGTTATTTCTTTCAACAAATAAGTGTGGATCCTATTTCCCTTTAGCTACTGCTCTATTTTTTGGTTCCTCTTTTACAGCAGAAGCGCTTCAAGAAATTTTCTATATTTGTTGCTCTGATTATTCTTCCTCCTTTTTCTCTTCAACCCATCTATTCCGGGGTTTTTACCTCATTATTCCAGTGAATCTGCTCTTGTCACGGTCACTAATGACCTCCATTGCAAAGCCCACTGACAATTCTTCATTATAAAGTTCACCTGACCTCTTCTTAAAGAGAAGACCTTTTTTTCTTGGTTTTTAGGACTCTACACTCTCCTAGTTTTCTTTCTACAATACACCCTTGGATGTATATTCTTAGTCTCTATTGTTGAGTCTTCCATCTTTCCAGCCTCTTAAGTTGGAGTCCCCAGAACTCAGTCCTTGGACCTCTTGTTCATCCACACACTCCCTTTTGTAGTCTCATCCAGCTTCCTGGCTTTGAATATCTGTCTGGTGCTGACTTTTGAAAGTCAAGCCAAAACCTCTCCTCTCAGCACAAGACTTGTGTGGCTAATAGCCTGCTAGACATTTCCGCGTGGATGTTTAATAGTCATCTCAAACTTTTAACATTTCCATCGTAATTGCTAATTCTTAGCCCCTGCTCTATCTGCATTGTTCTAATGGAAGTGTCATTTTTCCATTTGCTCAAACCAAAATCCTTGAAGTTGTCCTTGACTCCTCTCTTTCTGTACCTGTCTCCTGTCTGTAAATCCTTTGGCTCTACCTTCAGAATATATACAGAATGTACTGTAACTACTTACCTTCCTTACTACCGATGGTCAGAGGTATCACCGTTTCTCAGCTAGATTATCCCAAAAGCCTCCAAACTGGTCTCCCTATTTCTCTCCTTGCCCTTTCTCCATCCCTTATTCTGTCCTCAATTCTGCTGTGGGTGATCCTAAAATATTTCAGATGAAGTCACTCCTGCCTTGCAAAAAGTCCTTATCGTTGCCCACAAGGCTTTATTCAATCTGGCTTTCTCTTACTTTTTTACCTTCATATTTAATCTAGCCACAGTAACCTTCTTGCTATTTCTTAAACATACCAGGCATGGTTCTGCCTCAGTGCCTTTGTACATATCCTTTCTTTTAAATGGAATAATGTTTCCCAGTTATTTGCAAGATTGATTCCTTTCCTTTTAAAACCTTTGCTCATATATTACCTTCCCAATAAAGACTTTCCTCATCATCCTATTCAGATTTTATCCTCATCCCTTTTCTTGTTTTATTTTTCTCTGAGCACTTACCCCTTTTCAGAGATTTCACAGGTTCAGATATTTGAGAACACTCACAAGACTCCACTGAGCATACCTCACTTAAGATTTTTATTTAAAGGCAAAGGGTATAGTACAGGAAGAACAAGAGTATAGGGAGGCGTTAGGAATCCTGTTTGCCTATAGTGTACCCTGAATTGAACACCAAGATCTGTATGGAAGTTCCCAGGGGGTCTTTTATGCCCCTCTGGTCACAGAATCAAGTAATGCTGTCCAACTACGTAGTTATGTAGATTGAAAACCATTCGGAAATAAACTGGCTATGGGAATGCCAGAGGCTCCTCAGACATAAAAATAGAGCTTTCCCAGTTTAGCTTTAATTAACTTGATCCTACATGCCTTCTATAACACAGTGTAACTTCTGAGTGGCATGGCTCAGTTGGTTGAACGTAGTCCTTCAAAGCGAAAGGTTGCAGATTCCATTCCTGGTCAGGGCTCATGCCTGGGTTGTGGCCTGGTCCCTCGTTGGGGCACGTGCAAGAGGCAACTGATTGGTGTTTCTCTCTTACTTTCTCCCTTCCCCTCTCTCTAAAAGTAAATAAATAAAATCTTAAAAAATGCAGCTTCTTTTTTTCTTTGTTTTTTTAAAAAGATTTTATTATTTTTAGACAGGGGAAGGGAGGGAGAGAGAGGGAGAGAAACATCAATATGTGGTTGCCTCTTGTGTGCTCCCTACTGGGGACCTGGCCTGCAATCCAGGCATATGCCCTGATTGAGAGTTGAACCTTGACCCTTTGGTCCCGCGCTCAGTCCACTGAGCCACACCAGCCAGGGCAAAATACAACTTATTTTGTTTATTGACTACCCTTCCTCACACACACACAGATTATAAGCACCATGAGGGCAGAATTTTTTACTATTTTATTCATTGGTGTATTCTCAGTTTCTACAGTTGTGCTTGGTGAATAGTAGGTGCTAATAAATATTAGCTGAGTAAATTATTGAGTGGAGCTTCTCTCTAACTACATGACTATATTAGGAGACCCCTTTGAAGCCAATGAAAAAAGAATCTCTGGTGTCCTTCATGACATCCGGACCATGGTCAGCAAACAGCCAACATTCTGCAGTTGACTGTTGAGAAAATGGGTCTCCAGGGGCCCACCCACTTCAGACACCATTTCAGAGTCTCCTGAATGTCTGCAGCCAGACGCTTGAGAGTGATTTGAGCAATGTCATAAATAATTCAGACCTTTTAAAAGTGAGATTTTTTAGCTCTCTTGCTGAACTATAGCACCCATGGGATATCAGAATTCTTTTCCTCTGCAGCCAGACAGAGTGTTTTTCAGTGACATGGCACATTTTGGTAGCAGGTAATACGATTTTGTTTGGGACCAATTTTTTCAAAGTACATTTCTGAAATTTTAATATAAATCACTGGGAAAATATGATTGCTTTAGTCTGTCTTTTGTGAGACAAAACTACTTAAGTTTCCAAGTTTTGTGTTGTAATGGAAAGCAATTGTTAATCACCTGTAGCCCATTGTTTTATAATTTACATAACAGGAATAAGCAACATGTTTGTTATTTACTCTTTTATAACCTAGGTACGTCGTTTCAGAGAAAGCAGACAAAAAAATACTAATGAAGAAGATGATGAAGTTCGAGAGGTGGGTTTTCTGCTGTGAATTCCTGTGCTTACATGTCATTTGTTAAATCAGAATAACCAGTAGGTTTATTTAAAGTAGTCAATCCGTGGTGGGTAGGACTGAGCAGGAGTGGCTGAGGACAGGTGCCTTTGACTTGTTCCAGTCCAGCCTGCATTATTCTGCTTATTGATGTTCTCTTATTTCCTTTTGCTCTTGTCTAAAATTTATTTGTGTGTGTTTGTGAGTGGGACTAGCATATACAACAAGAACCCTTAATCAAAATAATACCTAATTATTACAGAGCATCATATCAGTGAAGGATAAAACCTTACCCTACTGAGCCAATATTATTTTGAGCAAAAAGGAAGAAACTTAGTGTTTTTTGCTTAGCAGTGTTATCGTAGGTAAATGTACAGTGTCAACTGGCCTCTCCAAAATGTTGAAATTAGCTTAATCACCATCATCGCTGTCTTCTCAGTCTCTTTGGAGGTTAGGAGCTTGAGACTGGCAACCATTTGCTTCAGCTTTGGGCCCTATCTGGTACTTGGTGAATTCACAATTGAAATATATCTTCCTATTTTCTTATTGACCTTAGTGTTTTTTGATTGCTATGTAGTATTTAAAATTAATTTTATAAATTGTTTACTTTTGGGATTTTGCCTTGATGGCTTTCGTTCAGCGTGTTTTGTAGGACCTGTTATAGGTAGCCGTTCTGCATTATATTGGGAATACAAATATGAAAAAGGTATGGTCTGTGTCTACCAGAGACTCTTGGTTTAGTAGGTGAGACAGACATATATATAGAAAGAAAATATTAAATCTTAGGAGCTGAAGTTTTATCCTGACGGAAGTAGTGCAATTGTCCTATTCATCCATTTTGGTTTCCTAAGTATTTCGGAGCTGTAGCTGACAAGTGGTGAATTAGAAAGAGTTGAAGTGCTTGACACATCCTCTGACTTTTACAAGCCCCACTATTTTCTGTGCTACAATAAAAAAAGGAATTAGCAGGAGTTACCCCCTTCCTTCCCTTTATTCATTTATTTATTTATCCTCTCCCAAGGATATGTTTTATTGATTTTAGAGAGAGGAAGGGAGAGAGGGAGAGAAACATCAACGTGAGAGAGAAACATTGATTGGTTGCTTCTCATATGCTCCTCAACCGGATCAGAACCTATAACCTAGGTATGTGCCCTCAGTGGAAATTGAACACACAACCTTTTGGTGCATGGGACAACGTTCCAACCAACTGAGCCACCCGACCAGACCCCCCTCTTCCTTTTAAATAATACGTTTTGCCTTACTTTAAGCATACTCCTTTGGTAAAGTCAGTACCTGAGACACTAAGAAGGAAAAGGAAAAGAACCCCGCTTACGGAGATGAGCTTCTCAATTTGCCTTTTTCCCTCTGAACTCTTCCAAAGGAGCCCTGTTTTAATAGCTAATATACTAATGACTATTATGTAATACCACAGCCTTTAATGACAAGCAATTTTAGACCCTGACATAGGAAAAAATCAGTTCTCAAGTAATTCTATACCATCTCTGTAGGCCCTGAGACAGACTCTTAAGCCCCTTTTTTCTCTTTAAAATACCTTCCATGCCTAAATCTGATTTCCTTCACTTGGTTCACTTGATATTCCACATTTGCTACTTAGGATTTTAGACTGATTTAATAATGGCACTTACCTGAAATTTTAAGGAATAGGAAAGTGACATTTTTGGTGTGTTTTTTTTCCATTTGTCTTATAAAACTTTGATGTTCTGTGACTCCCACGTCCACATCCACAAAGGGAAGACAAATGAGAAGACAGGTGAAACTGAAGGACATATGGTGGGGCTGGAATTTGAACCCGACGATTTCTACCCGCAAACCTAGACTTTTCCACCATACTTTGTCCTATCATAATTTTATATTATAATAACATTAGCATAATGCATGGCCAATGATTGGCTGAAAATTTGAAACTGCTAAAACTATTGTGCAGCACATCAAAGTCACTGTTCAAATAAGCACAGATACAACTGCTGTGCCATTTACAAGATGGTTTTTGGAAGCTCGGTGGAGGAGACAAGATTAGGGATCCCCTACCACACTTACAATATTTGTACCCATCTTATGGAGTGCCCTTGAAGCAGAAAAGAGAGTTTGCCAAGTGGCAAGAATGAATGCTTACAAAGAAATGATTTCTGGTTCTTACATTATTTGACTTAAACTTGATTAACTCTTCTAATTGGACAGATTGCAGAAATAGTTTGTTACAATGGATGCTTTGTGTTTGAAGCCACTAACCTCAGTTTTTAATTCCTCTTTTTAAGAGTAAGGGTGAACATTTTATTCAAGGAAGGTAGGGATGACATGACGGATTTCATAGGGGAGTTTTTCAGAAGAAAGAACTTTGGTTTTGATTTTTAGCTACATTTGAAGACTAGTGATCAGGGCTTCCTAGGTAGTTTTTTTAGCATGCCTTGGAGTGTTATAAATTTTTTAAATTCTCATAATACTATTTAGAGTTTGACTAATGGAGTTGAAGACTTTCCCAATCTGTAATTCATAGCTTTGCAGAATCATTTAGCTCAGAATATGAATCCCAGTACCGAGCTTAAATTATTTGAACAAACAAAAGCATTAGCCCTTCCACTTAGAGGGAAAAAAAACATGCTTTAAGGTCTCTTGTTCACGTAGAGAAACTCTCAAGTATTTTATTTAATTATAAGTTCACATTTAAGTAAAAAGCCAAATAGTAAATATTTTAGTCAGGCCATATATGGCCTCTGTCACATGCTCTTATGTTTAAAAAAATTTTTTACAACCCTTTAAAGCGTAAAACTATTCTTAGTCTGATCCATAGTCCATAGTTTATCTGGCCTCTGATTCTTATGTTCTATCTGAACTTGAGGCCAGGTAGATACCTTCTTTCAAGTGGTAATACCAAGTACTGTCAAATAGAGTGAAAAGGCTGCCCACAGATGGGAGAAAATATTTGTAAATCATATATCTGATCAAGGCTTAATATGAAGAATATAAAGCGCTCCTAAAATTAAACCACAAAACAACCCAATTTAAAAATGGACAAAAGACTTGAATAGACATTTTTTTAAAGAAGATATGTGAGTGGCCAATAAGCACATAAAAAGAAGCTCAATCGGCATTATTAATCATTGGGGAGATGCTAATCAAAATCTAGAGACACTGACCTGGCCAGGTGCCTCAGGTGGTTGGAGCTTGTCCCTACACCAAAGGGCTGCAGGTTCAGTCCCGTCAGGGCACATCCCGTTGTGAGTTGGACCCCCGGGTCGGTGTGCATATGGGTGGCAGCCAGTTGATGATTCTCTCTCACATTGATGTTTCTCTCTCTCCCCCTCTTTCTGTCTCTCTAAAGTCAGTAAGCATATCCTTGGGTGAGGATTTGAAAAAATTAAGACAAAACAAATAGGAAACACCACTTTATACCCTTTAGGGTGGAAAAATTGGAACCCTTGTGCATTGTTGGTGGCAATAAAAGGCTGTATGGGAAGTAGTATTAGGGTTCCTAAAAATTAAACATAGAATTACTATATGGTCTAGCAATTCCACTTCTGTGTGTTTACCCAAAATAATTGAAAGCAGGGACTCAAACAGATATTTATGTACCAATGTTCATAATAGCATTGTTCACAACAGCCAACAGGTAGTAACAATCCAAATGCCTATCAAAAGATGAATGGATAAACAAAATGTGGTATATACATCCAGTGAAATATTATTTAGCCTTAGAAGGAGTGAAATTCTGATTATACTGTCGCATGGATGAACCTTGAAAACATTATACGAAGTGAAGTACACCAGACACAAAAGGACAAATATTGTATGAATTCAGTTACATGAAGTACCTAGAGTAGTCAACTTCATGGAGACAGAAGTAAAGTAGTGATTCCCAGGGGGCTGGGGGGCCTAGGGAGCGGGGAGTTACTGTCGGTAGCTGCAGCGTTTCAGTGGGGACGGTGTAAAAGTTGTGGAGCTGGGTGAGTCAGTGGTTGCACAACAGTGTGAATGTACTTAATGCCACTGAACTATTCACTTAAAATGGTTAAAATGGTAAATTTTTATATTGTGTATATTTTCATACAATTTTAAAAAGTAATACTTTTCGGGATAGTATGTTTTCAAATCTCACAAAAAGTATATGGAAACATTGTCTTGTCGCTCACTGACTTTACATCTACACTCACGGGGTAAATTCTCAGATGTGCTTCATACTCTGTCACACAGAAGAGGCAGAGTTAAGATACTATTGAGATGTTTGAGATGTTATAAAATGAGGCTACAGTATTTAGACAAAGGGAAAGTACAAAATTTGGAAATGATGGCAATTCATTCCAAGAAATAATAAAAAGGCATTTACATTTAAGATTTTACTAGATTCTGCCAAATTGTTCCAATACACTCCAACCAGTAGTATTGGGGAATGCCATTTCCCCAATCCTGTCCTGGTGTCTTACCACATCATTGGATCTTTACAAAGCTAAAGGGTGAGAAGGTATTTCTTGTTGTCATTTTTAATTCATACTACTTATATTACTAGTGAGTCTGAACAGTTTTTATAAATCATATGAAAAACCTGGTCATCTTTTTTGCCTAGAAATTTTTTTTGGAGGAGGTGAGCTAGGGCATTGGTTTTTCTCTTAATTCAGGGATGTCAAACTCATTTTCACTGGGGGCCGCATCAACCTCATGGTTGCCTTCAGAGGGCTGAAATAGTTTTAGGACTGTATAAATGTAACTACTTAACTGTTAAGGAGTTGAAATTACATTCGGCTCCTTGAAGGCAACCAGGAGGCTGATGTGGCCCCTGGTGAAAATGAGTTTGACACCCCTGCTCTAGTTGATTTGTAAGCACACCCATGTGAAAGTGTGTGCACACTGTGTGTATATACATTTAGGGTTTTTGCCATGTAAAAGAGTAGCTGCCTGTTCCTGAGGGGTTTTTGTTTGTTTGTTCAAATCCAGAATGGGTGATGAATTAAATGCCTTTTTGGCATCTGTGGAGATAAACCTCTTGGAGTTGGGGTAGGGAGGGAGTCCTCCTGTGTTCTGTGAATACGGTGAATGATTAATATTAATACATATCCTGTTATTGACTTATCCTCAGTATCACTTTGTGCACCTCCTGGTAATGGGTATATTGGTCTTTCCACCTGCTCCTGGATTCTCTTTGTTTGGTTTAATATTCACAAGATACTGTAATTTTCTTTTTGTGCATGTAGTCCTTTGTCAGTTTTCAGTACCATTTTCTGCGGGCTACATAAAAAGTATTTGGAAACCCGCTTTCTTTATGTTCTGTTATTATTGAAATAGCAGTGGAATTATCTGTTTTTTGAACATTTGGTAGAATATACCTGGCTGTCCTTTTTGAGAGTGTAGTTCTTTTAGCAATTTTCTCAAAAAAATTTTTTTATAATTAGTCTGTTGAGACTGCCTGTTTTCTTAGCTCAGTTTAGGTCAATCTATTTTCCAAATTACTTAGAATTGAGCAGAATATTTTGTCATGATTTTAAAAATTTTCTTTGGATCCTTTTTTCCTCCATTCTCATTTCTTTGCCTTAATTTAATAATTTAACTTATTGTTGTAATTGTTTTTATTTGTTCTGATATGCAGTATTTTTATTGCGATTTTCTAAATGTTAACAGAATTTTAGTTTTGTAGTTTGGAATCAGGGGTTTTGTTTTACTAATTTCTAATTTTACTGCATGGTCATTACAGAGTACAGTTATACTTTTTTTACTATTTAGAATTTAGTGATATTTTTCTTAGCACCCCACTATATGTCAGTTAAAGCATTTCATGGGGTCTTGTAAAGAAGTGTGTTATTTTCAGAGTGTATAGTTCAACATGTATCAATTAGATCTAGCTTGTTAATTATGTAATTAGATATTCCTTTTTTTCTTTAAAATCTACTTTTTTTAAATGCACAGCTGGTTCTTATTATTTGTGGTGGTTATGTTACATAAAGTCACTGTAAACACTAAATTAGTGAACACTGAGCCTTGTATCAAGGAGAAATACAGGATTAGGTTCCTGCCAGCTACTGGTTACAACGTTTTCATCAACCGAACAATATATAACCTTTCTCATGTGTGTTTCTGTTTAAAGACAGCACATTTAATATACATTCTTTGTTAACATTGAACTCATGGCCAAGGGCCTGGTAACTCATGTCTGAATGAAGCTTATCTAGCACGTGTATGTCCTCTGTGAGGCACATTACAGCCTTGTACTTAGGAACATAATGCCGTACACTGGGGAGCCTTTTTATATGTGCTCTTGCCCCAAAACACAAAATTGTGAAAAATGTGATACATATAAATGTGATACATATAAACATGATACATATAAACGTGATACAAAAAATGTGATAAATATATTACAGAAGGGACACTTGTTTAAAGTACAAGAGCTGAAACAAGAAGGTTGTCACTTTGTTTGACCTCATCTGTGTATGTGTGTGTCAGGCGACTCAGAATTCTCACCACTCCACACCACTCTATCCCATGGATAATCAGGAAAGTATCAGAAGTGCAGTTTTTGAAGTTACAAATAAATTTTGTCAAGTAGGTGAATTTGAAAACATGGAATCCAGGGATGACGATTGACTGTACTTTATCTGGGAAAAGAAAGATGAATCGAAATCTTTTTCTACTGTTTAAAAATATTTTTTGTGGCCCTGGCTGGTGTAGCTCAGTGGATTAAGTGCAGGCCTATGAACCAAAGCATTGCTGGTTCGATTCCCAGTCAGGGCACATGCCTAGGTTACAGGCCAGGTCCCCAGTATGGGGTGTGCTAGAGGCATCTACTCATTGATGTTTCACTCCCTCTCTTTCCCTTCTCCTCTCTCTAAAAATAAATAAATAAAATCTTTAAATATATATATTTTTGTTGTATTTCCTAAAGTTTTTTCTTTTTGTGTTGGGATGCCATGTTGAGCCCTTTATGTAGTGAGTTAGCTGTTGTTTCACTTCTGCTAAAACCATTATTACAAGGCTGGATTACTTCTCCTCTCCTACCCACTTAATTCCTGTTTCTACCCTGCCTGCCTCATTGAGCTGTGTCTCTCCCTATTTCATGGCATTGCATAGAGCTTAGAAATGCTCTAGCCACCCCTCCTTAGACCCAGAATTTATCATTTCAAGTAAGAAAGACTGTTGTCATGGCCTCTTGATATATGTAGATCAATTTTGGAGAGCTCTACACTGCCCAAGACTCTTCTCAACCTTCTCTCTTAACCAGGTCAAATATTCATCATATCCATTAACTTTTTGTAGATTTTTGTGTTTGGGGGTTAGAGCTATTTTCTAATTTTACTGAAAATGTTTGTGTTTTATTTTTATTTTCCTTGTTAAATTTTGTTTGGTGTAGGGGAGGAGATCAGGGAACATTGCTTTTATTCTATTTTTAATAAAATCTGTATTCATTTCAGAGTTAATCACAACATTTTGTAAATCTCAAACTTGTCTTACCTAAACAATTTCTTTTTTTTTAATCCCTTAACCATTTATACCCTGTTCCCCAATGTCCTCCTCTGACAGCTGTCAGTTTGTTGGCAGTTTCTTATTAAAGTAAAATTTGTGGCATATTTTTGGTTTTTATTCTTTTTGTAGGGTTTCAGTTGCTATATTTTACTTAATTCTTGTTATATATTTATGAGATTATTGCTCATGTTTTTCTGATTGCAAAAGTAATATTTTAGAAAAGGTGTATTGTAGAAAATTTTAATATTTAAGAATAAAGAAGAAAACAAAAGTATCCTAAAATTTCATCACCCAGAAATAACAGCTATTGTAAGTTTTTTCTTGTTATTTATTGAGCCCATCGTACAAAGTAGTATAAGTGGTAACAATTTCTTATAAGTGATGTTGAATTAGGGGCAATTGCCAGTATTTCTCCCAATTCTGAAAGTTTTGATTCTGTGAAATATTTTCTTTCTTGGTAAACATTTCAAATGGTATCATTTTACAGGTAGTATTGTAAATTGATCTGGCAAATTATAGGTATTGAATTTGATTAATAGGGGAAGGAGGTTGCTTGTTTTATACTCTTACAGCATGGTTAGTGAAAAATAATAGTATAGACAGTTTTTCAATATTAAGTATTTATGTACATGATCAGACTAATGACTTCTAGGATGCTGCATTATCTACTACTGTGTACTTTCTCCCTGTTACTCCCTTAGGCCATGACTAGGGCCAGAGCCCTCCGATCTCAGTCTGAGGACTCGGCTTCTGCCTTTGCTGATGACTTCATGAGTACAGATTTGGCAGAACAGGTGGCTGATGACTCTGATGATAGCATCACAGTAGAAGCTAACAAAGGAAGGGGTCGAGGAAGAGGCCGAAGAGGAGGAAGAGGACAGAATTCAGTGTCAAGAGGAGGGTCTCAGAGGGGAAGAGGTTAGCACTGAATACAGTATAGTCTTTTGCACACATTTAAGTTACACAGTCTTTAAAACAGTTTTTATAATGCATAAAGTCAGTCTTTAATGTAGTTCAGACAAATACATTTTACTCAAATTTTGAATGGCTGTGTGCACACAGGGTTTTCATTGCTCTTAACACACATATATATTTTTTAAAAGAACACTGCTTTTCACACAGTACCTTTAGATACATTTAATGTCTTATTTTCTCTTACATGTACTAAGTAATAATGAGGCAAAAATACGCTGTTGAGGAAAATGGCTTTGCATTAGCAGCAGGAAGAAAACTCCAGATCATAAGAATTAATATTTTTGTTACTATTATAAGATACAAATGCCCATATTCTTGTGAAGTGGGTTCATAAAATTTGTTTCAAAAGAAAAACCACCCTAAAATACAATTTGATTTATTAAAACAACTATTAACATTTATTGCCATCATTTTGTGTTTAATATGACACTATTATCACTGAATAGTCCAAACAATAGAAAATAGTCACCCAGTGACCTCCTGATGTGTTATATGAATCTATCCCTAGGAATATTTAAAAATTATTAAATATTCTTAATAGGTATTTTAAGCTGATCAAATGGATAGTAATTTAGTTAAAAATATCCAAGGGTAGAAATCCACATTTTCTAGTGATAATTATTATCATTGTCCTTACATTTAAAAAGTTTTTCCTTAAATTTTAATTGGAATAGTATGAGCCAAATGTGGTAGAAGTAATAGTTTCAGAAATTTGACTGATGAGACTCTAGATGTTTCTTCCTGTATATATCACAGACTTTTAATATGTAAACTATGTTTTGACATTTTGTTGATGTTTAATAAACTTTAGCTGGTGATGGGATTGTATATTGATTGTTCATTATTGTAACAGCAGGCACTAGTCTGGAGACTTCTACTCGAAGCAGAAGTTCAAAGGCTACTACGTCAACATCTAGAAACATGTCTATTATAGATGGTGAGTACAGACTGTAAATTATTATCTAGCAGTTATTTGTAAATTCCAACACAGGAAGACCTAGGAAGCCCCATTAGTAAATCTTATTGGCTTGTCATCACTGAGGATCAAAAGGGTTATTAGAGTCAAAGGATAAATTATCCTAATTTAAAAGATCTTCAGGGTTTCCAGTCAAGGTGGAGGCATAGGTAGACATGCTTCGCTTCCACACACAACCACAAAAAGATTTACAACTAAACCTCAAAAAAATTATAACACCCAGAATGGTCAGATAATCGAACTGTACAGAAGTTTGACAACCAAGGATTTAAAGAGGCCACATTCATCCCGACAGGTAGGAGGGACACAGAGGTGAGGAGAACACGGTGTGGCACAGAGAGGAAGCAGGGGCAGAATGGGTGGTCTCACATTCATGTGTGGTGGATAAAAATCTGGAGGGATACTTTGGGAGCAAGCAATCCCAGCTCCAGGCCAGACCGCATAGCCCAGGGGTCCAGGACCAGGAAGATAAAGCCCTATAACTTCTGACTGTAAAAACCACTGGGGATTGGGTCCGTGGAAGACTGTCAGTTTTTCAGGAGAGTCTGTTTAAGGGCCTGCATGGACTCAGAATGTAAACAAACATCCACACTGGGATTCACCACCAGGGCAACAAATGGAAGGGTACCAGTTGCATACCAGAAATGGGTGAAGTGACTAGAAAAGGGGTGAGTGCTGGGCAAACCTACAGAAGCCAGGCATCGTCCCCTCCACAAGCTCTTCCCTGACATAGAGCCACAAAGCAGTGAATCAGGTTGCTCCACCCTGGCAAATACCTAAGGCTCTGCCTCATACAACTCAACAGGTGCACTAACACATGGACCTAATACAGAGAAACAAGCACAGGGACACTACCAAATTGAGGAGACAAAGAAATATGGCCCAAATAGAAGAACAGAACAAAATTCCAGAAAAAGAACAAGACAAAACAGAGATAACCAACCTATCAGATGCAGAGTTTAAAACACTGGTGATCAGGATGCTAAGAGAACTCACTGAGTACAGCAACAACATAAAGGAAAAAATGAAGGTCACCCTAAGTGAAATAAAGAAAAATCCACGGGAACCAACAGTGAGGGAAAGGAAGCTAGGATTCAAATCAACAGTTTGGAACATAAGAAGGAAATAAGCATTCAACCAGAACAGAAAGCAGAAATAACAATTCAAAAAAAGAGGATGGTATAAAAAGGCTTTGGGACATCTCCAGATGTGCTAACATCTGAATTATAGGGCTGCTGGAAGGAAAAGAGAAAGAGTAAGAAATTGAAAATTTATTCTAAAAAATAATGAAAGAAAACTTCCCTAGTTTGATGAAGGAAATAGACATACAAGTCCAGGAAGCACAGAGTCCCAAACAAGTTGGATCCAAAGAGGACCACGCCAAGACACATCATAATTAATATACAAAAGGTTACAGATGAAAAGGGAATCTTGAAAGCAGCAAGAGAAAAGCAGAAAGTTACCTACAAAGGAGTTCCCATAAGGCTATGAGGTGATTTCTCAAAAGAAACTTTGCAGATAAGAAGGGGCTGGCAAGAAGTATTCAAAGTGATGAAAAGCAAGGACCTATATGCAAGATTGCTCTATCCAGCAAAGCTATCATTTAGAGTTGAAGGGCAGATAAAGTGCTTTTCAGACAAGGTGAACCTAAAGGAGTTCATTACCAAGCTATTATTACATGGAATGTAAGGAAAAGATCAAAACTATGAACAGTAAAGTGACAAACTCACAACCACCGCAAAAACAAATGAACTAAGCAAACAATCAGAACAGGAACAGAATCATAGATACGGAGATCATTTGGCAGGTTATCAGTGGGGAGAGGGAGAGTGAGGGAGAAGGTGCAGGGATTAAGAAGCATAATTGGTAGGTACAAAATAGACAAGAGGAGGTTGAGAATATATAGTATAGGAAATTGAGAAGCCAAAGCACTTAAATGCAGGACCCATGGACATGAACTGAGGGGATTGCTGGAGTGAAGGGGAGTACTAGTTGGAGGGGGGCAATGGGGGGAAAATTGGGACAACTGTAATAGTTTAGTCATTAAAATATACTTAAAAATTAAAGATCTTTATTGATTGGAGCTCTTGGAGAGTGAGAGCTTTAAAAATTACTTTTTATAATACTTTTAGGTAACTTCGATTACTTTTATAAAAGGATCACTAAGACATAGGAAAGGTAATTAATTGGTTAGTATATCAATACTGGTCAAAAGAGAAGGAAGTGTTTTTTTTTAACTTTTTAAAAAAGATTTTATTTATTTTTAGACAGAAGGGAAGGGAGAGAGAGGGGAGAGAAACATCAACGTGTGGTTGCCTCTCACATCCTCCTACTGGGGACTTGGCCTGCAACCCAGGCATGTGCCTTGCTTGACTGGGAATTGAACCAGTGACCCTTTGGTTTGTAAGCCAGCACTCAATCCACTGAGCCATACTAGCCAGGGCTAAGCATTATTACTAGAAGTTGTACATCTGTACATCAAGGAAGTTCTCCCTCTGTACGGAATTGGCTGCATCATGTTCATGCATATGAACCCTGACTGATGTTAGACCCCGCAATGCAGGTATGTGCCCTAGACTGGGTATTGAGTGTGCAAACTTCTGGTGTACGGGACGATGCTCCAACTGAGCCCCCCAGCCAGGGCAAGAGCCTGGTCTTTTGACTTCAGAAGCATGATGTCTTCGTTGCCATTTAGGAAATGGCATCCAGAAAGCTGCTTCATGACGGGCTTAGGATAAAAACAGAGAAGGAAAGAAACAGAGAAAGAAAGAAAAAAGGCAGCCTGATGGCTGAGTTCACCACGTAAAAGCGTTGTGACTTTGGACAGGTCACACGCTCCTGGTTTGTTTGCATGGACATTGGGACTAATAATCTCTGCCATATTGGATTATTCTAAAAAAATAAAAGCAAAAAACTGGCACTTGGTAGGCATTTATAAAAGGTTAGTTATTGCTAGATAAAAAAAGACGGAGTTAGAAAAGCAGAGTGAACAAAAATATACATATTTTTTAAAACCTATTTTCCCTCCAGCTGGCTATTTGGTATTTTGCAGTTTCACTGTGATGAATCTATATAGGAATTTTTTTTTAATCCTGCTTGGGATTTATTGGGTTTCATGAAGTGTGAATTGGCATCATTTCTAGAAAATCCTTAGCTGTGATCCCTTCAGTATTACCTCTGTTTTATTCATTTTCTCCTCCTTTCTGGGTCTTTAATTAAGTATTAAATGTATGGCCTATTCACTTTGTTCTCCCATGCCTCTTAACCTCTCTGTATGTTCTGTTGTTTTATTTTTTTTGTGCTACTTTGTAATTATTTCTGATCAGTCTTCAGTTTACTCATCTATTCTTAAAACTGTCTATTGTAGTTTTCATTTTTGGGGGGGGAGGGAGGTTAAAATTCTGCTTAATTCTTTTTCAATATGCTGTCACTTTTAATAGTGTTACAAAAAATTCTCTGCAGATGTATTTAAGACTGTCTTTAATTTTTTTAAGTGTGCATGATAAGGATATTTTTTTTATTCTGTGTCTACTAACCCAGTATCTGAATGTCTTTGGCCTCATCCTATTATCTATTTCTGATTGCTGTTTCTTATTTATGGTGGCTTGTTTCTTTGTATGCTTTGTTATCTGTAGTCCCCCCAAAATTAACAGTAGGAATAATTTGAGATCTTGGATGAAGATGTCTTCCTCCAGAGTAGATTCATATTTGTTTTGCCAGGCTTATAGGGGTACCACTAGTCTTAGACCCTTTGAATTTAAAATTATGATTTGAGGACCAGCCAGGGGATATGTACTCGTAAGATCCTGTTTATGCAGGCTTCTCTCCTTAACCATTGGTGTCTCAGCTTACGCTAGGGAGGAGATGCATTAGGCTCCCCACCTAGGGCAGACCTTGAATTACAGAAGCTCCCTTGCTTTCCTTTCAGAACTATCAAAAACAGTGTTAATATTTGCCCAGGTCAACAGGTGTCCTCAGGGAAAAGGACTCTGCTTTATGAGCCTCTCCAAGTTCTAGCTTTTCTTCAGTTTTTGGCCTGATAATTCCTTACTATGTGATCAACTCTTCAGTGCTATTAAGATATTTTTTAAAAATGTTAAATATAGTAATTTGTGTTGTTTTCAGCTGAAGTATTTGTCTGAATAATCTAGCCTACAATGAATAGATACAGATGTTTCCTTCTTTATTATCCTCATTTAAATCTAGTCCGAGACTGCCCCCTTTGCAGCTAGAACTCTGTCTTACAGGGATTTTGTGAGCCTTTTTTTTTTCACTTTCTAACATCAGCTCCTTTCAGAATCACTATGCCAATGAGACTTTCAAAGACATTCTTTAATGACTCCTGCTCCGTTATCCATTGATAATGTGGAATAAAACTTCTTTTGTAGAGAAAATAAGAGACCAGTTAAAATTGGCATGACTAATAATATTCATTTATAACAGGAGGCTATGTAAGTAAACCAACTTAATATGAAACTTAAGATTTTCTGAATTATGTTCCAGGGGAAAATCTTATGCCTTTTGCAGTGGATGGTTGTGGTTAAGAATCCAGGCTCTAGAGTCAGACGTGCTGTGGTCAGCCAGCTCTTCACCTGCTGGTTTCGTGTCCTTGCACTGTAAGGACCCAGGGAACAGAGGTTGCATTATTTTGTTCATCATTGTATCCATGGTGCCTGGCAAATAGTAGATACTTACTAAATACTTTAGAATGGCTGAATAAAAATTACTTAGACATTGTGTAGCTCACAGGTTGAGTGAGAGCAAGCTTCTGAATTCAGAAAGACCTTGGTTTGAATTCTGACTTGGTTTACTAGCTGTGTGTTCCCCAGCAGTTCTCAGATAAGTAAAAGATACTTCTGAAGCCTCTGCCTTTGCATTTAATTTACCACTGAGGCTCCACTGCTGGTAACGCCTTTACTACTACCATTACTAGCAACATTCTGTGAGTGCCTACGACTTTTGGACACTTGCCAAAGCAATTAACTCTCTTTTTTAATTCTTTCAATGAACTTCTGCATGAAGTATTATTAACGCTCTGTTACTGATAAGGAAACTGAGACTCAAACCAGAGAACTGGTCATCCATAGTCACCCAGCTAGCAAGTCAAAATGAGCCTGACTCTAAGACCAGAGCTCTTCACCTCTGTGCTGTATTGCCTTCCTAACAAAGCTTATTTTCTGACAACACCATCTCACAAACTTTTATTTATCTCTTGCTATTTACTGGGGATTTAAAAAAAAGGCTCGTGTTTTCAAGGATCTGAGAGTTTGAGGAGTCAATTAGTAAATAACTTGAGCAGAAGTATTCTTTGAAAGAGTCGTGATGACTGACTTTTTAGTCAGTTGCCCTCTCCAGCCTTCTGAGTGGGCTGTGAGGCCACTGTGGAGGAGAGCAAATAGAATTCTGCTTCTGCCCTTTGTCTCTCCCTGCAGGTGGACATCACAAATTGGGAAGAGGGCCTGGAACAGGAGAAAGGATCAAATCATATATCTAGGCTAGGTAGGAAGATTCCTGAGTTTTCTGACAAGGAGAATTTTGAATTTTGTGGGGTTCCTTGAGCATTTAATTTTTCAAGCTCTTTTTTACCTCCTCTTGTCCTATTACATGGTTTAGGGGGTGTCTTGGGGAGACTTTATTTTATATTAGGAAACTGGTAAGACTTAGGAGGACCTCTAAAACAAACCTCTAGTTCGCAGTTTGAAATTTATCCTAGGTTTTTTAATACTCTACACTTAATTGCAATGTGTGTAATGGGGTGTAGGGCTGTGTGGGTTCCCCACACTACCAAGCAATTCTCTGGAGACCAGCTGGGAATTCTACATTTCAACTTAATTCTGATGCTATGTACCCAGAGACAGCATCAGATTCCACAGGTTAATGGCTCAGTTCCACAAGTCTGCCCCTCTCCACTTCAGATGTCAATCTGAACCCAGGTTGTTACCCGTGCTTCTCACTGGCTGGCTATAAGTCAGAGGTTCCCATGACTCCCTCCTTGGGTTTGATTAATTCGCTAAGGCAGCTCACAGAACTCAGGAAACTAGTTTACTTATTAGATTACTCGTAAGGATACCGATTGACAGCCATATGAAGAGATAACATAGAGAAGGAGCTTGTGTCCTAAGGGAGCTTGGGATCTGGCATAGTGGCACATGGAAGTGCTCTGGTTCCCCATCTGGAAGCCCTCCAAATACCTTCCTTTTGGGTTTTAATAGAGGATTCCTTATGTAGGCACCATTCATTAAATCATTGGAATCATTGGAATCATTGGCCATTGGTTGTAAGTGTAACTTCTAGCCCATCTCCCCTCCCAAGAAATCAGGGAATGGAACTGAAGTTTCAACCCTCTATTCATGGTTGGTTTCCCTGGTAACCAGCCTACAACTTTAGGCAGCGTCCTGAGGTCACCAAATTAACATATGATACCTTTAAAGCTCTCATCACTTATAAAATTCAAAGGGTTTTAGGGACTCTGTGCCGGAAACAGACAAAACCAAATATACAGGGTGGGGCTACAGTTATGAGTACCCAAAACAGTATTCTTGTATTATTAATTTGTTACTTATTGCATTTATTATTATTAACCTACTTTTGCCCACCCCTGTACGTTTCTTATTGTAAAATCATAATATCAAAGTTTAGGGCTTGGAAAAAATAGTTGACTAAGCTTCCTGTTTCTAACCAAGTTTATAAAGTTAAAAAGTAATGGTTCAGCAGATAAAGTGCTTCCCAAATAAGGTCAAGTTAAAGGAGTTCATCATCACCAAGCCCTTATTGTATGAAATGTTAAAAGGACTTATCTAAGAAAAAGAAGATAAAAAACATGTATAGTAAAATGACAGCAAACTCACAATTATTAACAACCACACCTAAAACAAAAACAAACTAAGCAAATAACTAGAACAGGAGCAGAGCCACAGAAATGGAGATCACATGGAGGGTTATCAACAGGGGAGCGGGAGGAAGAGAGAGGGGGAAAAGGTACAGAGAATAAGTAGCATAGATAGTAGGTAGAAAATAGAAAGGGGGAGGGCAAGAATAGTACGGGAAATGTAGAAGCCAGAGAACTCATATGTATGACCCATGGACATGAACTAAAGCGGGGGAATGTGGGTGGGAGAAGGGGGTGGAGGGGAGAAAGTGGGACAACTGTAATAGCATAATCAATAAAATATATTAAAAAAAGTAATGGTTCAGAGTAAAATTTTATGATGGAATAAAAGATATACTGTTTTCTAGAATTCCCCTGTAGACTATTTCTTAAGTACTGAGTGTGGTTAACACAGTAGAGGAGAATAAGGAAGGTCTTACTGGAACCATAGCTCTTACCATAGCCACGGGGAAAGGTGTTGCCAACTCTAAGAGAAGCAAGACACTAGGAGGGTTACCTAAGGGATCAGATTTTATCCTTCAGGTATTTTTCTATAAAATATTTTTAGTGTAGGTGCCCTAATTAGTGTGGCTCAGTTGGTTGGGCATCATCCTGCAAAGTGAAAGGTTGCGGGTTCGATTCCCAGTCAGGGCATGAGTGAGAGGCACTGATCCATGTTTCTCTCACACACTCATGTTTCTCTCCCTCTCTTTTTTCCTACACCCCACTAAGAATAAATAAAAAAAATCATGTGTGTATTTAGTGTAGGTGTCTTTTTGAACACAGCTTATTACTATATTTGAATAAGTTGAGATATATGAAACTTGCCCCTAGACATTGATTTATTTGAACATGTGATTGCACCTCCCTTCAGGTTTTAAAAAGTATAAATGGTTTTATAATTAGTCATTAAGGGATTTGGCAGGTAGGGCTTAGAAAATTTTCAGCTAAAGAAATGTGCAAACTTTTCTAAGTTATTTTAAGAACAGCAATGGATATCTCATCTTTTCCATTATAGCCTTTAAACCTACAAGACAGCAGCCCTCACGAAATGTTGCTACTAAGAATTATTCAGAGGTAAGAAAAATAGTTGTGTTTTAATAATTTATGTATTCTGAATTATAATTATTCTTTGACAAAGTAGATAAAAGAAGTGTGGAATATTAAGGCTGGAGAGAACCTTAATTATCTAGATAGGGCTTGTAGGATTTTTTTGTTTTGTTTCTCCCTTTTTAAAAATATGGGTCACATGATTAGAAATCCATAAATGTGTATAGTAATGTTTTAAAGGATAACAGTGTTAAACCAAAAGAGTCCATGCATGGAATATTAATATAGAAGGTGGGAATTTGGTGCATATAAAGGTTTTATTCATGGCTGGCTTCCCTTTGCTGTGTATATTCTCATAACTCTGGCTTGTGTCTTAATGGCTGAAGCTAGACTCAAAAAACTAAAAGGTTGGAGTCTAAGGACTTCTGTGTTCAGCTCTAGATACAACACAGGCATCTGTTCTTCCTTTGTATTTCAACAAGGGTCCAATATGGGCTTGACTCTCCCGTTACCTCACTTTCAGAATGCATGTATCTTAACTCTCAAGCCAGTATTCTTCCCTCTATATCAGGGTTTCTCAGCAGCAGCACTGTTGACGTTTTGGACCAGATAAGTCTTTGTTTTGACGGACTGTCCTGTGCATTGTAGGATGTTGAGCAACATCTTGACCTCTACCTGCTGGATGCCAGTCATATCCCCCTAATTCTGACAGTCAGAAATGTTTTCAGACATTTCTAAATGTTTCTGGGATAGGAATCATTGTTCTGTATCATAACTGCCGCAGTCGCTTTTTCTCAAATTTTATTCTTGATCTCTTGAGTATATGACACAATTGATTGCCATAATTTGCAGAAAACAACTTCTCTGTACTTACTGTAATATTATTCTTTTATCTCTCTTCATCTTTCCTTTTTTTTCCCCCTCTTCTATTATTCACTTATATGTGGGTGTACTAGTGCTAACTTTTATCCTGGGCTTTATTTCATTATTTTTACTTATTGCCTACTAATGCTTTAAGATTATATCTGAAAACAAAATTATCATCATGTTTGCAAGGTATCTTCCTTTCTAGATTTTTCTATCAGGGAAGACTATCAGTTCAAAAAGAACAAGTGATGCCAAACTAACTTTTTTTCCCATCTTTTAAAAATATATTTTACTGATTATGCTATTACAGTTGTCCCATTTTCCCCCATGTATTCCCCTCCCCCCTGTACCCACCCTTCCACCTGCATTCCTCCCCGCTTAGTACATATATGGGTCATACATATAAGTTCTTTGGCTTCTCTCTTTCCTATACTATTCTAACCTCCCCCTTTCTATTTTGTACCTACCATTTATGCTTCTTATTCCCTGTATCTTTTCCCCTATTCTCCCCCCTCCCTATCTCCACTGATAACCCTCCATGTGATCTTCATTTCTATGATTCTCTTCCTGTTCTAGTTGTTTGCTTAGTTTGTTTTTGGTTTTTTTTAGGTTCAGTTGTTGATAGTTGTGAGTTTGTTGTCATTTTACCATTCATATTTTTTATCTTCTTTTTCTTAGATAAGTCCCTTCAACATTTCGTATAATAAAGGCTTAGTGATGATGAACTCCTTTAAATTGACCTTATCTGGGAAGCACTTTATCTGCCCTTCCATTCTCAATGATAGCTTTTCTGGATAGAGTAATCTTGGATGTAGGTCCTTGCCTTTCATGACTTTGAATACTTCTTTCCAGGCTCTTCTTTCCTCCAAGGTTTCTTTTGAGAAATCAGCTGACAGTCTTATGGGCACTCCTTTGTAGGTAACTGTCTCCTTTTCTCTTGCTGCTTTTAAGATTCTCTCCTTATCTTTCATCTTAGGTAATGAAATTATGATGTGCTTTGGTGTGTGCTTCCTTGGGTCCAACTTCTCTGGGACTCTCTGAGCTTCCTGGACTTCCTGGAAGTCTGTTTTGTTTGCCAGATTAAGGAAGTTCTCCATTATTTTTTCAAATAATTTTCCATTTCTTGCTCTACCTCTTCTCCTTCTGACACCCTATGATTCGGATGTTGGAACATTATCACCTAAGCCTCTCCTCATTTTTTTTAATTCCTTTTTCTTCATTCTGTTCTGTTTGAATGTTTATTTCTTCCTTCTGGTCCACACCATTGATTTGAGTCTCGGTTTCCTTCCCTTCACTGTTGGTTCCCTGTATATTTTTCTTTATTTCACTTTGTATAGCTTTTACTTTTTCCTCTATTTTGCAACAATACTCAACCATTTCTGTGAGCATCCTGATTACCAGTGTTTTAAACTGTGCATCTGATAGGTTGGCTATCTCTTCATTGCTTAGTTGTATTTTTTCTGGAGCTTTGATCTGTTCTTTTCATTTGGGCCATATTTTGTCATCTCAGTGTGCCTGTTACATAGTAAAGGGCAGAACTTTAGGTATTTGCCAGAGCCGGGCAACCCATGTGGCTATGTTGTGCTGCTGTATGTGGGACAGGGATCAGAGAGGGAGCAATGCTGCTTGCTGGCTGGCTTTTAGTCACTTCTCCTGCTACCCACAAACAAACTGGGCCCTTCTGGTGCTGATTCCCGGGTGGGTGGGTCTGTATAGATGCTAGGTCCTTGAGGTTCTCTTCAACCAACTCTTCTGTGAGGCTGGGAGTTTCTCCTGCCTCCACAACCCCCACAGGGTTTTTCAGTCAGAGGTTGTGGCTTTATTTCCTGGAGCTGGAACCCTGGGTTGCGCAGTCTGTCTTGTTCCCCAGTTGTTCCTCTGGTTTATCTGCATGAAAATGTAGGACTGCCAGCTCCACCAGCTGCTGCTTTGCCTGCCCACGTCCTCTGGCCTCCACCTTGCTAGTAGTCCTTTCCACACCGGTTTGGATGAATGTTTCTACTTTACCTCCTTGGTTGTTGTAGTTCCATACAGTTTAATTTTCTGGCAGTTGTGGTTGTGTTTTGTTTTTAAATTTGTTGTCCTTCTTTTGGTTGTATGAGGAGGCACAGTGTATCTACTTATACCTCCATCTTGGCTGGAAGTCCTTTTTTCTGTTTTTTTGATTGGGGTTACACAGTGGTAGATTAGGTGGGTGTTGAATGCATTTGATTCCTTCAAGGCACATAAGGCAATCTTCTGATAGTTTTGAGAACAAAATGCAGAAATATTGACTAGATTCATAGCCACTTGTACAACTGTGTTTAATGACTTTTGATTAATAAACAGTTCATTGTCACCCCGGAGGGGGAGATCTTAGGTGCTACCTTTTCAGTATTTTGCCCTTGTCTTTATTGTAGATGAAGTCATAGCAAATGTGTGTATTAAGTGTTAAGATAACACAAAATGTAGATGAATGGGTAGCATTTTGGATGTTAGAATCAATAATCAGAAGTATTTTACTGATGCTTAAAACCAACAAATGGTATTTAATAGGGATAAATGTAACAGAAAGATAGATACCTGGTACTTTCTACCCAGTCTTACACCTCATTTAAAATTTGAGATGGAACACTGATGATCAGACTCCTCATTAGAACCCAAGAAAATCACAGGGCACTATCTGCACATGGCCCCGTGTGAGTCCTTCACCAGGTGAACTGCGTGTTCCTTCAGGTGCTCAGGCTGCCCTGGTGACCAGGAGGGAAGTGAAGCCACCCGCGTTGTGCAGAGTTCTGTTTGTGAATGGAGAGACTAGTCTGAGCTCTGGTTTTAGTAGTTGCTGATTGTGTGATTCCTGCCTCCTTTATTGTGATTTTTTTGTATATTTAAAAAAGCTTGAGACTCAGTTGTTTAATTCATTTTTGTTTAGAGCTATTTGTTGCTTTGTTTTTTCCCCCTTAGGTGATTGAGGTGGATGACTCTGATGTGGAAGAAGACATTTTTCCTACCACTTCAAAACCGGGTCAAAGGTAGGTGCAGTGCCTTCCTGCAAAAAAAAAAAAATCTGAAAAATTCAAAATTATCCAGAATTTTACTTATACATATTTCTGTGCCACAGATGTTTAACAGATTTATTTACAACTAGTCAAGTATGTAGAGAAGTGAAGAATAGACCAAGGACTGCTTCACAGAGTTGATGCAGTGTTTTCACTGAAAATTTACATAACCCGTAATTTTTTTTATCTTTGTTACGCAATGATTTTCTTGATGGAGTATTATGTTCTCTCCAATTAACAGAAAATAGTTTTGTATTTTGTTAAAACAATGCTTCGATTTGTCTTGATTTCAACTTTACCATCATATTTCTATGGACTGGGTCACACAGGGTGCTTGGCTAAACACTGAGAAGAGGATCATGTCGCCTTTCTCTGCCTTCTCAGAGCACCTGCATGCTTTTGTGTCCTTTTGAACTTTGCCCTTTACTGTAAAGCTTGACTTGGTTCAGTATTACTGTTTTCTTCTGTGTTAACATTTTAGGTAAATACAGCTTAAATATAAAGCTCAGTTAATGAAAATTTTTACTGAAGAAAATAATCAACAGCTTTTTTTATACTTATGTTCTCTGTGAGCATTATGTTAGGTCTGATGGGGGCCATGATATTTTAATAAGCTTACTGCTTTCAGGCAACATAAATTATAGTGGAAAAGAGAGATGAACACATTTCGATCCATTAAGGGGTGATTGAGTCAGTACATAACTATGTGTGGAACTTTTTAAAATACAAACTAGGCTTGAGTACATATAGGCTCTCACAAAAAGGAGCAAGAAGTGTGGACTCCCATAGAAGAAAGAGCTTTATAGAGGGAGTAAAATGTACCTGAGATTTTAAAGATAGGAATTACTTGGATTAGGGGGACGGAGAAAGATAGCCGAGAGTAACGGCAGGAGCAGGAGTTTTAAAATAGGGGGAGATGGAGGAAAAAGCTCTACTTCAGTGTTACTCAAACTTTTTTTCGTGATCTAAACTGTTTTTTCATTACCTGTGTATAAAAATTATGTTTGATTTAAATTAATTAAAATGACTTAAATTTGCAAATTAAATACTAAAGAATGACATTTTGTGGGGTTGCATTGAGGCTGAGATGGCCAAAAACCATTGTAATATCTTAAGATTTTTCACCTACTCCATTTCCTGGAACAAGTTTTCATTCCACAGATGTGAGAATATGGTTTATTGTGAATTGAGGGTCTGTGTTGGAAAAACTGTTAAGTATAGTTGCACACCCACTTTTTATTCAGTTAAATCTTATGCTGGGACCTGGAGATAAAAATATAAAAGAAATGCCTCCTTCCTTCCAGCATTGTGCACTTTAGTGGTATGCTGATCACAGAGACCTAATAACCCATCAAAGATAAATGGAATCTAAGGGAAATGCCAGTGTCTTCTCAGAATAGGTAATCGAAGGTTTTACAGAGAAGGTAGGTGAGATTTGAGCCGATGATCAACAGATACTTGGAGGAAATCATCAGGGTGCAGCAGCAAAATAATGTCACAGGCCACAGGCATCTACTTGGAAAGGGCGATCAGGCAAGGCCTCTGCAGAGGTCACATTTACGTTGAAATTTTACTGGGATAGAATTTAGCCTTGTAAATTCTTCCATTGTTGTAGTGGGAATAAGAGGACCCTTTCAGACTTGATAGAGCTGGCAGAGAAAAACCACCCTCTCTTCAAAGCAGCAAGCGTGAGAAGACCCAGCTCCATCTGACCGAGGAGAGGAGGAGAGATTGAGGGGATTCTATCCACCCTTGCTGTGGGAAGAACTAACATTTTCGGCCTACCGTTTACGTGCCAGGCACAGCCTCAGGCCAGTTTAACATGTTATCTTATGCTTATAGCACTGCTACACCTGACTTATTGGCTGAACATCTCTAGAGAGGAATTCTAATTTATGGCTTCAAATTATATCTGAACAAAAATGGAGAAAACTTACACTCCTGGCTCTCAATTTGATACCTGCCATTCCCTTACTTTTGATCCACACGAGGCTAATCAAATCAAACACTATTTGACATCCCAGACAAAAACCCATTTCCTCAGCCCTGTGGTCAAAACAGAATTAGGGTTCTTGCTATGATCAAATGAGTCAGTGTTTGTCATAGGCACCTGGCTTGTTTCTGGGCCCCATTGGTTATTCTAGGGAGAAATCAGAAAGCAGAGTCAGGTCTCAATGGGTGCTTCTGTCCATAACCCTCCGCCTTTCCCAAAACCCCCAACGACAGCGCATTAACCTGTCACCTGAGCACACTGGCTTTATGCTTTTGATGATCTTCTCCTTCCTGGAAACAAGTTAATAACTAACCATTTCCTGCTTAGTTTAAGCACAGAGAGATGGAGGCTCCTGAGGTGGATCAGTTGGTAAATTTCTTGATCCTCTACCTCTACAGCTGTGTTGCTCAATAGATCCTCCTGTCTTTTACTTTTGTGCATAAGAACATGGTAGGTGTTTCTGTTTCCTTCTGACCGAGACCTCCTGATTCTCAACCTATTTGCCCAGACAAGACCTTCAGACATACTTGTTTTGCTATAATAACATCCCAAAGCATCCCAAAGTTGGCTAAGGATACACACTGTTTTCATTTAAAACAGAAGTTAGCCAACTTTCTTAAAGGGCCAAATGGTAAATATTTTAGGCTTTGCAGACCAAGAGGCAAAATCTAGGACATTGTGTAGGTACTTACATAACCATTTAAAATGGAACCATTTCAAAATGTGAACATTCTTAGCTCACAGGCAGTTAAATACAGACAGGCTGGATTTGGCTCACTAGCCACAGTTTCCTGGTCCCGAAGCCAAGATAACTTAAATTTTCTATTAATAAAAAGACAGCCCTGGCTGGCATTGCTCTGTGGATTCAGTGCTGGCCTGGGAACCAAAGGGTCGCTGGTTCGATTCCCAGTCAGGGCACATGCCTGGGTTGGGAGCCAGGTCCATGTTTGGGGGTTTGCAAGAGGAAACCAGTGAATGTTTCTCTCACACATCAATGTTTCTCTCCTCTCCCTTCCTTCCTTTCTCTCTAAAAAATAAATAAAATCTTTAAAAAAAAAAAGACACAAGACTCTGAGTTCTACTACCACAAGTTAACCTTCATTAGGGTAAGAATCATGATTTTTTTGTTCAATGATATTTCCCAGGACCTATCATAGTACTTGGCTAGGAGCAAGCACTCAGTAAATATTTTCTTTTTGATTTGGATTGAACACGAATAATACAAACAGGCAACTCTACAAAGTGGGGAGCCTTCCCTCAGTTCCTTTTATGTGTTACAGCAGTGGTCCCCCACCTGTTTGGCACCAGGGACCAGTTTTGTGGAAGACAATTTTTCCACGGACTGGGGCAGGGTCAGGGGTGATGGTTTCAGGATGATTCAAGTGCATTACACTTATTGTGCACTTTATTTCTATTACATTGTGACATACAGTGAAATATACAACTCACCATAGTGCATAATCAGTGGGAGCCCTGAGCTTGTTTTCCTGTAACTAGACAGTCCCATCTGGGGTGATGGGAGACAGTGACACTCGAAGTGTGTTGCTTATGTCCAGTCTACTCCGTAATCTCATTTTGGTTGCTGTCACTGCAGAAAACCCTCTTCACAAAGACAGGATGTTGGAAATGGAAGCAGGCTTTTCTGTGCTTTTGTGGCAATCCCAGGATATTCCGCCTTGACTGTATTTATTTATTTATTTGCCTGTGACAGTCTTTTTATTTTTTTCCTTTAAGGCTACTGAAAATCTGCACATAGACAAGGCAGTTAATTCTCATAATAAAAATACCCCCTTTCACATAGTCAAGTCTCCATCAGATGCCACAGTGAACATGTGGTATGTTACATTCTATTCCACAGGACCGTTTTCTTGTGAATATGGGATTATGATCAATTCTTCCTGGAAATACTAGCTTCTCACAAACTGCCTCCTTGAGCAGTAAATACTGTGCTGCTTCACTGTGAAGGAAAGCAGAACATGGGTTAAATTAGCAATTTTGCTCTCATGATGTATATTCTCTTAACATGTAGGTCATGTCAGCCTCATGGTCAAGTCGTGTCATTCACTCTGATACGCACTCCATCAATTCTCAAAAAACTGCAGCAGCAGGATAAAACTGGAAGGTGTTACTCTCATTTTCACACTTAGACTTGAAACTCCATGATCACGAAGTTCATCCTCAAACAGGAGAACTTTTTCAAAAAACTTAATCTGTTCTCTGGCTTTCGGTTTCTCTGTATCTCTATGATCTGTTGTTGGTACAACCTTTAACTTGAGTGATTCTCCAAGTAATGTTCCCTTATAATCTGTTGTATAGGTCCAATGATACAGTTCAGTAACCTCCTTGGGGTGTTCACCCTCCATCCTGCTTTCCTCCCACTCTTCCACACAGGATCCTTTGAGCATTCCTTGGTAGCTGTTTACACATCTTAAAGCATCTGTAGCATTGAACTTGATCCTAAAGCCAGAACAGTGCTGAATTCTTAAAATGTTGTCTCCAAACACCATTTCTGGGAGGGATGGTATGTGCAGTTCATCAGCTACCTTCTCCATGCCCGCGGACTGCATGATGTGGATCTTGGTAGCTCTCAGCTACCAGGGCCTGAAGGAGTTCAGGTGGCTGCCCTGGAAGCCATAGATCATCATGGCCGAGGCGGGACCCACATGGGCCACTGAGGACAGGCCAGAGGGGCAGCGGCAGCAGACACCAGTTCTCTGCCTTGCTGCAGCCCTGCCTCCACTTTAATCCGCTCCTACTGTGCAGCCCCGTCCACAGGGCTGGGAATCCCTGTGTTATAGACACATAACTGAGATTTGAATGAAACAGTATTTCAGTGTTGCTACTGTTTGCAGGAGTGGGGATGGTAGTAGACACTATAATGATAAGTAAGCATCTGTGTAGTGCTTCATGTGTAAGGCTCTGATCTAAGTGTTTAAGTGTATTAACCGATTTAATCTTGAAAAATTATTATCCTCATTTTACAGTTGAGAAAATGGAGGCACAGAGGGGGGCAGTAACTTGCCTAAAGCCACATAGCTAGTGAATGCCACGTTGGAATTCAGACCCTGGCCTCAGAGTCTATTTCCTCACCATTAAGTTTTTACTACCTCTCATGTAGATTGCTGGGAATGTGTTAACATTTTTGTTCGTGGCTACTACTAGAGTGAAAAACTTAGTTTGAAAGGCATCTTTGCTGAGTTCTCTGGTTCATTTTCTTTGTTTTCCCATGTTTTTGCTTCAGGTGGTCAAACACATCATTTTCAAGCAACCCCATGTCACAGAGCCAAACAGCTAAAGGGGTCAATTTTGAATCAGATGAGGTAATAAAGTAATATTGTTATATCTTAACTTTTAACTGCTTATAAAATTTAAATAAGGACTGCTAAGCTACTTGCTGGAAATTATTTTTAAAAATAGTTTGAATTGATAACGTTTCTTTGAAGTATAGCTAGTAGTTGAGTCAATAAGTACTATCTGTTGAGTGCCCATCAATATAAATACCTCAGATTTGTAAAAGGCCTGCAGATTTAAATAATACTATATTCATTCAACTCTAATTTGCTCAGTTAACAAAGAGGATCAGAATGCTTTTTTTGGCTTCTTTCATTTATATTTAGAGAAATGGTGGTGATGATATCCTGAAAGCTTTTAATATTACTTTAAAGGTATTTATTAAATACCCACTATAAGCTGCACACATTTCATTTATAAGACAGTGCATCGTGGTGATTTTCTCGTCACAGACATGTTCAGATATTGACTGAAATGTGCCACGGGCAGGATGTCTGAAATAAACTCCAGTCCACTGTGGTTATCTGGACCAGATGACTGTAAAATCTCTTCTAACCGACACGGGAAGGAATGGGAGGAGGTAGAATCAGGCCTTGCCTCTTGCCTTTATTCATTTCTTTTAGCTAAATGGGATTAAAGCTACATGACTGAGGGATACTGGCCTTTCCCTTTCCTCCATGGCTGCCATTTGAGTGGGCTTTGCTAATTTTTGTTAAATTGTTTGAAAGTGTTTCTTTTAAGCCTATCGCCTCTTTCATTTATTTATTTTTATTTAAAAATTTGTTAAATTATGGTAAAAACACTTAATGTAAAGCTTTACCATCTTAACCATTCTTAAAAGTACAGTTCACTAATGTTAAGTATATTCACACTGTTGTGCAACAGACCTCCATAGCTTTTCATCTTCCAAAACTGAAAATCTCTGCCCACTAAACAACTAACTCCCTGCTTCCTCCTCCCCACCAGCCCCCGGGAGCCAGCCTTCATTCCGTCTCTGAATCGACTGCTTTAGATACCTTTTATAAGTGGGATCATACAGTGATTGTCTTTTTGTGACTGGCTTCTTGAAGCGTAATGTCCTCCAGGTTTGCTCCTGTTGTAGCGTGTGACTCACCCCTTTTATTTCAAGCTTCAACAGCTGCTTTCATGTTCCACGTATTCCAGCTGTGGTTTAGAAACTGTTTGAGGAGAAGAATCACCAAATTCAGGCTGCAGAGAAAAATTACAGCTTGAACTCCATCAGTTAAATACTAACATGTTGCCTCCAGGAGGGAAGTGAGAGGTTGTTGACTGGTTTGTTAATTTCAAAGCATCTAGAAGTACCTGTGTTTATATGTTATAGTGTAAAAGTCTATATAGGTTATGTTAATGGCAAAGAAGGACTATTGGCAAATAACTCTATTAAACTTCAATTTGAATTTATCTATGGTTTATTAACCAGTTCTACCTTTGGTAGCTGAAAATTAATCAACAAATAAAAGTTAATTTTTATTTTTCAAGGCATCTATTTTTCACCAGAGATAGCTTGCTTAGCAAACATTTGAATATGTTAATGTCATCAACAAAGCCTAACATCAAATAATTATTCCTTTTCATTAATATCTTAAATATAAATAAAAAATTTGTGAAAATTATGCTCTTTCTGAATATTTAGTTGTAGAATAAGAATTAACTTAATGTTATCCTCATCAAGTTATGTAATTTGATGTGAGGTTCATTAGTTTTCTTTCTCTTTAATTAAGTTCTTGGTTAATCTCTGATATTCTTATCTCTTGTTATAAATCATATAATCTGCAGCCCAGCAGCATGGGAACTCTTTGAAAATGAAATACTCCTATTTCTTTTTTATGAAATATTTCAAAGGTTGCTTTGCTGCATTCTTTTCTTGCATCAGTCCTAGACTAGCTATTTATTTCTAACACTAAATGTGTAATAAGAAAAACAAATTACAGCTATTTCTGAGTTAGATGATGTGGCTTCATTATTTTTTTGGCTGAGCTTTCAGAACATCAGATAATACAATAATATGTAAATGAAAAATACCTATTCAGAAACCAAATAGAAATGACTTGAAGAGTCATTTCTGGCTTGCCCACACCTTATTTGTCTTTATTAAGGTCAATAGCTGAGAAAACTGTATATAGTCAACATTGTAGATATATATATACGCACGTATACCAGGATAAATTTTTATTCTTAATACTTGCTAAGAATTTAATCGGACTTACTTATTTCATCAGTGAAATAGCTAGTATTGAAGTGGGGAAGAGAAAACATAATTGACAAACTATTCATATTTATAAAGGAAATGGAAAAATGAAAGTCTGCGTCCTGCGATAGGAGAAAATTACTCTTACTGGTATTGTTTTGCCCATAAGAACTACTGTCTTGTCTCAGTGAAGCATGGAGCAGTCACTGAAATAACATTTGTATGTCATTTCAGGACGACGACGATGATCCTTTCATGAACATTAGTTCTTTAAGAAGAAACAGAAGATAATTATTTAATGGCACTTTGTAGTTCTCAAGATTCAGGAAAAATCAAAACGTTGCAGGCTAAGAGCTTACAGTGAAAGATTTTTAAAGTATTGCTGTTAACTGAAGAATTTGAAAGAGACTTACTTAACAGAGAGATAATGTATAAGGGTTTCCATTTCTGAGTACCATTTCCTGAAGATGGCTCCATTACTTGAGGACTTCCCAGCTCAAGGACCTATAACCTGGCCGTGGTTTTTCTCATTTTTATATCTGGTTATTAACATTATGTGGTGATGCTCTATAAAATTTAGACTCTTACTTTCCTGACATACATTAGTGTATATCTTAGAGCTTTGCTTAAATATTAATCTTGAATAATGATTAAGATAAATGTGCCATTATACATTTATGCTTCACAATCAAAGACTACATCAGTATTTTAATATACTTACATTTAGCCACAGTTGAGAAGTAGAGCTTATAAAACTTAATCTCTTTGTAATTTTAATAATTTCTAAAGATTCTCTATTTGCTGAAGATAAGACAGTCCATGTGAAACTGTGCCTAATCTCACTGTTTGTTACTGAGTATGCGTTCTCTTTCTAATGGTTGTGATAGCGTTAGCCACGGAGACTGAGATGATTAAGATGTACCTTATACTTTGAGTAATTAGATATGTTTGTATAAAAAAATAGAACAAATGATCAGAATTATTGACTTTTTAATTTTTATTTGTAAAAGATTATGTTCCAGTCAGTGGTGGTAATTTTCTCCATTATTCTCCATTCTTCATGGTTCTCCCTGTATCTCTGTCATCTGTTTCTAGGAGGAAAAGAAAGCCTTAGAAGGCCCCTGAGAGTATTCCTTCTTTTCACCTGGGAGGCGGCTATATTTAAAGACTGCTCATGGAAGGACAGGTCTTGGCAGTACAACAGTCTGACATTTGCTCACGTGCAGAAACAAACACTTGACTGGGCAGTGTTCATGTTAATTGGCATAGGCATACCTGGAATGTGTCAGATTATGAAAGAACATTTGCATAGTGGCTGCCTTTATATTATACCTCTGAGATGACCTAAGTCAAGAATTGTGATGTAACATTCTAATGAGTTTCTTTAAAAATATTTTCTGTACCTAGCTTGAGCATGAGGATTGTTTTAGCAGGCAGCATTAACTCAACGGGAGGCATTGTCCTGTGAAATATCCTCACGCACTTCTGCCCACCTTTAACATTCCCAGTGTCTGAATGAAGCAGAGGTGAAGGAAGGAACGAGAGTTGCCCTGCATGATGGAGTGGAAGCCAGTGTGGGTGGTGGTCTCTGGGTGGTGCAGCCCCTGCACGGGGCAGCATCAGGTCCTGGCTCTTCGCACCTGCCACTGAAGTACATGTGCTTGGGCGAGTGTCAAGTGAGGGAGGTGGCTGCTGAGGCATCCTGACAGGTTCCTGAGAAAAATAAATAAGGCTTTCTCCCTTTCTAAAATTGTGCTCTACACTATGAAAGAGGTACTACATGTGATGCAGTTAGCTCCTGGGAAAAGTGATTCCACAGCTGAAAGAGAGGTGAAATTCCCTTGAATTAGTAATTTTGTCACTAGTGTGTCATTTACTGGAAATATGGAAAATAAAACATGAAAGAAAAACCATTTGGTAGAATATTGTTGCACGGTTAAGTGTGCTATATTATTCTTGGTATTCTGTATCGATGTGGTGCGGTCGAGGGGTTCGGGACAGTTTCAGACGTGTTAGCGTGGGTGTGTAGAGGTGATTCCAGATGATTGTGGAACGCCAGCCGTTGCCATTGGAGGCTGAGAGCAGCGATGCAAACATCCTGAGGAAAAAATCTTTCTGTCATTTACCAGAGAACATATCTCTTTCTCATCTTTTGTTCCCTATCATAAAAACACAATAGTGCATTCACAAGGTAATGGACGCATTGTAGTTGTAGGAAATATAAGTGGTGTTGGAAAACTCAAGCATGTAGGCATGTGACTTTTAATTCGGGCACATACACCTTTTCTAAACCTTTAAAATTGCAAAATACAGTAACAGAAAAGTCATGTGGCTTAACAAATAATTATAAAGTGAGCACTCATGGCATCTCTGCCACTCAGGAAATAGATGATCACAAGTGTCTGGAAGTCCACTGAGTGAGTCCTCTGAGGAACCGACTGCCTTGACTGTAATTGAGAAGCTCTTTTTTTATGCCACAAGGTGGTGCTTCCACCATTAGATGGCAGATAGGATGATGCAACTGCAAATCTACAATTAAGTTAGTGTAGTTTTGCAGTAAATTTGGAGCCTATGCAATAATACTATCCCTATGCAGTAATACCAAAATTAGCCTTCTATTCTTGTATGTACATTGTTTTACTTGTTTCACCTGGCTCAGCCTGTTACTAAGGGAATTGCTAGTTTGATAAATTTTACATATAAAAAAGTTCAAGGAGAAACTTTTATGCTTTAATAAACAAAGAGAAAACCCCTTTATTAGAAACATTGAATTAAAAAGTCTCCCATTGTGCCCTGGCTGGCTGGCTCTGTTGGTTGGAGTGTTGTCCCTTATACCAAAGGTTGTGGGGTTTCATTCCCCATCAGGGCAAATACCTAGGTGGTGGGTTTGATTCCTGGTCTGGGCTTATGCAGGAGGTGAATGGTCGATGTTTCTCTCTCTCATTACTCCTCTCTCTAAAAGCCAAAGTATATCCTCGGGTGAAGATTTAAAAAAAAAAAAGTCTCCCATTGTAAAATTTTACTGTTGAAATGTACTGTTTAAAAATCTATTTCCCCCAGTGTAATCTGATGTCCTTTTTTATATCTATCATATATTCATAGTATTTTGTGTTTTCTTGCAAAGCTAACTACCATTAAGATTATTATAAAAGTTTTATAGAATAAAGACTTGGTTTTTTGAGTCCAAAGAGCTCCCATGTTCTTGAATGAAAAATGTCCACATTTCACTATATGCTTACCTCATTCCCTTCTAATGTTTTTGAAGTTAATGTTTATTAGCTAGGATCTGAAAACACTAGAGTTTCAGGTTGATCTCTGTGAGCCAGTTCACATGCTCACAGATTGCCATGCACATTTATTTGTATATCTTTACCATGACTGATCACTAACTCTGGTTTTAGTTGTTTTTAAGTTGTAAGGGCAATACATACTCTTCAAAGTTCAGATATTGAAAGATGTATCAAAACATGTGTCCTCTCCCCTGAAATCCTCTTCCCAGACATAAGCTCTCAACAGTTAGGTACATGTTTCTCCAATGACTATTCTCTGAATGACTATTAACAAAAATTATTGAGTTAGAACCCCAAGTTGTATAGTCAAATATTTTAGTTCCCATATCAAGGCATATATGTTCACCTTGGTATTTATCTTGACATTCTGAGTGTTCCACATCTGTTTTTTTTTTCTTTTCTTTTTTTATCTTTCAAAGACAAAATTTTAACCTACATTTCTCACACTACATTTCATCAGGTCGCCACTCTGAAGACACTATAAAACCCCACACTATTCTCCAGTCTGAAAGGCAGACACACATTGAGATTTTGAAAGCATCTATACAAAAGTGTTTAAACTATAATGCTTTTACAACCTGCAAATATGACATACAAATGGACATTTATGAGTTTCTTAAAGCAGCAAGCACAGAGAAGTATTTATTTACCTTTTACCAGAAAGGTAAGTTCACCAATTTTTAACATTCTGACATTTTAAAAATTCTTTGTGTGTATGCTACAGACACATTTATATACACATTTAACTTTTTCAACTTTTTGAGAGTAGGTTGCAAAGGGCAGTTAATGCTTTTAACCCTTCATACTTAAGCATATATTCCCTAGGAATAAGGAATATCTCTTACAGAGCAACAGTATAGTTACCAATTTCAGAAACTTTAACACTGAGTTACCACTTTAATCTACAGTCTTTTCAGTTGTCTAAATAATGTCCTTACACAGCATGCTTTTCTTTGTAGTCTAAAATTTAATTCTATTTTTTGAACATGTGGAACATTACCGTGCTTCCAGAAATCTAAACCATTCAAAACGTGTACTCAAATCTTAACTCGCTGTCCTATCCTTTTCACTCCTTTCTGCTCCATTGGTCTGTCTCTTCGTTCACCAGTAGCACAGGTTCAAATACAGAGGCTGTGTAATGTGTTTTAATGTCTGGCAGGGCTAATCGTCCCTATAGTCTTTCATTTTCAGTGTTTACCATAGTCTCAGTTTCAGTGCTCTTTTGGGTTTGTTTTTCCACATGAACTGCAGTATCAGTTTCCTAGTTCCAGCAGCTGCATGACTTCTTTCCCAGGACTTTATGTCTGATATCCATGGTGCAGCCTGCATCTGTAGTTTGGACTTGCACTGCCTCTCATAATTTACACTCCCACCAGGAATGCAAGAGAGTCCTAGGTGCTCCCTATCCTTGCAATACTTGGTATTGTCAGTCTTTTTTCATTTCTCTGATTATTAATGATGTTGAGGAACATTCAAATGTTTTGGGGAATTTTGAATCATTTTGTGATATGTGTTCACCTTTTGCCCATTTTTAAATAGGTTGTCTGCCTTCTTAAACTTGATTTCTAGGAGTTACATATATTATTTTATTTAGGTGATATTCATATATTTTAAAATTCCTGTATTAGCTACACATATTGCAAAATCTTCTCCAGTCTGTGGTTTACCTTTTCCTTCTATAAATGGTGTCTTGTAGAACACAAGTTCTTAATTTTAATGAAGTCCATTATATCAATGGTTAATGTTTTGTGTCCTGTTTGAGAAAACTATTTTCTATCCTAAGGTCAAAGAAATTCTGTGTTATCTTCCAGACGCTTATCTGATTGCCTTTCACATTTCACTCTGCAGTCCAGCTGGGAATTGACTTCTATGTGTGGTGTGGGATAGGCACTTTGTTTCACTTGCACCAGCAGTGTTTGGTGAAGTGACTGTCCTTTTCCCCTGCTTTGCAAAGGTATCTTTTTCTTCAGAGCTTTGAGGGAATTTGTTGAGAGCTGCTTTCATATATCCGAAGGATGTGGCTCTTTTCTGTATCATTGGCAGGTGTCACAGGTGGTCCCTTTATTGCCACTAGTTGGTAGGCCAGACTCCAGCAACCACAATAGCCACGAGCAACAATGGAATCACCATTATCACCTCGAAAGGTGCTGCTTTTCTGTCCACCATATTCACATGCCAGGTTTGGTGCGAAGTTTCTCATCTGTGTTTTCTACCAAGTGGGCAAGCTCATCAATCATCTCATTCTGTTCATCTAGCTCCTACTTAACCTCTTGCCCCATTTGTTTTTTGGCAATTTACGATAGAAGAAAGGGCATCAAGTCCTGTGTACCTGGATGGCTTTCTGCTGCTGTTGCCAGATTTCTTCAAAGCTCAAGCCTCTGGTGTCTCCTAGCTTCTCAAAGAGCCAAGGGTTGGATACGCCTTGCTCAGCCCTTCCTGTCATCAAGCTGGGCCTCACTTGTATTTTCACCATTTCTTTCATACTGGTTTCATTGTTGAATTTTCTCAGCAGTCTCTTGTGCAGTTCGGCAAGTAGAACCATATGTGGAGAAGCCTGGGTTCCAGCAGCGGCAGGGGGAGTGGACTACAGTTGTGTGAGGAGAGACTGGGGGTGGTGGCTCCAGGGAGGGTGCTGAAGGGACAGCTGCCAGCACCCCTGTGCTGAGTCCCGCTCCCACACTGCAGATGCCATCTTTCTTGCAAAACATCTTAATTACTTATTAAGAGACCACTTTATACAGATCTGTTTTTGAACTTTTTTATTATCCTTTATTGCTCTATTTGGAATTAATTATTTAGGGTTCTTTTTCATTTATTTTTATTTTATTTTATTTTTTTATTTTAATTGTTGTTCCAGTACAGTTTTCTGTCTTTTACTCCCATCCCAGCGCCCCCCAGCCCTCCCCACCTCCCTCCAGTTGCCACTCCCCCCTTGTTTTTGTCCATGTGTCTTTTATATTTGTTCCTGTAAACCCTTCCCCTTTTCCCCTGAAAGCCCTCCCCTCTCCCTCTGGTCAATGTCAGCCTGTTCTGTATTTCAGTGTCTTTTGTTACATATTACTTGTTTCTTTGTTTTGTTGTTTAGGTTCCTGTTAAAGGCGAGATCATATGGTATTTGTCTTTCAATGCCTGGCTTATTTCACTTAGCTTAGTGCTTTCCAGCTCCATCCATGCTGTTGCAAAGGGTAGGAGCTCCTTCTTTCTTTCTGCTGCATAGAAT
>CM052543.1:63483978-63585878 GCA_028533065.1 Trachops cirrhosus
CCATTGTGTAAATGTACCATAGTTTTTTGACCCATTCATTTACTGATGGGCATCTAGGTTGTTTCCAGCACTTAGCTATTGTAAATTGTGCTGCTATGAACATTGGGGTGCATAGGTTCTTTTGGATTGGTGTTTCAGGGTTCTTAGGATATAGTCCCAGCAGTGGAATTGCTGGGTCAAAAGGCAGATCTATTTTTAGTTTTCTGAGGAAGTTCCATACTGTTTTCCATAGTGGTTGTACCAATCTGCAACCCCACCAACAGTGTGCTAGGGTCCCTTTTTCTCCACAACCTCTCCAACACTTCTTTGTTGGCTTTTGTTTATGATGGCCATTCTGACTGGTAATTATTTAGTTTTATAATGAGCCTTTTTATCTACTATAACAAGTCTTCCTTTTTAAATTTTCTTCCAAGGGTATCTTGATACTTCTTGGCTCTCTATATATACTGCTGTGACCTAATACATAGTTTTAACAAAAATAACTGCTTTGTTTCAGTTTGGTTGTAATTCTTAACTATCATCAATTGCAGTTGATTTAATTTAAAACTGACCTAATTCCCAGGCTTGACTAGACATTTTCTTTGATAGCCAAAGAAACTGATTTTGGTAATTTATTGATAGATATTCTGACAGGTGTAAGGTGATATCTCATTGTGGTTTTAATTTGCATTTCTCTGATGATTGGTGACACTGGCCATCTGTCCTCTTTGGAGAAATACCTGTTCAGGTCCTCTGCTCATTTTTTAATTGGTTTGGTTGGTTGGTTGTTTTTGATGTTAAGTTGTATGAATTCTTCATAAATTTTGGGTATTAACATCTTATCAGATGTATCAGTGGCAAATATCTTCTCCCACTCAGTAAGTTTTTGCCTTGTTGATGGTTTTCCTTTGCAGTGAAAAATTATTTAAATTTGATACAGTCCCATTTGTTCATTTTTTCTTCTGTTTACCTTACCCAAGGAGGTATTTCAAGAAAAAAAATTACTAAGAGCAATGTCAGAGAATTTATTTTCTATGTTTTCTATTGTGTTTCAGGTCTTACATTAAAGTCTTTAATCCATTTTGAGTTTGTTCTTATGTATGGTGAAAGAAAGTAGTCTAGTTTCATTTTTATGCATGTATCTGTTCAGTTTTCCCACATGATTTATTAAACAAGTACTGGCAAGGATGTGGAGAACAGGGAACTCTCATTCACTGTTGGTGGGATTGCAAATTGGTGCAGCCACTATGGAAAGCAGTATGGAGATTCCTCAAAAAATTAAAAATAGTACTACCTTAGGACCCAGCAATTTTATCCAAAGAAATTCAGAACACTAATTTGAAAAGATATATGCACCCCTATGTTCATTGCTGCGTTATTTACAATGGCCAAGATAAGGAAGCAACCTAAGTGCTCATTGATGGACAACTGGATAAAGATGTGGTACATATGCACATTGGAATATCACTCGGTCATAAAAAAGAATGAAGTTTTACCATTTGCGACAACATGCACGTAGAGGATATTATGCTAAGTGAAATAAGTCTATCAGAGAAAAGAAATACCATGTTATTTTGCTTCTATGTGGAATCTAAAGAACAAAATAAAACAGAAACAGACTCATAAATACAGAGTACAAACTGATGGTTTCCAGATGACAGTGGGGCTGGAGACTGTGAAAAAGGTGAAGAGGTTAAGAAGTATAAGTTGGTAGATACAAAATAGTCACAGGGTTTTGAAGCACAGCATAGGAAATACAGGCAATGATATTCTAATAACTATGTATGGTGCCAGGTGGGGTACTCGGCTTATCGAGGGGATCCCTTTGTAAATTACATAATTTTCTAACTACTGTGTTGTACACCTGAAACTAATGTAAAATAATATTGAATATCAACTGTAATTGAAAAATAAAAAAGAAACAGATTTTGGTTGCTAGAACTAAAGCTTGCTCTACGAGATTGGGAAGATGCCCTCTCTTTGCTAGACTGTGTTTTGTACCTGAGATGTATGCCTCCTTTACTTGGCTTTAATGTTCCTCTGCACGTTTCTGACACAGCTCGATCAAGAGAAGGTAATGATGTTTCTTATGCCCCCACCTTCCTTTCCTTAGACCTATTTAAAGTGCATGGTGTCTTTTCCCTGCTTTATCGAGAACTTGCCTACATCTCCAAAACACTCAACCTGTTTTCTTCCAGTTCTGATTCTCACTACCCAACCTTCCCTGTCTCTCCACCCACCACTTCCCTTTCATCTTCACTTCCAGCTCCCTGACACAGCCATTTCCTTGTATTCTGCAGGGTCCCTTCTTATCAAATGCAGCTGATGCTGTGAAGGGACTCAGGAAAGGAGAGAATTGTTTATTGAATTGCTATTCCATGCCAGGCTAAGGTGTATACATCTATGCTATCATTATTTAATTCTCAGGATAACACTATAGAGTAAGCATTATTATTTTTTGTATAAACATAAGATCACACAGTAATAAATGGTAGAGCTGAGATTGAAATCTAATTCTATCTGAATCCAAACCTCAGTGTTTCCTCACCACTATACTGTCTCCCATAACTGAGGCATGTCCTGACTTAACAAAAAATGCCTCTGAACAGGGACCATACAAAAGTGGAGGGCCACATCCAAGGCAGAATGTGAGCCAGGTCTAAAGTTGGTGACTGGCCCAGGCAGGGTGAACCCAGGAGGAGGGCTTTCTTTTGGAGAGAAACATTTCAGAGGTCTGCAAGGATTCAAATTAAACAAAGTGATAAATGTGTGTAACCTGTTGACCAAGTACTTGAGGATATTGAAAATTTTAATGGCTTCCAATTGGTTTAGATTAAATCTATAATAGACAGTAGACTGAGAATGGGCTTCCACTGGGATTCTCAGGATTGATTTAGTAAGTTTAATGTGTCAATCCACCAAAAATCTGTTTAATAGCGACTTCCCAAATCACTATTAAATATTTCTATTTTTTATTTTTTCCCAAATCACATTTATTAGTTTTCTTCTGATTATAAAAGAAAAATGATGGGAAACCCCAAAATACCAAACAGCATAAAGAAAAAAATATATGTAATATATAATATATACATATGTATGTATATATATTTGTGAGTATAGCTACTAGGTTCCTTTATGATAAATTATTATATGTGAACTTTTTGCACACAGAGTTGGTCATATTTAAAGACTTGGTAAAACTGATAAATTACCTTGTTGTACAGCCAAAGGACATGAGTTAAAAAATGACAGACTGGAAATGCAAACAGCTAATAAGCCTAAGACTTTATTAGTAATTAAATTAACTTACATGCCATACCATCTTTAACTAGCAAAATAAAATTCTTTCATTCATTCGATACTGAGTGCTTGCTATGTACCAGGCACTTAGCAAAATGCTAAAAAAAAAAAAAAACCCAAAACAAAAACCCACAATAGACGTAACCTCACAGAACTTTTAGTCTAAAAGAAATATACCATTTATTGAACTCTATTTGCTTGCCAGGATTGTACTAAACCCTTCATAAACATTATTATACTTTAACTGCCACAAAACCCTACGTGGTCAGTATCTGTACTGAATTAGGAACCAGGTGCTCCGAAGCTGACTAGCACAAGTCACACGGCTATCCTGGCCGACGACTGAAGCCCAGCTTGACTGACTCCTCACATATCTCACCACTGGCCCAAAAATCATTGAAAGGAGCCTTTTATAATGTAGTTCAAAAAATCAAATAAATGACTAGGTGTGGATTAGAGTTCAGTGAAAGGTGCTTTTGTGTTATGGGGGGCAGTATAGATAGATATATCCTTTTTGCAAACAATCTGTCAAATTATTATGAGTCCTAAAACATTTTCATCTCATTTACCTGGAATTCTGTTTTTAGACTCTGCCCTAGGGAGAGAATCAGAAATGTGTTCAAAGATTTATGTACGACTGACTGAATATTTGGTTAAAAAATAGAGTATATGTAATATACTCTATATCACATGATATACTGTATATTAGTATCAAGTTAAATGATATAATTATACAGTGTCTAAAATGTGCTTCAAAATAACCCGGGCCAGGGGAGGGAAAATGGATTGGAGCTGGAGGATGGGTACAAGTGAGTTTATTATACTGTATCTCTAAATAAGACTAAAAATATGTATGTAAAAATATGATTTTATCAAGCATTTATTACAGTGAAAAATATGTTGTGCTATGGTATTCCATGAGACAAAAATATGCAGCCACTAAGCCAAAACTTTTAGTAAAAGTTTCATGGACACTTTTGAGAAAAATTTAGTAACATGGAAAAATGCTCTCAGAATAATGTAAGTAGGACACAAAACTGAGAACAGCTCACTTAAATTATGTGAAAAGATTTAAAGGAAACACACCAAAATGTTAATAGCAGGATTGTGAGGATTTTTATTATTTTGATCTTTTGTGTTATTTTACAAATACCATTTACACTTAGGGAAAAAGTGGTTTGCAATCCATCTTTACCTGTCACAGGTCCCTTATTATAGTCACTGTCAGAGGTGGGTCACTGTTCTGATCAGCCAACTGAGCTGATGTAACCTGGATGAAAATTTTTCCTTATATACTAGGCGGTTATTGGCAGAGAGGAAATCAAACTGCTGGCTTTGTAAATTTATACCCTGCACTCCTGCTGCAGGGTGCAGCCAGGTGTGTTTATTGGAGGTATTTCCATTGTCAAGGAGTGATGGGAAATTAATAGTTCCGCTTTATTTCTTAGTGCTTTAGAATTTTTGTCTTAAAAAGACTTTAGTAATTAAGTTTACATGCATTAAATATTTAGTAAGAGCCTGCTCTGTGCCAGGCACCATGCTAGGCTTGATTTAACAGACGAAAAGAGCAGACTGCCTGCACTCCAGGGAGCTCCCGTCTAATGGGAGAGGCGGATGTCAGGTGGTGCGGAAAGGGAAGACTGTGGTGCAGGTCAGCTCAGGATGAAGAGTCCGGCCCAGGCGGGGGTCCACAGCCTTGTCAGAAGTTACTTGCTGCTGAGATCTTTTATTTAGGTATTAAATTTGTAGGTATACTATAAATGGTGCGGTCGTTTTTCTCACAATTTAGATTTTATTACTTTGCCCCTAATTTCAGGTTTTTATGATATCCTTAATGGTATTTTTTCCAGTTTTAACTTCATTGTTTTAATATCATGAAATGCAAGTACAAAACATTGTATAAGTATACTTTTTACTACATGGAGATATAATAATACATTTGTGTTTTTACCAAAGTCTATCACCCACTAGTACCCACTGTATTAATAGCTTTCCATGGGGATTTTTCCCTATTCCTATGAGGTTTTATTGTGAATAAGAAAGCTCACAAGTCTTTTCAACCGTTGCAGATTTATACGTATCTTAATATTTCTCTTCAGCTGCTTTAGAGAACTACTAAGATATACAAACTCACCTTAGTCAAGAATTTTGAGTTTTGAATAATTTTCTCATTTCCTGTTGCCTGAAATCTCCCTTATGCTGGCATTGCAAATGTACTCTGTTCTTACAGGGGGTGAGAAGATGTATTGTCACAATAGCCTTCTTAAGGTTTGGAAAGGCAGATGACCATTTCTTGAAAAGTACAGAATATTATAATAAATAGTTATTGGCTATACAGTAATTCATGACAGAGAACCATAAAGCCCCACATGTATTAAAGAAAACAAATTTGTAAATTTTGAACTGTTCTCTAAACTGGCTTAAGCACATCAGGTGAGAGGAGAATAACATCAGCCAATTAAAAAAAAAACTGATAAAGTGTCCAGAACTCACCCTCTATTGTGCACATCAGACTTCAGCTGTTTCAGCGAAGACTTTTGTTCTGACAAACAAAAAAAGAAATGATGAAAGCAGCATTCACTTTGTTGGAAATGAAAAAAAATACTGTTAATTCTGTGAAGTATTTGAAACTAATTTTGTTTTTATGAACAAATTAAAAGGTATTTATCTTTTTAAAAAGTTTTAATTATCATTCTTACTGTTAAAAATCATTAAAAGTTATATCAACCTTTAAGGATAAACTTTGGAGTATTTAAAAGAACATGATTGGAAAACCGAACCACATTTTGAATTGCCTGTATTATGCTTTATTCTTGGTAGAATCATCTTTGTTTCTTCTCTCTATGTCCCAATTATAAACCTGGCCATAATGACTTTGGTGGTAGTAAAGTGATGCCCCCAAAAGTCAAGGTCTTCCTCAAGAGAATCGAGATTCTTTGTGGTAGTTGATAAATTATTTTCCAACAATGCCCGAGCTTCATCAGTATCCTATTCAAGCATTGCATTAGCCCCCAACCACAGACACACTTTATCAGTAGGAGGAGCTGAAGCTTTGCAATACAGGCTACCTGCCATTAAGAATCTGGACTCCAGTGAATTGGTGGACTCGTCTTCCACATGTATTTTAGAATTTCTAAAGTCAGCCTAATTTCATGAATCTGACCTTTTAGCCTCCTTTTCTTTTGAGCAAGATTGAGTTCCATAAATTTATACTCCAGTACTGCTCATCCAGCTTCTTCAGTACTTTATCCACAGTCTCATTCCCAGGCTGAATCATAAAGGAACTCACATCTGCCACAAATGCGGCCTCAGGAATCCCTAGGTAGAGCCACTGCGGTCTCTGCAGCCACTTCTGAGCCACAGTCATCATTCTTGTCTGCCATCCTGGAGGAGCCAGCATGTGACTCCTTAGTGGTATTTTTTTTTTAATAGTCTTGTTGGTCAAGATCTGACTTCTACTTTCAGATCCTACTTGTTTACCTCATTGTGTGGTTTTTTTCCTCAGAGAGGTATGATCACCATATTTCAAACACCACAGATTTCCTCTGTTCCATTGCCTGCGGACTGAAATCCCAACTGTAATTGCTAGAATTTGTCTTTATCAGAGCATGAACTTTATATCATAGAAGCAATATAAAGTTAACATGAGATTAGACAGCTTGTCTTTTTTGGTGCTCAAAACTGATGGCCTCAAGTGGTAATTAAAAAAAAACCTTATTAAAGCATTTTTCAAAACAGTGTAAGATTGATGATAGCTATTGCTTACATCCTGTGAAAATGGGTTTCAGTTCCAGTGATGCTTTCTAGAAATAATTTTTAACAAAATTTTCACTTGGCATTGTTTAAAAAAATTATTAATTGTTCCTTCCTCAATATGATGCAGTTTTAATCAAGTAGCTTAAATATCATGCTTAATTATCCTCTTTTTCTGGAGATCTTATTTAAAACAAGGCACACAGCAGAAATAAAGGAGAAGAAAAATAGCTCAATAGCAATTAAGAATATAGAATTAGAACCGTTGCTAAGAATTATGACTCAACCTGTAGGATTTAAGAAAATCTCCTTAAAACACTAATTTCATGGTTCCACCCATCAGAGGATCTGTATCATTTTCTCTTTGTCCTGTGAGAGAGCTCATGAAAAAATCCTCATTTTAAGTGTTTAATGAGGAACAGAGCCAGAAAATACAGTTTTCACAGAAAGTAGGTTTTACATTGAATTTAGAAGATGGAAGTTTATATAATTTTAAATGATTAAAATTTAGATATATCTCAGGACCATAGTAGAGAGAAAAAGGACTATTCTGAATGATACTTGTATCCCGGGTTGTCTGAATCCAGGTGCCCTGTCTCTGCCGTGGTACTGCCATCTCCCCATATGACGACTCTGTGAAACTCTGGGAGATAGCAGTAGGTGTAAGAGCATTCCTGACCTGGAAGAGCTGACCATTTAGTTGGCAACACTAAAGATAAGTCACAAATAGCATACAACAAGGAACACCAGGGAACAATCACATGTTATGGAAGCACTTTTAAATGAACAGATTTGGGGACACTGACCCCACTTGGGGGTTCTGGGGTTGTAGCAGTCAAGGGGATGAGAAGTCCTCACAACACTTGAGCTGGGTCCTAAAGAATGAGGAGAGTTTTTCTGGCCCTGGGGGTGGGAGAAAGGATGGTTCAAGACAGTTCTAGAGCATCTTCAAATACATCATGAAGTTGGTGGGCTATGGGATGACCCCAAGATTTTAACCATGGTGAACAAGAGAACAAAAAAGGAGCAAGTATAAGAAAGTGAGGAAGAGTGGGATATAATGAGTTTAGTTTGGAGCTTACTGCATTTTAAGTGTGTGGGGATATTCAAGGTGAAAATGTCCATTCAACAGTTGGATATATAATATTGATCTGGAGCTTTCAACAAAAGTGGTAAGTAGAGATACAGATATTGGAGTCATTGGTGAGTGACGGTTCAACCAGTGGAGATGGCTGAGCTCATCCGGGGGGACATTTAATTCAAGAGGAGCAGTTAATGGAGAATAGCATCCCAGAGCACCAACACTTAACTAGCAGTTCTGTGGTATAACTAATGCTACCATTTATCTGCCTTATGTGTTAAGTGGGCTGTTAATGACTTGGCCCAAGAACCATGCCTCCATTTATAAAACTTTCTATGTGAAGTGCAGAGTAAGTTCAAGCAAATTACAAAAAACTCTGAAGCCACAAACTGTAAGATGGAGCTTGGGCATACTTTCTTTCACTTATCCTAACTGTATCTTTTTTACATAATGGCTCCAGTGTACTGAAATTTGGAAACCAGTTCCTAGCATAACCTGCCCATACACTTTGTGTTTTTGTTGCATTTGGGAATATCTTCAGCCATGCTTTATGGCTCAGGCCTACCTGGTTCATTTGTAAGTCAAGTATGATGGTTTTTGCCATTAACACAAACTTTGAGTGACTGTTGAGTGCTTGGCATGGTGCACTCAAGCACTCATGTCTCCTTCTTGTCCTCTACCTGCCACTGTGATTGACACCAGAGAAGAATTGTGGCGGATGCTGAGGTTTTAACTTTTCAGGAAACAATATTGGTGTCAAATTAGCAATTGCTTGTGGTGCCAGGAATGTTGATATGGTGAAGCTGTCAGAAACACCTCTTTCTAAAGCCTCTTGTGATGTTATTATTCTACAGTTCTTCGTCTAGTTTTTATTATAATATTTGTGAAGTGATTTATTATTTTTCTTTTTTGTTTCAAGTTCATTTGAAAGAGTTAAACACTAAACTTTGTTCTCTGGTATGTTCAGTATGTGTGACTATTATTAAAGACAGAAATATGATAATTACTATTTGGCACATACTGACTCCACACAGTGTCCTTGGTTTTATTCAGAAGGCACAAAAGAAGGAGCTGCTTCATTCTGTGAGAGCGGCTTTGTGCCTTCCAAAATCTCCTTAGTAACAGCAATGGTAACGTTGCAGGACCAATGAAGCCTCTGAGGAAGAAATTTCTTTTAGTAACTTAGTCTTTGTGTGGGGTTGATGGTGGTGGAGGGAGATGTTTTTGTTCCGTTAAGTACTGGGTTGTCCTAGCAGTTCAGGTTATGTTGGGGACAGTGAGCTGGGCTCATGAGGACTAGGCTGAGCAGAGAGCAGCTGAATGCTTGGGAAAGAGGAAGAGGAAGTGATTGTAGACTTTGGTCGTTCTCAGTACGTTCTGACTATTCTGCACTCCAGTCCAACTTTCAACTACCAGCACCAGTATTTATGTGCCTGAGTGCCTTCTCTTTTCTCTGGAGCCCATTTAAGCTGCCTACTTACTAACCCAGGAGTGTAGGAGAATTTATCACACCCAGGGGCCGGGGGCTGCAGCCTTCAATCAGTGATGGGCAGGAGTTGGTGTGTAGCTATCTCAGCTCCCTCACTCATTGGTGTGGATAGCTGATGTGTATACTGTACACTGGTGTTCCCAGCAGGGTTAAGCTCCAGTCACCCACAGTGGCAGCTGGCCTGACAGTACACTTCCCCTCTTTGTTCACTCAGTTCTCCTTCCCTTCCTTGTCTTACTTTTCCAATCTCCTATTGGGATTTGCCTTCTCCAAATAAACCCTTGCACTAGAATCTTTGTCTCAGGGTTTGCTTATGCAGAAAGCCAAGAACTAAAATATGGTACCTCTTCTTTCAGAGAGGAGGTTTCAGGCACCTGGCTTTCACACCTGCAAGATGGGTACCTACAATGATTAGGCAAGGAATCAAAGCTAAATCATTAGTTAAGTGGTCCACATTATGCTTGCTTACCTTGGATTTTTTTTTCTCTGTGTTTGCTGCTGACTAGCCCTCTTCTGCCAATACATTCTTTCTAACACTGGGCACAATTCAAACAACCAGGATTCTGTTTTCTAAATTACCGTTACATTCTAGCCTTGCCTTCCCCAGATGGTGCTAAGTCATCTTGATGAAGCATCAAATCTACCCAAGCTCTCGCATTATGTGTTTACTGCATTTCTTGTTTTATTGCCTGTAGATGAATACCTATTATTTCATCTGCCTGGCATCCCTATCCCTTCTCCTGGGATCAGTCACATAATTCCCTTTCCTAACCACATAATTCCATGGCACCTGCCAAGTCCACCAGCAGAAGTGGAGGGCTTCTGCTTGCCATCCTCTTCCTCCAAACATACGTGCTTAAAGAGTGAATGAATGTGAAGTGAAAAATGAGACAAGGGTGAACTTCTTTGAACTTGCTGTTAAAATAAAGGAGAAAGATAGGCTCTCAAACCTCTAGAAGGGGTTGAAGTCAAAGGAAGATCTTTCATATTTTTCATGTTTGACTTCAGACTGAACTTAGCAATCATCTTGACTCCTTCCTCTGATCTCTGTCCACCTTGCTCCTCCCCTTCCTAGCACCTTGATTTAGGTCTCAACTACTCTCCTAGGTTACTCAGACTTCCAACTTCCTGCCTCAAGCCCCACTCCTCTATCCTCCTTTAAATTGCTGCAGTGTTCTTTCTGAAATGCAAATCTGATCTTGTCGGTCTCTATTTACAGCCCTTCTGTGAATTCCCATTGCCCTCTGCACATCATTGAAATTCGTGTGGAGCCCTTCTTGTTCAAGCCCCTGCCTCCCTTTCTGGGCCTCTCTCTCTCCATTCATCACCTTGCAGGTCACACTCCATTCTTTATCATCCCACCGTTGGGGAACGCGTCATACACTCACTCCATGTCTTTGCAGATACCATGATTCCTTCCTGACAGTACTCCATCTTCCTCCTTCTGCCTCCTCCATGACCTAACAATCTCTTGCTGGTCCCTCAGGACTGGGCGGAAGTGTCACTTCCTCTGGAAAGACTTTCCTGACTCCCTCATACATGGATAAGTACACCTTGTATTTTACTATGGTAACACCTAATCAAACCATTTTCTAATGACTCAGGAATAGGACAGCTTGACTTGTGCCCCTGCAGTTTGAAGGGGTACAAAAGCTGATGTCTAACTTTCCTGGAAAAGTTCCAAAGTGAGAGATGGCTGGGTTTCCCCTCATGGCCCAGTGGGAGAAGAGGACTTTGGTGGGAGGGGACCGTTCTCCAGGGTTTAGGTGGGACAAAGGTGCAGGCTTTCTCCTGGGCCAAGTGGACACCTAGGCTTGAATCATCTGATGGAGTCCCAGCCCAATGGCACTGCTCAGTTGGGTAAAATGACAATAGAAAGAGTCTACCAGGGGTGTTTATAAATAGTTAACCAACAACTGCATCCTAGTCCCAGACTGCAAGGTAGTGTGGTGGGGGATCCATACAGGGGGCTAGGAAAACCCCATATATACTGGCCTTCATCAGGGCCGGTAAAGTTGCATAACTCTCCCAGGATTTTACAGCTAGGAAGTGACAAAGCTGGGGTTTGACCCTGATCCCACACGGTCAGGTAGGTGAGTGGTGGGACAGGGGTGACTGGGAGAGACCTCACACTGGGAGTGAAGACAGATGAGACATCAAGATTTCCTGGAAAAGTAGGTGGGGAACAAAACAACCCCAACTTGGGTGATATCCCTTCAAAAACTTCTATGGCAGAAAACTTACGGTTAGTGAAGAAGTGGGCACATGGCTACCTTTCTCTTTGGATTCTTTGATCCGGTCAAAAGAGTTTCCTTGAAAAACAGCTTCCCACATTAAGTCTAAGTGGAAGGAAACAAAGCTTAAGCTCCTCAACACGGCTGAAGTGTGGTCACTGAAGTGTCTTGGAGGAACATTGAACCCAGAACCGCCAGGACTCAGGCATCCACCTCAGCACGGAAACCGTGCCAGGGCTGAAGCTCAGGAGCAAACTAGTGGAGTTTATCCTTGTCGCCAAACAGGGTGCCCCCGGGGAAGGCAGACACGATCTTTGCATTGTGCCCCATACCATCCCAACTTGCCCCCAGGACAGCTTCAAGAATGAAGCTTGAGGAGAACCCGAGCAGACGAGTGCACTGTAGGGAACCTGGCTTGGACATTCTGCCGGAGTTTTAGTCTTCGATTGGGAGCCGCTGGGGGTGGGGGAGAAGCCGCGGAGCTCGCCGAGCAGGAGCGCGTCACTGTCGTCGCCAGAGACACCGCGCTGCCCAATCGGTAGAGGCGCAGGGACACAAAAGTGAGGTACCAGCCCGAGCGCGCTGATTCAAGGCTGGAGGCCAGTAGCGAGAGGGCGACCTCCAGGCGCTGAGAGACCCAGGGTCCCTCCCCCGACAGCCCCGCACCGCCCTCAGCCAGGCGGGGACACCCGGACGGTGGCTCCTGCAAAATGGTCCCTCACTGGGTACTGCTCCTTCTCCTCCCCTTAGTGGGAGCCACGGAGCTCTCCGAGGGCCAGGCGGACGACCTGGGCCTGGCGGCAACCCTGGCCACACCCAACACCTCGCACTTCTTCTGGAACAACTACACCTTTTCTGACTGGCAAAACTTTGTGGGCCGGCGGCGCTACGGGGCTGAGTCCCAGAACCCCACGGTGAAAGTCCTGCTCATTGTGGCTTACTCCTTCATCATCATCTTCTCGCTCTTTGGCAACGTCCTGGTCTGTCATGTCATCTTCAAGAACCAGCGAATGCACTCTGCCACTAGCCTCTTCATCGTCAATCTGGCTGTCGCAGACCTAATGATCACGCTCCTCAACACCCCCTTCACTTTGGTAAGGCCGGGGCTGGGCCGGCTCCGCGCTCTCTCTCAGGGCCTTAGCTTTCAATTCTTTCTCCTGGCTCCGTCCTTCTCTGTTTGCCCACCCTCCACCGGGCCACCGCTACTTCCCTCCTCGTTTCTCTGCGCTCTCCCTCTTCCGCCTTTCTGTCTTAATCTCCCCTAGTCTCTTTCCTCTCTTGCCTTCTCATCTTTAATTTCTCAACTCCTGTTTTTCTGTCTTTTTGTCAGTCTGTCTCTCTTCATCTCTCTTTTCTGTCTCTCTGTGTCTTCATCTTTTATCCTTTCTGTGCTTCTGTTTGCTTGTCTCTGTTTCTCTTTTTATCTTCCTCCCTTCCTCTCTGACCTTTCTTGTCCGGTGTGTTCCCCCTCCCTCTCCTTCTCCGTCTTCCTCCTCCCTCTCCCTGTCCCTCTCCCTCTCTCCCACCTTCTGAGCCAGAGCTTCTGCAGCTGGTGACATTGGGATAATGATTTTAGTGTCTGCAGCCAGTTGTGAATGAATGATCATTTCCTATTTAATTTTAATGTCACTGTGCATGAGCTTGTTTGATAATTGAGCAGTAAATCAGAGCCCCTTGAAATGTCAGCAGAGTTGGTTAGGTTACCTGCCCCTCCTTCACCAGAGTGCAGCCCATTAAATACACCCACCTCTGGGATGCTGCTTTCTGCTACAGCTGAAATATCAAACAATTGCTAATTGTTAATGGAACCTTACACGCATTTTCCTAGACCACTTCTTTACATTTCTTTTCTGTGCTTTGATAGTGTCACCATGCATGAAGTGTGTGTTGGGGAAGGGATTGGGCCCCAGAGCTGGAGCTGGCCTTGGGCGTCTGCACATGGGTGGCGGGTGAGCCTCCTCCCCAGCTTTCGCTGCTGGGCATTCGTAGTGTCATTTTTGTCCCTCTGTGACTTGTGAGTGGGGTGCTCATGGATGATTTGAGACTATGAGAGCTTTGAGCAATGATGATGACAGCTAAATCTTATGCTTTTGTAGCATGAGCTTTTTCAATATGTAGAATAACAGTTTGTAGAATTTGAGTTATTACTAAAGTAGTAGCCCTTCATATCTCTTTGTATCTCATTGTCACTCTGTCTTTGTCACATTTTAAAACTACTTTCTCTTGTCCTCACGTATGAAAACATTATTCACATTTTGTAGATGAGGAAACTAAGGTCCAGAGATATTCAATCCCTTGTCCAAGGTCACCTGATTAAAAATTGGCAGAGCCAGAGTAAGAATTACTTCCCCTGACTCAAGTCCACTAAGCCACTACTCTTGGACCATGTTAAGCTTCTACTGCTCCGAACCATGGCCTTTCCCTGTCCTCCTTCCAGCCTATATCTAAAGGATTCCTGGCCACTCAGGATCCTCTAGGCACTAGCCAAAGACAAAGGGGCTTCCAAATACCCTTGCCTCCCTCCCTCCCACTCCCTCTGCTGCCTTGAAGCACAAGAGAGTGCATGTCTGACTCCCCTTGACTCCCCGCTTAGCTTCTGACCTGACAATCTGCAATGCTGGATTTGGGCTGGGCCACCCAGGCTGGGAACTGAAGGGTTCCAGGGCATGGCCTTGTGCTGCTGCCCAGAGCAGGATGTATGGCTAGATATGTAACAGACATGAAGGTAGGTGGGGAGGGAGGCCACGACCGCAGGCCAGGCTGCAACCAAGAGCTGGCAACCCCTGCCTCGGGGGATCTCCTGTGAGAGAGGGGATGTCAAGGTCTTGAAAGTACCATTTCCAGGTTGATCCAAAGCAATGTGACCTTCAACCTGACCCATGTACCTGTCCCACTCCAAACTCCCATCAGAGCTTACAAGGTGCTGGCAACCCAGAGTGAAAGTGTTGAGAGGAGGGTCTTCTAAAACTTCAGCCAATCTTCTCCACTGGATAAGATGCCCTGACTTCAGGCCGGTTGATGACAATACTCTTCCTCCCGGGTCTCTCTTAGTGTCCTCTTTACATACTATATCAGCATAAAATCTAGCTCTGGTCATCAGGAGAACAACACTTACAGTTCCCATGGCAGAGACATACACAGAGTGTGGTGCAGCCCAGAGGAGGGAGTCATCCATCTTGACCTGCCCAAGACCCATGAGAAGGTCAGAGGAAGGTCCTTACAAAGAACATGACATTTCAGAGGCCAGGATGAGTAGGAACTTCCCAGGTCAAGATGAGTGTTCAATGCAGACAGAGGGACCTGGGAGAACAAAGACAAGGGGCATCAAAGTTCATGTTGTGTTGAGGGACTACTCAGTGCCTCAGTGTAGCTGGAGCAATGGGGGCAGGAAGCACCATGGAGGAGGTAGCAGGGCAGGGGAGAGGGGAGGGAGGCCAGAAAGAAAGCCTGGGCCCAGGCTCTGAGTGGGCCTGGGTGATCTTAAGGCATCTGGCTCCTCAGGGCCATGATGGTTCTAAGTGGGAAGGTAATGATATGGTTTAAGAAAAATACGATCAGCAAATGCATTGAATATGGGAGGTGAGGGGTAGGCATAGCTAACGATTTCCAGCTCTGTAATGTTCCTGGACTGCTCAGAAGCCCACGTTGCACCTTCTTGCCGATTCCAAGCTTAATAAAGCCCATGATCTGTTGGTCCGGTTTCATGGTCTAGCCAAAGTTGTCCCTCATGTCCCTCATGACTGTTCCACACACTCCAGCCCAAACCATTCCACCCCAAATTCCCCAAACAGGTCCTGAGATTTCAGGTCCAGTGCCAAGTCATGCTTTGTTCTTCCCCATGTGCAAATCCTACATGTCCTTTAAAGCTTATCTCAAATGTCTCATGTCATAATAATGACAGTTGGCAATGCTATGGACTAGGTACTGTTGTACTTACTTTGTATATGGCATCTCTTGTTTGAATTTCATAACAAGCATGTGAAGAGGGGTAGCCCCATTTTATAGATGAGGAAAGTGAGACTCATAGGGCCTAAGTGCACTGCTCAAGGTGACAGGTATAAGTGGCAAACACTCTGCTGTAAACCACTGCACAGTATTCCTTCTGTTGGGCTGACTTGCTCTATTTATTTCTATCATTTCTCTGTCTCTGTCCACTCCCTCCCCTGCCTGGTGGCCCCAGTGCCCTTTGCCTGAGCCTTCTATAGGGCATTAAATACCTTCTGTATTTTATCCAAGGTACTTGAGCCCTCCTTTGCCCAGAATGGAAGCTCCTTTGTCAGAATCAATGCTTGACCTGTCTCAGGCACGGGACGTTACTCACAGGATCTGCTCAAGCATGATTGAGTGAGCAAATAGCTCTGGATGATGTGCGACGAGGCCTAGACCTGCCCCTAAAGCCTTACACTGTCCAGGGGGCTTGTCTTCTCTTTCTCCCCCACTACCCGCCTCCGCCCCTGCCCTTGCCCACACACCTTCAGGCCTCTGGCTCTACTTCCCAAACGATGTATTGCGAGGCCTGCATAGCCAACATTTGAGAGCATAGCCCACGTGCTGTGCTGTGACTTTTTAGTTGTGTCTTCTCCATTATTCTGAACTCATATGGGCCAAGAATTAATTTATTATTGCCATAAAGATAGCTACTATTTATTCCTTTTTTAAATTTTATTTGTTTATTTGTTAGAGAGAGGAGAAGGGAAGGAGAAAGAGAGAAACATCAACGTGTGGTTGCCCCTCACACGCCCCCTACTAGGGACCTGGCCCGCAGCCCAGATGTTTTCCTGACTGGGAAATGAACCTGTGACCCTTTGGTTTGCAGGCCAGCACTCAATCCACACCAGCCAGGTGTTTTTTTTAAAATAGTTACTATTTATTTCTAATAATATCTTTCTAGCAATCTGCCAAACATGTGTCCCACCCTTTATAGACTTTTAAAACACTTAATCCTTACATAAGCCTACAAGGTAGAGATGTTTAAGCCTTAATTTTTTTATATATGAGGAAAATTAAGTTCAGAGAGATGACATACCTTGCTCAAGGTGACACAGCTAGAAACTTATAGAGGTGGGAAGGCTGAGTTACTAGGGGACAGGACTGGTGGACAAGGAAAGCTGAGATGAGGCTGTAATGACCCAGGTGAGAGATGATGGCAGACTTCATTAGGGCCATGACCTTGCAACTGAAGCCAAAGCCCATGTCTTTTCCACGCTGTCCTGGCACCTAATAGTGCCTGGACCCAGCCACATGATTAGAGTTTGTTTAATTGAATAATTGACAATGAGTCATGCTAGAGAAAATCATGTGTGACCCTCAGTTCAGCTGTGAAGAGTGGAAGAGGGAGGAGCTAGAAGAAGCCTTCGAGGCATGTTCCACAGAGACCACGGGGTTGGGGTGGGGGCTGTCAGGGTCAAGGCCTGTCTGTCTCCTCACATCTGTGGGCTTGTTTCCAGGTCCGCTTTGTGAACAGCACATGGGTGTTCGGGAAGGGCATGTGCCACATCAGCCGCTTTGCCCAGTACTGCTCCCTGCACGTCTCAGTACTGACACTGACAGCCATTGCCGTGAACCGCCACCAGGTGAGGGCACCTGTCCCCAGCGCCCTGTCCTTCTCTCTCTGCCTTGGTTGTCCAGAGGGGTGTGGGGCCCTTAAGACAGTATTTTAGCCTATTTTCCAATGAATGCATTTGTCTCATTGACCAGTCTGAGTGCTTAGGTTAGGTATATTAATCTCTTTGTGCTAGGTGCTGCAAAAAGTTGGCCTCATTGCTAACATCTCAGAAATTAATGATCATGCTTTATGGGTAGATAAGCAAACCTGGAAAATCACAGATGAAAAGAGTGGCAAATTACTATAGGCTGGAGACAAGGCTCCTGGCTGAGAGATGGGTACTCCATTGCCCAAGCTGCTGAGGAGGAAAACCATCTCGGGCATCCGGGGGTATCAGCAGGCATTGGGGTGGGACAGGCCTGCCCCATCGGACACGCATGGGGGGATGTGGGGAAGGGAACTGAAGAAAACCTGAGAGTGTCCATCCCAGAAGAGGATGGCTCAATGGCAGGCGTCTTACACTAAGTAACTCAACGAACCCATGTTGTATACTTGGGTCTCTGCTGAATCAAGGAATGGAGGCTCAGAAAAGTGCATATGCAACTTTTCCAAGATCACATGCCTGGCGAATGTTGAAGCTAGGATTAGGACTGAGGTCTGTCGGGCTCTAAGCACATGCCCTGCTTAGTAGTTCACCCTGCTCTGAGAAGTCTCAAGGACACCTACAAGTGCCACCAGGGCAAAGAGAGAGAATTTATTCTGAGTAGCTCCAAGAGGTGCCACAAGTACCAAAATACAGGAGGCTTCAAGATGCAGCTTAATATGAGGGAGAGTTTTCTCAAAGAAGTGTTTGAAGGTGCGCAGAGCTGCCTGGGGAGGCAGTGAGTTTTATGTCATTATTCACAAAAGATCTGATAGGGGTGTTTTAGAGAACATTCATGTGTCTGATAGGGAACCGAACTTGGCAGACCCCTGCAGTGCCGTCATTTTGACATTTATATTGCAGACGCTTTGGTGCAAATGTTTGCACACAAATGTTTCCTGCCTTTTCTTAACCTTCTCCCTTAATTCAGCAAGAAGGACTCTGGACTGCCTGGCCTATGCTCTCCCATGTAACACAGCGAACTGAGAATTGACCTTTGTAAAGGTGGGTCTGAGGAACAGGGGAGGTTTTGCCCACACTGACCATGTGGCTGTGACACGTACCCGAACATGGGACCCTGTCCCACAGCCATTGGAGTCTTTGAGCAGTGTCTGGGGCCTCTGACCCAGGCTTCCACTCCCTTCGGCGACCTGAACAGCAAAGGCGTGTGAGGGGCAAAGATGGCAAAGTCCAGAGTAGTGCTGGGCTGCTTCTAAAGCCTGGTCACTTCTTCCTATAAAACCTTAAAAAGCTTGGAGAACACATGCAGAGGACACATGCAGAATATCCAGTGTGTCTTGGGATGGGGCCCTGAGGCAGTGGCAGCTCTTTATGACCTTTGCCCTTGACTCTGGACTCACCTGTCCCAAACTGACTTATTCAGGACATAGTGATTCTAATCTTAACGTGAGGATGTTGTTAAATTCCTGTTTTTAAAAACTTTTAGAATAATCAGTTGGCAAACAGTAGCAATTCCAAGATGCTTTTCAGCCTGAAGCCTATAATGCTGGCTTTATTATAGACCTGGGAAAGCTGGGGTCCCCTGCAGTTTTAGTAATGGCTTTCATAAACAGTGCTGTGGACTCCCAATAAATGTCAGTGCAGCTCCCCACAATCAGTGGTGAGAGTCTCCCCTCCATGACTGTCACCCTCAGACCCTCTTGGAGCCCTTTGTAACCTAAAGGGTCTAGAATCCCGGGAAGATGAGATCAGATCTGGAGGTGGAGGCTGGCCAGGGCTGGTCCTCTGCCAGCCTTGCTGTGGGGCTGTGGGTGTCCTGAAAGCAGACCCTGTCCTTTGTCCTTCCTCACCCCCTCACTGCACCTTGGTCCTGCCACATAGGACCTTCAATAGGCATTTGGACTGCCTGGGGTCTCTGAGTCCAGATGACACCTTTCCACCCATGGGGGTGGGCTGTGGGGTGGCACAGCTCAAGGGCTCAATAATAAATTAATGGGCACTTTTCCTTATTACTAGAACTTACATGCTTTATTGTGACAGGTCATCTGGATTTCTCATTTGATTCAAAACTTCTTTAGCCAGTGGTGTAGTTTGCTTGTTTTCCAGGTCATTATGCATCCGTTAAAACCCCGGATCTCCATCACCAAAGGTGTCATCTACATCGCAGTCATCTGGACCTTGGCTACCTTCTTTTCACTCCCACATGCTGTCTACCAGAAATTATTTACCTTCAAGTACAGGTGAGATTGACTAGTAGGGAGCAGCCTGGGTACTCAGAGGACTTTGGCAGAGGGGAGTGGAGCCCTCTCTCAGTTTCAGAGTTGCCAGTACCTGATGCACGAGCTGTTCTCTCTGCCTCTCACTTTCTCTTCTCTGCATTTTTTCTACTTTTTCTCATCTTTCCTCCATAACAACTTTAGCTTCCTCCTTATTCTCTGACCTGTTGGTCTTCAAGGCCAAGGCAGTATTGATTAGCTACTGTCACAGGGAGCAAGTACTCTCACAGACTGAGCTTTGAAATCACCAGTCCTTGTTTAAGTGGGGTTGTTTAAATTCTCTTCTACAACCTACAAACAAAATATGTATCTGTGTGTCTGAGGCAAGATGCTCTACCTCCCCCTACCTCTCATTCAGGTTTCTTTCTCATACACTCTCACAGAATGAGAATTTCCTTCAAAGCACTCAGTTTTTTAAATGTAAGCACTCGTGTGTGCTACTAGTTTATAAAGGCAAATGCCCCCACTAGATTGTAAGGTTGGGGAGAACTGGCCCCATTTCTGATTTTGCTACCTTGGTATCCCTAGCACCTAACTTACCTGTCCCCATGTAACAAGCCCTGAACCAATATTTACTGAATGAATGAATGAGCTTGGAGTGATTTTTGTCAGTTCATAGTAGTTTTAGATGTGGTTCCTTAGAAACAAGCCCTGAGATAAAGGAAGGCCACTGTGCCTGTGATTTTTAAAGGAAGTGCTTCCAGGAGTAATGGGTAAGGGAGTGGGGAGGCAGGACAAGGAAGTGGGAGAGCTTCAGGAAGGGTACAATTTGGAAGGAAGCTGCAGGCTGCTCCTCGGGGAGCTCTGGTGACAGAGTTTGCCAGCCTGGAGGCAACTGGAGCTGTGCTTTCATTTCCAGACCTCCCTCGGGCAAACGCCACGTCAGGCTCTTAGTGGATCTGTGGGAAGTATCTTCAGCAGCCCTAGGATAGTCCTAGGCACCTACAAAGGTCACAGGTGCCAGCTATTTTTGGGAGGGTAGGCAGGAGCTCTGGGCCTAGTACTCTAGACAGGTAAAGGGGGTCTGAGGGGATCTGGGGGGCACTGCTTGCATGTCCCCCAGTGGCCACGTGCTGCCCTGCCTGAAACAAACACACACTCGCCTGTGACACAGCAGGGTCAGGAGAACAAACTCTGAAGGCCAATTTCAACTCACCTAAAAGGCTCCCTCCCGAATCCTAGGATACAGGGATGAATCACACACCCAAACCCGCCAGCCCACAGACTCCTCATCTGCCTTCACACATGGAGGGCTATTTTTTCCCACTAATGAAAGCAAGGAGAGTTCTTTCTTTCGCTAGTGATGACCATCATCACTATCACAAGAGCAACAAGCATGTGGAGTGATGAGAAAACAGCCCGTTTGAGTTGTTGCCTAGGTATCCTACAGTCTGAGAACCTGCTCACACTGTCTGGACACTTGGATAAGGACTGGAGCTGAGGATCCCGCCACAAGCTCCTGCGTTGCTTTCCTGGGGCACCTTTTAAAATGACCCCCCAGAGGTGAGCCTACAAAAAAGGAGTGACTGCTCCCTCCGCCACCTTGTAATAGGTGCTTACTGCCCTGCTCTCTGTCTCCGGCTGGCTGAGGACCTGGGAGGGAGGACTGCCCTTCCCCCAGCTCACTGCACCCCTGTTCTGGGATTTGTGAGTTCTAAATCTTGTGACTTTACTTCCTTTGTGTGAATGTATTGAAACGGTGCCTTTAAAATGGCCCCAGGGTTTTTTCAGTTCCCCAAAATGGGAGCCTGGAGACCTAGGGAGTTGCCTGCTACCCCATGTGGATGGCTTGTGCCTCCTCATTCAGCAGGTCATAATCTGCATATTCTTAACACACGAGCTCTGGCTTTTCCAACCCACGTGATGATTCCTAAAAAGCTTGGAGAGGACTGGGTAGATCGCATAGAAAATACCTATTTTATTCTGGTATTGCCACTTCCATTATCAAGACCCATCATGCACTTTGCCCATTGCCGATTCCTTAGTTTCCCTCTGCAATGGGAATAGGTGGCCCAATGGGGAATTTCTGAATACGCTGTGCTCCCAGGATGAGTTAGTTCTAACACGAAGAACACCAGTGTTGCATTCATTTAATGAACAGATATTTTCTGGGCCTCTATTATGGGCTAGAAATAATACAATGTTAAGAGGACACAGAGAGATCCAGGTCTATTCCTTCTCTTTATAGAACTCCCAGCCTAGTGGGAAAGCCAGAAATGTAATCAGATATTAGGCTGCAGCATCAAAAGTGCTGGAACGGATGTACCAGGAGCCCAGTGGAGGGGAGGCTAGTGCTTCTGGGGCCGAGGCCTTTCTAGACTAATTGCAGCCCCTTCTTCTCGCTCTGTCTCCGTATCTCTGTGTCTGTGTCTCTGTCTGTCTCTCCCCCTGCCCTCAGTGAGGACATTGTCCGCTCCCTATGCCTGCCAGACTTCCCTGAGCCAGCTGACCTCTTCTGGAAGTACTTGGACTTGGCCACCTTCATCCTGCTTTATGTCCTACCCCTCTTCATCATCTCTGTGGCCTATGCCCGTGTGGCCAAGAAGCTATGGCTGTGCAACACAATCGGTGACGTGACCACGGAGCAGTACCTGGCCCTGCGGCGCAAGAAGAAGAAGACCATCAAGATGCTGATGCTGGTGGTGGTCCTCTTTGCCCTCTGCTGGTTCCCCCTCAACTGCTATGTTCTTCTCCTGTCCAGCAAGGTCATCCGTGCCAACAATGCCTTCTACTTCACCTTCCATTGGTTTGCCATGAGTAGCACCTGCTACAACCCCTTCATCTACTGCTGGCTTAACGAGAACTTCAGGGTGGAGCTGAAGGCATTACTGAGCATGTGCCAGAGGCTGCCCAAGCCTCAGGAGGAGCAGCCACCCTCCCCAGTCCCTTCCTTTAGGGTGGCTTGGACTGAGAAGGGCAATGGCTGGAGGTCTCCAGTAGCCAACAGTCTCCTGCCCTCCCCCCAACTGCAGTCGGGGAAGACATACCTGTCGTCTGTGGAACCCATTGTGGTGATGAGTTAGAGATGGTTGGGAAGCGGCAGGGGCAGGGCTCTGTCTCCAGCGGAGACTGGGAAAGGGCCTGAAGGTAGGGCCTGGGAAAGAGCCTGTCCTCTCATACGTGCCCTTTGTCATGCTGGAAACAAGTTCCTGCAGAAGCTGTAGGACTCTTGAGTTCTTAGGAAACTGCTTAGCTTCCTAAGCCATGTTTGATGTAAAAACTGAAAGGCATCTACCAACTAGATACGTGTTTATGAATTCCTGTCTCGGAAATGTTATGAGGCATATCAGCCTGGTTCACTGAGCCAGTGAACAGGACAACTTCAGCGCAGATGGAGGCTGAGTCAGGCAACTGCCTCACCGCCCTCCCTGCCACTGAGCATCCATTAAAGGACACCTGATTCATACTTTGTGTGTGACTGACCCAGATGCACAGAGCTGTGTTTGAAGAGGGTTCATTGGCCAGTGTAAGATTAGGGAGCCAGAGCTAGCATGGAGGTTTTTACCCTCACTTTCTGAAATCACTGGACCAGAATGAATCACAATTCTGTTGTGGCTTGTCCTGATATGTGACAAGAAAGGACCAATTTGGTTCTTTAAAAAAAAAAAAGGAAAATGATTATTAAAACTTTGGAAGATTCAGAAAAGCACAAAGAAGAAAATAAAAATCATCCCCTTCTCCTACCACTTGTGATAAATTGTTAGCTGTGGATTTATTTGCAAGTTTTCTTTTGTGTGTGCACTTTTCATTTCATTATGAATTGTACTTTTCCATGCAGAAACACAGGGGCGTAGCAGAGAACTCTGGAGTGTCTCTCCCAGAAATAGTGTCCACCAGAAGAGTGAGAAGAGGTAGGGGAGGAACCCAAGGAGAAGACTTTCATGGAGTGGACAGACTGCTTTCATCTTATAGTCAGTGGTGAGGGGCCTGCCTGAATCACCTCTTCTCAGATGTCAGCCATCGTTGAGCTGGGTAGCAAAACTCATCCAAGAGGTGTATGTCCTTTTCTCCTGCAATCACACAGAGCAAGGGGTGGGAACATTGTCCTGTTTTCACAGGGGATGAGGGAGCAGGCCTTCAACATGCTAGAAATCATTGTGCTTAGACACCTCACCCCCCAACCTGTGTACACAGGCCATTTCTCTGTCTTGTCTGAATAATAAGGCTTCTTCATTGTCCACGTCATCCTGGCAGGTCACACGTCACTTACAGAAACCTGTGGCATCCTGATAATCCTTAAGGACTCAACTTGCCAGAGAAATCTCTTTCCAGAGACTGAGAGTTTTCATCACCTGCCATCTGGTCCTAAGTGACTCACTGTGTCACACAGAAGAGAGGTGTGTCAGGCAGAGTAGAGCTTGACTCGCCAGCCCTTCACAATTGCCACTGTCACTGGTTTTAGGTTTCCTTCTAGCACCAGACAGATCCAGGGAGCAAAGCATGGATATGGAGCTGAGTGGAAACTGAGGTTTGGGGAGAAGGGGTTTGTTTGTTCAAGGTTCACTTAGATCTCGCGGCTAATGGAAACTGAATTTGGTCATATTACTTGCTTCCCTATAATGAGCCATGAGGTTTTGTTACATTCTTCTATTCTTGAGGATGTTTGGAAAGTTCAGGACATAAAGTTTGAAAAATCATCTTCTGAACAGTGGTAAAAAAGTGACTTTCATGGAGCAGAGAGAGTTTTCTGAGCCCGTAGGGATCCCCAGATGGACTTTTTCTGGCCAAATGGCTCCCTTGTCTGTGTCTGTTGTCTCTGTAGTATTGAGAATTTTATCTTAATGCTGCCACGGAAACTCTATGAACCAGGAAGAGAGCAGGAAGCAGAGCCACAATGTCATTGAACTTTGCCCCCTCTCTCTGAGAGCATCTAGAAATATGGCCGAGTCACAGAGAAGCCTTTTCTGCGGAAGGACTCACGGCGGGCCCATTAGGTCTGTCCCCCGCCCCATGTCCCCTACATGCTTCAGAGCAAAAAGTGATTTGTATTTGTGAACATGAATTTTGTCAAACTGAGTCTTTCCAATGTGCTATAATGAGGACTTTATTGTAAATTGCTCCAGTCCCAATAAAATCATTTTGGGTGTGTGGACTGTGCTTCTCAGGTGTGTGATTAGGTCACAGTCGGTAGCCTCTAAAAGGGGATCCACACAGGTCAGACGAAGAGAGCATGGGGAGCCCCTGCCCACACCCCTGCATGTTACAGCTGAGGCAGTGCAGACACTGAGATGGCGAAGAGCCAACTGAAGACCTCGGACTCAGTGTGGTGCTTCTTCCACTGCGCTGGCTGCCAAGTCCCCTCTCTCGTGATCAGGAATCTGTGCTGTGTATTTTAACTGGGGTTCCATCAGACTCTTGGAGATTCCGGAGGAGGTGAAGCTGCCAATCAAGCCTTGAGAGCGGGTCTCCCCCTGGCAGTGCGCAGTGTGTACCACATTCCTGCGTTTACCAGGATGTCTGCCCCGCTGGGCCCGGAGTCCCCCTGTCCTGCCAGATGAGCTGAGTAGGAGCCTCCACTGCGTACATAATTACCATGATGCCATCCACAGCCCAGGAAAGCGATTTTAAATAATTTCACAGAAGGTTGTACATAGGGGTAATTTACTGAGCCCCCCTCAGAGAAAATTTGAAAGAAAAATTAAAAGCAGAGGAGAAGGAGAAGGGAACTGAGATTTGCAAACACCTACTATGTGAGATACAGTACTGAATGTTTGTGAGCTCATGATCTCATTCACCTTAATGGCAATTCTCCAAGGTGGACATTATTATTTCTACACTGCAGATGAGGAAACTGAGGCTCAGCTAACAATCACACAGCAAAATTGGGAAAGTGCTACTTCTTGGAGATTAGGTTCTGACAGGACATATAGAAAAGAATCTTAATATGTTTTGAATCCAATGTTTTATATATTTCCTTGATTATGAGATATTTTTTGGATAAAACCTGTTAACTGCCCTAAAACCCAGTGCTTGAATTACATGCTTTGGGAAGTGCTTGACTTTCCCGAGACCCCTTGCAGCTCTGTGGCCAATGAGGCCTTGGTTCTAACACAGGCAGGAGGACCCCGTGCTGCCTTGTGAGCTCAGTTCTGGTGAAAAGTGACTTCCAAACAAGTCCTAAGTGACTCCCAGATTGCTGGTGCCCTGCTTGCCTGCCCCTGGCAGGCTGCCAAGGCAAACAGTACAGCTGTCTCAGCCAGCCCAGGCCTCGGGGTCCTCAGATAGCACAGGCAGACCTCAGCTAGCCCGCAGTGCTCCAGGCTGGTCATGCTGTGCCTCTGGGGCCTCTGAGCCACTGTGCAGGCTCTGGGCTCCAGGGTGATGGGACCTGTGCCAGAGTGGGCTGGTGGGAGACTACGAAGGTTAGGTCTTGAGCAACCACTGTCTTCGAAGGTTGTTTGAAGGTGGTAGAAGATGCTCCTGCTGCTGTGGGATCATGTTGTCAGCATTTTGCTTTGGCATCTCTGTGTGCTTGTCACCCATCCTCCGCCCTACCACTTGCTCTCATTTCAAGGAGTGGTTAGGGAAGGCATAAATAAGATACTCCTTTGTGCAATGCTGGATGCACTTTGAAAAAAAAAAAAACAAAACACAGTGGTGTTTAATGTGAGTAAGCCCTGGGGTTCAGTCCCTTTCTGAGGTTTTGTTGCCTCTCTTGCTGAGAACAAGCTGTCTGCTGCTTCACGGAGGCAGAGTGCTTGATGTTAACAGAATCCGATCCAGGATACCATATTGCCTTTAGTCATCAGGTCTCCTTAGGCTCCTCTGGAGCCAATCAGACCTGTCCACAGTGTCCCCAGGCCCCAGAGGACACATATCAAGCTCGCAAGGAAGCTCCTTTGTTAGGTTTGAGATGAAAAATATAGAACCTCATACTTCTCATCAAAATGGGGAGAGGGTACCAATAGGCAACCAGCTCTCTCCAAAGAATTTTTCCCATAAATTTCTCTCCTCCAAATCCAAGCCCTCTCTATATGCTCGATTTACCTTGATTTTACAAGAAAAAACGTATTGCCCTGGCCATGTGGCTCAGTTGGTTGGAGTGTCATCCTGTACACCACAAGGTTGTGGGCTCCATCCCAGCCAGGGTGCATACAGGAGGCATCTGGTGGATGTTTCTCCCTCACAGTGATGTTTCTCTTCCCTTGTCTCTCTCTCTCCTTCCCTCCCTCCCTTTCTCTCTCTCAAATCAATAAACATACCCTCAAAGGAGGATTTTAAAAAAATTTTTGTTTAAAAGAAAAAAGGTATGGTTTGAGGTCTGTCTCATGTTCACTGTGGTGTCCAACTGATAAGCAAAGAATTGGTCCCTCAGTGAAACTGAAACCAGAAGGGACCAATTTTAACATCCCATGTAACATTCTTAGATGCTGGGGTTTGGAGGCTTCTGTGCTTGGCAGAGAGCAGGCAGTCCACCCAGATGTGACCACTTCAAAGGAAGAGCTGTCTAGCTCTGCTCTTCAGAAAGCAATGTTCTCAGCCAGAGGCTTGATTTTCCTCTCAGGGAAACTGTAATCTCTACTTTTCCTTATTATGGGAGGTTTTGCTGAAGTGCCTTTTCTCACCTAAATTTGTTTTATTGAAGTTCCTTACCTCTGTCAGATTCTAAGAGCATTTATTTGGCTATCACTCCAAGACTTCTCATTTCTTCTTGTAGATCCAAGATTATCTATAACTATATCTATCTCTATACATCTCTATTTCTATATCCTTATCATCTATATATCTATCATCTATTTATCTATATTCTCTATCTCTGTCTATCTACCCCTCAAAAACCAGAATTATCTTCTGGAGCTCTGGCCCCTTGTAGTACACACTTCCCCTGCTAGGTGGGTGTTCTAGGAAACCATCTGTGTTAGTGGACCAGCTAACATTGTAAGAGGCTGCATTCGCCTTCAGTGAATTTGTTTTGAAGACTCTTTCAATGCATTTGCCCATTTCATGATGGGTGATTTACAAGTGCACCTGCCCACACCTTGCTGAGTGTTTATGACCCTGAGTGGCATGACCCTCAGGCCCCACCCTCCCTATTCACCTGATCTTGTCCCAAGTGACATTTTTTGTTTGTTTGTTTGTTTGTTTCCCTGGATGAAAAAGTCCTCAAAGGGAAATGTTTTGCCAATGTGGAAGAGTTGAAACAAAAAACAGCAGAAGCACTAAAAACAGTTCAAAAACTGCTTTGAGCAGTGAAAAAAAACCATCTTGATAGATGTATTGCATCAAATGGAGAGTACTTTGAAGGTGACAGGTTTAAACATGTAAGAATAAATACACAATTTTTAATAAATAATTTCTGTTTCTTTTGGAGTCCCCCCTTGTATATAAAAACTTTTTGTGGAGCTCATCCTACAATCGTACTAAACCAGACTTCATTCTAGTAGATTTTTTGGTGGATTCTTTAGGACTGTCTGTGCACACGGTCATGTCATCTGTACATAAAGACGATTTCTCTTCTATCTGATATATATGACTTGCATATCTTTTCTTCATTTTATTGTGCTAACTAAATTTTCCTGTACAGCAGTGAACAGAAGTGGTGAGCATGGGTTTCAGATGTATTGTTTAGTTTTATGATTTTCAGTTGGTTCCAAATTTTGTCCATTCTAATAGGTGTGTAGTGCTAACTTGTTTGAATTTTCATGACGACAAATAATAGGGAGCGTCTTTTCATGTGCTCATTTGCCATCTGTGCATCTTCTCTGGTGAGGTGTCTGTTAAGGTTTTTGGCCCATTTTTAAATTGGGTTTGTTTGCTTAGTGTTGAGTTTTAGTTCTTTCTAACACTCCATCAAGATGTGTCTTTCACAAATATTTTCTCCAAGTTTGTGGTTTGCCTTCTCATTCTCTGGACATGACCTTTCACAGAGAAGTTGTTTTAAATAATTTTGTCCCATTTTTGTGCTTTTTATCTTCAAGAGCAATTGTCAGAACTTTCTCTGCCACCACAGACATCTCCTCCTTCCCTTCTTTGATTATTTTTTATAATTTCTACTTTTTTACTGAGATTATTAATCTGTTCACTCACTATGAGTATATTTTCCTGTAAAATATTTGAACGGTTATGTTAGTGGCTGCTTTAAACTTCCTTGTCTACCTTTTTTCAACATCTAGGTTATTTTAGAATTGTTTTCTATTGGTTGATTTTTCTCTAGAATATGGGTCATATTTTTATTTTTTCTTTTTGCCTTTTTGGTGATTTTTCATTGATTAATATTATGATGGTATGATGAAGACACTCTGGATTTTATATTTCTATGATTAAGTGTGCTTTTGGTTTGTTTGAAGGGATCTTTTGTTTGTTTTTTGTTTGTTTTGGTCTAGGAGGCACTTGACCCTGATATTGCCTGTGGTAGGCTGCAGCTGACATTGTTTTCAATTTCCTCAACTTCCACCTGCTATTTATTAGGTGGGCCCTCTGGGGTCTTCAAAACACATACATCGGTCAGTGGTCTGGCAAAGATTTTGACTCCGTTTATATTAAGACTTTGTGGCTCACCCCTTCTGTAGCAGCATTTCCTCCACAATTTGTCCCCTAACTTCCCAGTCACTTCACAAGCACTGACTTTTGGCCACCTTGAGCTTCGTGCACATTGGGAAATGGCTGCAGACCAGCCTCAAGTTCTCAAATCGCACAAACTGTAATGTACTTTAAGAGTGAACTCTTATCCAATTCCCACATGCTCTTTGTCCCTTCCCAGTGCCTTCATATAGTTGCTGTAAGATATTTTTCTAGATTATTAGTTGTAAGTATAGAAAGATTAATCTGACCAAGCTATTCTGCCATCACCACTCAATGAGTTTTGAAGGTAGTTTCTTGCCTTAGGCTTTCCATACCCCGTAAGAAGTGTGAATTTGGCCCCACATCCAAAAGCAGAGCTGGCTTAGATTTCTAATTTCTTGTGGGTCTGGGATGAGTGGGAGGCTTCCATATCACTTCCCCTGGCCAGTCCGTATTCTAGTTCCACTTCCACCATTCAATCAGCACAGCCGATTACAGGCTTCCAGCTTTAGGCAGGCAGTTGCAGCCCTGACTTTCCACCCCCCACCCCCCATGAATGTGGGCTTTGTATTCTCAGAGGCAATGTAACCTCAGCATCAGACATGCAGATTCAATCCTGATGTCCCCATGGGCATTCTGATATCAACTTCTACTCGCTAGTTCGTTAGTTTACTCATTTTTGATGGAATTTACATTTTTCATGGAGCTTCTTGCATCAGCCCAGTCATACATTTTGAACAAAATTCCAATAATTCATTTTGTGTAAGGATTTCTTAAAATATTTTTAAAAATCTAGTTTCTATTATGCATTAACCACTTGAGACATGGTATGCAATTTAATCAATTAAAAGCTTACTTGAGAGTCACCATACACCAAAAATGAGGTGTACATTTTAGACATTATGAGTACTCCAAGGAAAAATGTAATTTTATAGGTAAATGAAAACATTCAGAAAACATTTAATAAATATTTATTGATCCAGGCATTCTAAGTATTAGAAATACAGTAGTAAGTTCTCAGTGCAAACCCTTAGTATGAAGAGTTACTATCTCTTTTACAAGTGAGGACATAGAAACTCAGAGAAGTGAGACTGATGTGACTTTTGCAAGTTCACACAATTGGTAAGAAGTTGGTACTGGATGTCAGACCCAACTTTCTAGTGCCAGTAGTCATGCTTTCCACCACTATTCTGTGCAGCTCTGGGTCTTGCCAAAAGTTACCTAGCAGCCATCTTCAAGGCCTGAAGTAGATAGCTCAAGGAGGAGGCGGACTTAAAGGGTGGTTTAAATACCTGGCTTTGATACTCTTGGGGATGCTAAATGAATTTGGAGCCTCCCTGGGCTATACCAGGAAACCCTATATCAAGTAGATTCTTGGCAGTCACTAATTTAAATCTGTGGCTTCAACAATGCACTAAGGGCACCAGAGGTTCATGATGTGTAGTAATTAACAAACCTGAGGCATGAATTTTTTCATCTTTCCAAGTTTTTCAATATTATATTTAAAGTTTTAAAGATTATTGAACATGGAAAATATCAAAATAAAACAAGTCTTTGGACCAACTACCTTTATCCATTGTCTCACACTTTAAAGGCAGCCACTTTTAACCATTTGAGTGACAGACAAGTATGTAGGGTTAACATAATACCCATTTCTAATCCTGTCTCCCTTGCAGCTAAGGATGACCACATTATGGTTTGTGCTAAAAATATAAGCTGGTGCTATCTTTTCTCTCTTCTTATTGTCTGGAATGAGGATTTAATGGCTAGAGCTGCAATGCCCAACTTGTGAGCACGAAAAAAAGGCCAAGAGAACTGCAGTGAAGTTGGCTCTGACAATGGGTATTTCTGAACCATGTCAGCAGCTGCTTCCCCCGACACTGCATGCTATGGGGGTTGGTGGGGTGGGGTGGTCAGTTCTTCTGTCCACAATTGTCTGATTTCTCATTAATGGACGTTAAAGCATGCCTAAATGGTTCACCTCTCTAACTTTAAATATTATATTTAAAATTGCCCTTTCTTAACTGAAAAAATATAAAATTAGTAAAAAAACCAAAATTTCCCTTTCTTGAATTCTCTCCAACATCTATTGATTCCTTGCCTTAAAACATGAGTAATTAACTCACAATCCCCTACTTCCTTTCTTATCCTGGACTCTTTCCCAGACCCTCAGCACTTCCTACTTTTGTTGGTTACAAATCATTTAAAATCCAACTAGAGAGGTATCATGTTAGTCTGCCAGCTCGGCCATAACAAAATACTACAGATTAAACAATAGACATTTATTTTCTGATGGTTCTGGAGGCTACAAGTCTAAGATCAAACCAGCCATCAGGGTTGGTTTCTAGTAAGGCTTCTGTTCCTGGTACGTGGCCATTCTTCTGGATGCAGCAGGTGGGGATAGAGGGTGGAGATTGTTTTTTGCGGTCTTTTCTTCTTATATGGACGCAAGTCCTATTGGATTAGGGCTTAACCTTTATGACCTCATTTGACCTGAATTGCTTCCCTAAAGGCCCTATATCCAAATATATTCCTTTTGGGGGCTGGGGCTTCAACATATGAATTGGCAGGGGTGGGGACACACAATTCTATTCATAACAAGTATCATAAATAATTTGATAAAACTCCCTTTTCTTATTCTATTACATTTATACCACTTATTTTGATTAGTCTCTATGAAAAATGACTAAAGTAGCTTTCTACACTTACTTCTAAGAGGAAGTAACTGTGATTGCCAGAGATTAGAGGTTCAGATTATGTCAAGAGAGGGGCATATTAGAAAGGACTTAAGTTTTTAATGTGAACAGGACCAATTCATACAGAAAAAAATGTAAAGAGAATTTTAGGCACTTTCAGTAAGTGTCCAGGGAGACCTAATTTGTCCAATAAGTAGAAGATAAAACTTGAGTGAAAAATGAAAACTTAATTAACTTAGATTGTGAGGTTATATATAGGAAATATATGACTTTTGGCTAAAATGTAATTTGGAGGGCAATTAGGTGGTAGCATTAACATTTTCATGTACTGTATGTATTTTTTTGGACAGTAAGATGCAGTTTTTTACCATATTTTTGCTTCAAATTTTTCCCCCTATTTTCCTCCTCTAAAACCTAGGTGTGTCTTATGGTCAAAAAAACAGATGCAGCTAGGTTTTAGAGGAGGAAAACAGGAAAAAATTTTTGAAGCAAAAAATGTGGTAAAAAAGTGTATCTTATAGTCCAAAAAATACGGTATGTCATTCTGAAGGATCTGCCAAAGCTTTGGGAATACCCCTTGAAAATATTAGAGATCTGCTGTCTTGTGTCAGTGAGCTTGTTTTTTTCCTTCTTTTGAAGGTCAAATAATGAAAGTTCAGTACATGTAGTTCGGTGAATATATGTCATTGGAACCATATGATGCTAGAAATAGACATATCTGAACTGAGGTTGTGTAGGACTTAAGGTTGCCCTCAAACTTCAGCATGAGGAAAAGCAAGTATAGGGGTTTTAAAAAAATACAAAGAGTGAGTGAACCAATAGCTTAGAAAACATGCTAGATTTTTTCCATTAATTCTATTCAAGAAAAAATGATTTTTGAGCCTCAGTCCCTAGGCAATGGATAATTTTATCTTGCTATTCCCTCCCCACTTTATTTTTACTAGCTGGAGTCTGGTCTTGGAAGAGAGACATGAATCACTGCTGCCGATGAGTCCAAAGGAAGGTGGAGCTGTTTTTGATGAAGGATGGTGTCATAAGTATTTTTAAATAACACTTTAATTTCAAATTATTCTAAGTCTTTCTAACTAAACTAAATAAGAAGCAATGAGTTGAAATTACAACGAGAAGCAATTAGATTTTGACAGAAGAGAGAAGCTCTCAGAGTGGTCCCCATGTGAGGCTTTAAAACATGGAATTGTTTCCTCAGGAAGACTGAGAAATTTCTCTTCTTGGAGCTGCTTGTCTGGAGAGTGGGGCTGAGCGAAGAGTCTTTTGCTGGGTCTTTGTCTCATCCTGTGCCTTTGAAGCCAGGTAGGGCAGGAGAGTGTAGTAGTTAGTGCCATGGCTCTATTAGGACTGGGCAGACTGGGGCATAAATCCTTTTCAGCCATGTGTGCTCTTGGGCAACTGGGTGAACTTCTCTGAGCCTTAGTTTCATCACCTGTAAAATGAGGTGGTTGTAATGATTGAATAATGCATGTAATGTGAGTACACATTTGTAATCGTTGAGTAAATGGTAGCCTTTTTTATTGCCTATAAGCTTCCCCGCAGAGCTCAGAAAGGAAGGATGAAAGGAATTAACATCAATGGACTAAAGACTGGGGTTGAGGCTGTGCTTCAACTTTCCATTCACTCACTCACCCACTTAATTTTCACAACTTCCCTGTGAGGCTTGATTTGTCCCATCCTTTATCCCTGTTCCCATTCTTGAAGCTTTTGTTTTGGTTGTGATTGGTTTGTTTAGGGAGCATCTGCATAAATATATTTGAAGGTCATTGACTTGGAGCACACTGTGGGCAAGGCAGGGTGTTTAGACTCTGTTCTGAGGTGGCTTTGGACACTGCCCTCCTCAGGATTATCTTGGCTCTTAAAACTAAGCTACCCCCACATTGAGGAGTCACCATCTGTTTTTGATAAACTTATTCCCACATCAGAAGAAAAGCCATCTTTCTCTATTGCTATGACCCTCTCCTGAGACTCTTGTCCTGAGCAGACAAATCCACCTGGCTGATCACAGAAGAAAGGAAAGGGCCTCTTCTTGCCACACTTAGGGGCCTGATATGTGTGCTGTTGTGTGTTGAGTACGTTAGAATTTCATAGGGTTTCATTTTTAGTAATTATGCCTCCGGCTCAAGGGTTCTTTTTACAACAGCAAATGCCTCAGCTAATATGTAAATGATTAGTTTTCAGTGCAGGAGCTCAGAACCTCCACCAGAGCTTGGACTAGGGTGAGGCAAGTGAGGCGCTGAGCTCACAAAGTTAAGGAGGCACTTGCTTAACCATGACAGTGAGTGCCATCTTAAATTTTGCTCTCTCGGTGTCTCATTTGCCTCACCCCTAGTAACCCAGTGGTTTCCAAAGTGGCCTCCAAGTATCATTCTTCTGTCTTCCAATTCATTCTTCTTGTCATGGGTTAAAGTGACTCAAAGCCAAGCCTATCATTTCCTGATTAAACCACCTCAATGGCCCCCATTACCTACAAAAGCCTACCTACCCCTGTACCCTCACCTTTCCCACTATTACTGCCCCAGCTCTAGCTATGCTCACTTACCAACTTGAAGTTACATCAATGTTCTGATATTATTTACCAAGGGTTTCTTTTTTAACTCCTATCTGTCCTGCAAATACCAGCTCAGGATCACATCCTGACCCCCAAGTCTGGGTTAAGATCCCCTCTTCTGTGAAAGCACAGGACTCTAATCTTCCTCCTGATCTTTGTATTGTGATTATTTCTTTGCTTGTCTGTCTCTCCCATTAACTTGTGTGTTGCCTATAACCCCTCTTCTGGGCATCAACCTGAAAAAATTGAAAACACTTACTTGCAAAGATATATGCACTCCCATGTTCATTGCAGCATTATTCACAGTGGCAAAGACATGGAATCAACCAAAATATCATCTGAGAGATGATTAGATAAAGAAGATGTGGTGTATATACACAATGGAATACTATACAGCCATAAGAAAAGATGAAATACTGCCATTTGAGACAACATGAATGGACTTGAGAATATTATGCTAAGTGACTCCCTTTTTTAAAAAAGATTTTATTTATTTATTTTTAGAGAGGGGAAGGGAGAGAGAAAGAGAGGGAGAGAAACATCGATGTGCACTTGGTTGCCTCTTGCATGTCCCCCGCTGGGGACCTGGCCCACAACCCAGGCATGTGTCCTGATGGGGAATTGAACTGGCGACTCTTCAGTTCACAGGCCGGCACTCAACCCACTGAGCCACACCAGCCAGAGCAGAATTCATTAATGAAGCCATCTGGTCCTGGGCTTTTATTTTTTAGGAGGTTTTTGATGGTTGTTTCAATTTCCTCACTGTTGATCAGTCTATTTAGATTTTCCAGTTCTTCATGATTCCATTTAGGGAGGTCATATATTTCTAGGAAGTTATCCATTTCTTCTAGGTTATTGACATTTGGTGACATCAATTTTTTCATAGTATTCTTGTATGATCCTTTGTATTTCTGTGATGTCCTGTGGTAACTTCTTCTCTTTCATTTCTGATTTTGTTTATGAGTCTTTTCTCTTTTTTCATTGATGAGTATAGCCCTGGTTTGTCAATTTTAGTAATCTTTTCAAAGAACCAGCTCTTTGTTTTATTAATATTTTGCTATAGCCTTTTTGTTTTCTGTTTCATTCATTTCTGCTCTAATTTTTATTATTTCTTTCTTTTGACTTTGGGATGTTTTTGTTTTTCTTTTTAGTTCTTTACAATGTAATGCTTGTTTACTTGAGAATTTTTTCTTGAGAAAGGCCTGTAATAATATAAACTTCTCTCTTATTATTACTTTTGTTGCATCCCAGAAATTTTGATGTCATATTGTCATTCTCATTTGTCTCTATACATCTTTTGATCTCACACTTTAATTCTTCTCTGACCTAGTCATTTGTAGTTTTTTTTATTTCTTTTTTTGCAGTTGATGCCTACTTTCAGAGCACTGGGGTGAGAGACTATGCTTGGTATGATTTCAATCTTCTTAAATTTGTTGAGACTAGTTTTGTGACCCAACATAGGGTCTCTCCTTGAGAATGTTCCACGTGCTCTGTAGAAGAATGTATTAATCTGATGTTCTGGGATGAAAGGCTCTGTAAATCTCACTTATGTCAATTTGGTTTAATGTGTCATTTAAGGCCAATATTTCTTTTATGGTTTTCTGTTTGGATGATCTGTCTAGAGCTATTAATGGAGTATTTAGTTCCCCAACTATGATTGTGTTTTTGTCATTTATGTTAATAGTTGCTTTACATATTTCAGTGCTCCCTGATTGGGTGCATATATTTATTTTTTTTAATTTGTTAAAAAAATTTTCATTCTTGTTCGATTAGAGTTGTCCTCATTTTTCCATCATTACTGCTCCCTGCCCTCTCACACACAGTTCTCCCCCCATTGTCCATGTCAGTGGTTTGTTTATACATGTTCCTTGACTATACCCTTCCCTTTCTTTTCCCCTATTACTCCCCTCTGCCCTCCCCTCTGGTCACTGTCAGTTTGTTCTTTATTTCCATGTCTCTGGTTCTATTTTCCTCACTTGTTTGTTTTATTGATTAAGTTCCACTTACAGGTAGGATCATATGGTACTTTTCTTTCACCACCTGGCTTATTTCACTTAGTATAATGCTCTCCAGTTCCATCCATGCTGTTGTTAAGGGTAGGAGTTCCTTCTTTCTGCTGAGTAGTATTCCATTGTGTAAATGTACCACAGTTCTTTGATCTGCTCATTTACTGATGGGCACTTAGGCTGTTTCCAGCACTTGGCTATTGTAAATACTACTGCTGTGTGGTGCACAGGTTCTTCTGAACTGATGTTATGGGATTCTTAGGGTATAATCCCAGAAGTGGAATCCCAGGTCAAAAAGCAGTTCCATTTTTGGTTTTTTGAGGAAATTTCATACTGTTTTCCATAGTGACTGTTGGGTGCATATATTTATTGAGAAGAGTTATGTCTTCTTGATGTAGTGTCCTCTTTATCATTATAAAATATCCATATTTGTCTCTTATATTTGTCATCTTGAAATCTATTCTGTCAGATAAAAGTATGGCTACACCTATTTTTCTGTGGAGAATCATTTTCCACCCTTTTACTTTGAGTCTTTCTCTTTATAGCTTAGTTGTATCTCCTGAAGGCAGCATATGGCTGGATTTTGTTTTTTCGACCCAATCTGCTACTCTCTGCTTTTCTATTGGTGAATTTAGTCCTTTTACATTTAGAGTAACTATTGATGTATGAGGATATCCTATAGCCATTTTAACTTTTGTATTCTGGTAACTGTGTGCCTCCATTGGTTCTTGTTCTTTGTGTTTCTGCCTGTTGTTTTTGTTTGATGGTATTCCATACTTTTTCCTTCTGTTTCCTCTTTTAAGTTATGTGTTTCTGTTTTGGGTGTTTTTTTGTGTGGTTACAATTAAGTTTATGAAAAAGAAAGTTTTATATATTTTTTTCTTTTGGATACATCTGATCTCCATTCTCCTTTGCAAATTCAGACTTTTACCTACTACCCTTTTATGTTTTTTGTCACAAATTATCCCTATTTATGCTGTAAGTTTGTTGCTGATCTTGTAGTTTTGTGACCTTTTGTTCTTTGTTTCAGGTAGAATAACCCCCTTGAATATTTTCTGCAATGGATGTCTTCTGGTGATAAACTCACCTTCTGTATGTCTGGAGAAGTCTTTATTTCTCCTTCATGTATAAAGGTAAACTTTGCTGGATATATTATTCTTGGCTGGTAATTTCTCTTTCAGTAATTTGAATATTTGTTTCCATTCTCTTCTAGCTTGTAGAGTTTCTGCTGAGAAGTCTGATGATAACCTAATGGGCTTTCCTTTATAGATTACTTTCCTTTATCCCCTGGCTGCCTTGAGAATTCTTTCTTTGTCATCAGTTTTTGAGAGTTTTAATACAATGTTCCTTGGAGAAGGTCTTTTTAAAATTAATTTTAAAATTAAGTTTATTGGGGTGACATTGGTTAATAGGGTCATATAGGTTTCAAATGTACATTACTATAATACATGATCTGTATATTGCATTGTGTACCCACCACCCACAGTCAAATAATCTCTCATCACCCTATATTTGGTCCCTTTTACCCTCTGTTACCCCCGACTCCCTTCCCTTTGGTAACCATCATACTGTTGTCTGTGTTTATGAGTTTCAGTTTTATATCCCACATATAAGTGGAATCATATGGTTCTTAGCTTTTTCTGACTTATTTTGCTTAGCATAGTATTCTCAAGGTCCATCCATATTGTTGCAAATGTCAGTATTTCATCTTTTCTTATGGCTGAAAAGTAGTCCATTGTACATATGTACCACATTTTCTTTATCCAATCCTCTATCAAAGGACACTTTGTCTTCATGTCTTGGACACTGTGATGAATGCTGCAATGAACATAAGAGTGCATATATTTTTGTGAATAAATGTTTTTGAGTTTTTGGGTAGAAACCCAGAAGAAGGATTGCTGGGTCATATGGTAACTCTATTTTTAGTTTTTTGAGAAACCACCATACTGTTTTCCACAGTGGTTGAACCAGTTTACACTCCCACCAGCAATGAATTAGGGTTCCTTTGGAGAAGGTCTTTTTGGATTGAGGTAATTTATTGTTCTGTGTGTTTCTTATATTCGAGGATCTAGCTCTTTAATAGGTTTGGGAAGTTTTCATCAACTATTTATTTGAATAGGCTCTCTGTTCCTTTCTCCCTTTCTTCTTCTGGTATACCTGTTATTCTTATATTCCTCTTTGTGATGAAGTAAGATAGTTCTTGTAGAGTTTTTAAATTTTTTTTATGCTCAAGTTGATCTCTTCTTCCCTCTGTGTCATTTCTAGATTTCTATATTTGATATCAATAATTCTTTCCTCTATATATCAGCTCTATTTCCTATGTTTTCTAGTTCATTCTTGATCTCTTTTATTGAGTTTTTTATCTCCAGAATTTTTATTTGGTTTTTAAAAATTACAATCTCTTTGGTAAAATACTCATGTTGTTTGTTGATTTAGTTTCTGAGTTTATTAAACTGCCTATCTGTGTTTTCTTGCAGCTAGTTGAGTTTTTCCAGAATGGCAGTCTTGAATTCTGTCTTTTAAATCACATATTTCCATGTCTTTATGTTTATTTTCTGGATATTTTTCATTTTCTTTATGAGCTGCCTCATTGCCTTGGTTATTCACAGTGTTTAATGGATTCCTTCTCTGTCTAGGAATCTGTATATGAATGGCACTTCTCTAGTAGATTGATAAGAAGTCTTTCTATTGCTTTCCAGTAAGTTGTGCTGAATTACAAAATTTTTAGCCCTCTTGCACTTCTCTGGCCTTTGAGATCTCTGGAAGGTGGTGGAAAATGGTCTATATTCTCTGTGAAGGTGAGCATCTCCTTGTGATCTGGTGATTTTGTCCCAAGGGACCAACCCTGCAAGGGGATGCAGTGGGTGTTGGGACTCCAAATCAGTGAAGTCCCAGTGCTATGTCCCATAGCCAGACACTGCTGGCAGTGCAACCTGATGCATGGGGGTGGGGTGATCTTGGGGAACCTGGCCGCCTCCCCTGTTGCTTTGTCTTCCCAGAATAGTGAAAAGTGGACCTTAGTGGTATCTTCCCTGCTTCCCCATTCAATCCTACAATTAGTCACAGAGTGTGCCCTTTGCTAAGGGAGAAAGTGTTTCTGTGTTACTAGTCCTGGGGTTTGCAGATAATGTGCTCTGCAACCCTACAAAAGGGTGAGGGGAAGCGAACTCTGGGAGGATGAGGGAAGGCAGCCAGACTCAAGCTTTGTTTCTGTCTGGAATGCTGAATGCCAGACAACCATGGCCATAACTCTGTGCTTTGTCCCTGCCCTGGTCACTGGTCTCAGACACAGATTGTATTTCCCCCTCCTGCAGGAATGCTCACTAAATCTCTTTGCTCCTTCCAGCTGAAGGGAGTGCCATCCACAACCTGACTCCTCCCCTCTCTGGACTGAGACCACTGCAGTGTGCTCTGGGTGGCTGGGCTATATCTGTGGCTCCTTTGAGCGCTTCTCCTTTCTCACCTCCCTGGTTAGCTCTCACTTGCCCACCTATAGATGGTTCAATGTGTGAATCTCTCAGACCTGTTTGTGTGTTGATTAGGGAGTCCTTTGTGGAATTATAGCTGTTCAACTGTTGACCAATAAAAGGGACAAACCAAGGGGGTCTCTTATGCCACCATTCCTCTGCTGTCTATCCAAGTTAATCTTTACAGAAGCTTATTTCCCAACACAATAGGTTTTTAAAAATAAGTCCTAAAGAAAAGGATTTAGAATAACCTTACTCTCTGCTTGTGTTCTTTATTGTAACAAGTGATTTTGTAGATTGGGTGAGTCACATTTTCCCCAAGGCCAAACAGCTCCTAAAGTTGTTTATGTAATTATCCTCCTTCATTACATTCTGTATTTCCTCTTATTAGCAGTGTTTTATGGCCCTCCTGATAGGAAATTGTTTCCAGTGTTGGGGTAGGTTGAATTTAAAACACTATGGTAGGGGCTCTGGACAGGTGGCTCAGTTAGTTGGAGCATTATCCCACACACTAAAAGGTTGTGGGTTCAATCCTCAATCAGGGCACGTACCTAGGTTATGGGTTTTATCCTTGGTGAGGGCATGTACAGGAGGCAATCAATCAGTATTTTTCTCTCTTATATCAATGTTTTCTCTCCCCCACCACTCTTCTCTTTCTCCAAAATCAATAAAAGCACATCCTTGCGTGAGGAAAAACAAAACAAAACAATCTACTATGGTAGGTGCCAGAAAGTTGGTTTGGGATGGTTGGAGAAGCAAAGGAGTTATCTGAATGTCTTCTGGACACAAGGTGTTCTGGAATGCTGTGGAAAGGAGACAAAATGTCTTCAAGCAGCTCCTTTGGTTTGCTACGGGATGGGGGCTGTATTTGTGGTGGGATCAGGGAAGGTGTGGGCTTGGTAAAATATTGTAGATGATTCTACTGTAATGAGAAGGACTGATAAACACAATTTTGTGAAAGTTCCCTTCTTTAAGATGGACTTGAAACTTTGCATAGCCTGTTTCCAAGTGGAAACCTCCCCTTAGTGTTTGTAGCCACCTAAGAAATAGAAAACCTAAGATTCTGTAAAATGAATGCAATGTTTGCTTCTCCACTCTCAGTTTTTCCAGATAAAAAACAGAAGGCCCAGGAAGTAGGAAAGGTGTATGGGTAACTCAGCCTGTGGTCTAGAAATTATTTATAAATAATAGTAATGTACTAGCAAAAGTGTGCACTGTACAGGTCCCATAAAACTCCAAAGGACCCCTCCCCTCCCGTGGATCCCTCATAGGTGGGGGCAACTGGCCTGGTGTGTGTGTGTGTGTGTGTGGAGAATCAGATACAGGCTAAAGAAGAACTTTATGAGCTAACATGGAGAAAGCATTTAGGGCACTCTTGTCATATACAAGTGCTAGTAAGTGTTTTCTCTTCTTATCTTTTTTTCCCTTTCCCCTCTTCCCCCTCATCCTGCCTGAGGCAGTCCAAAATGATTGAAGAACTGGAACACAGAGGCACAGCAAAGGTGGCTGGCCTCCATGGAAGCAGGGAGGGATGGGAGTGGAAGTGACAATGTTGAATCTGACCTGACCCATGGAAACTGTGACAGTAAATATTGTCTTAAGTCACTAAATTGTGGGAGTAATTTATTACACAGCAATAGATAACTAATACAAAGTTGATGATGGTAGTCTTCCCTGAAGGTCTAGGACTTGGGGACAAAAGTTCTGTCTCCTGTGGTTGACCCCTGAGTAGCACAGTAAAGACAGACCAAGCATGATGGTTGAGCATGGACAGATTGACTACACAGACAATGGACAGACCATATATTACAACAGCACTCTGCAGCAATCAGTCCAGTAAGCCAAATGCAATCTGCAGCAATTGTCCCAGAATGGTCAGAACAATGGACAATGACTGTCAGCTTCCTTATATTTTGCACCTACTTTCAACTCAGAACCAAGCATTATAAGCCAAATATGCTCCCCCAAATCAATTATCTAAGATGTTCCGCTTCAATTATCCAGCTTTCAGCTTCCACATGCCAACAAACTCTAATCAGAGCATGACTGAAGCCATCACCATACTTTTTTTTTTAAAGCTAGAAAGCTTTTCTAGTCCCTGCTTGCCTTTGAATCTCAGGCAAATGCCAAGTGATGCTGGCTGATTCCCTTATTATAACAAGTTCTAAAAGCTCCCTGTTCCATTTGGGTGGTCTTCATTTATTTTCATAGCACTGCCTTGCTCTATTTACATGTGTTCCTCTGTCCCCTACCAGACATTTGTAAGGCTAAGCTGTTCTAGATGTCTCTGCATCTTCAAGTTTCTGAAAGAGTTTGTACAGAGTTGATGTAATTTCATCTTTAAATGTTGGGTATAATTCATCAGTGAAACCATTAAGACCTAGAGTTTTCTTTGTGGGAATGTTTTATAATGCAAATTTACTTCTTTAACATAGAGCTCTTCAGATTATCTATTTCTCCTTGAATTTTGGTAGCTTGTGTTTGTCAAGGAACTTGTCTATTTCATCTAACTTGCAAAGTTTACTGGCATGAGGGTGTTTATAATATTTCTTTTTTAAAAATATCTTTTATGGATTATGCTATTACAGTTGTCCCATTTTTTTTCCTTCCCCTTTATTCTCCTCCTTCCTGTAGCCCCCCTTCCACCATCATTCCCCCACCTCAGTTCATGTCCATGGGTCATATATGTAAATTCTTGAGCTTCTCCATTTCCTATATGATTCTTAACCTTCCCCTATTTTGTACCTAATATTTATGCTTATTTCCTGTATTTTCTCCCCCATTCTCCCCCACCCCCACTGGTAACTCTCCATGTGATATCCATTTCTGTGATTCTGTTCATGTTCTAGTTGTTTGTTTAGTTTGTTTTTCTTTTTATTCACTTATTTATTTTTTAGGTTTGGTTGTTGATAGTTGTGAGTTTGTTATCATATTACCATTCATATTTTTTATCTTCTTTTTCTTAGATAAGTCCCTTTAACATTTCATACAGTAAGGGCTTGGTAATGATGAACTCCTTGAATTTGACCTCATCTGGGAAGCACTTTATCTATCCTTCCATTCTAAATGAAAGCTTTGCTAGATAGAATAATCTTGGATGCAGATCCTTGCCTTTCATGACTTTGAGTACTTCTTCCCAGCCCTTTCTTGCCTGCAAGGTTTCTTTGAGAAATCAGCTGACAGTCTTATGGGATCCCCTTTGTAGGTAACTGCCTCCTTTTCTCTTGCTGCTTTTAAGATTCTCTCCTTATCTTTAATCTTGGCTAATATAATTATGATGGGCCTTGGTGTGTGCTTCCTTGGGTCCAACTTTTTTGGAACTCTCTGAGTTTCCTGGACTTTCTGGAAGTCTGTTTCCTTTGCCAGATTAAGGAAGTTCTCCTTCATTATTTTTTCAAATAATTTGTAATTTCTTGCTCTTCCTCTTCTCCTTCTGGCACCCCAATGATTTGGATGTTGGAATGTTTAAAGTTGTCCTGGAGGTTCCTAACCTGACGCAGATACTGGCCAGCAATATCTGCGGCGCTTTGGATGGTACATGAGACATTCACAAGGACTACCAAGTCCTGTGGAGGAATAGGGATGGCATGGGTCTGGGGGGGTCTCAAGGGGAGGGTGCCTCAGAGTGGCCTGGCCACTCTCTCAAAGGAGACCACCCTGTGCCGCTGCCTGAACAGGCTTTTATTAGGTAGTTTTTGGGTATGAATATTGATATAACTTATTAACCATAATAATGGCAGTCAGGCAGTCAGGATCAAACAAATAGATATTGTTCGAAGAGCTAAAAAGTGCTCACACTGAGTTGGGGTCTTATCACCTAAAAACTACAGAACTTAAGTGGGTAAATTCATTTCCTGCCTGGGCCTTCATAATCTAATTAAAAGCATCCTCAACAAAGCGGTTTTCACAGGATTCTACATATCCTTTTTTTCAGGCCTCATCACCCCGGGAATCCTGCGGTTCCCAGCATAGGGCTGCACCACCCCTTGTCATTGTTACAGGCTTGAGTCAGGCAGAGGAGACAAGGCAGTGAGAGGTTTGACACTTCTCACAGGTAGAATGAGGACTCAGGCTTTGTCAAAGCCGGGGGGCGAGGGTCGATCACCCCCATTTTCCACAGCCCCCCGAGTCTTTCCCTGAGGGCCTTCCCACGTGATCGTGCCTATCTTAGGTCCATCCTCCTCTGAGGAATATTACCTGTCATTGGCTAATCGACCAAGCAATGGGGGCCAGGCAAGGAGCAGGCAGCGCTCCTGCCAGGGAGATAAGCTTGTCTCCTTAGTGTCTCCTGGTCTGGAGGTCTCTCACTCAGCCTTAGCCATGGGGGGTTACAGCTCCTGAAGCCAGGCAGGGCAGTTCCCAACACTAAGCCTCTCTTCCCTTTTTTGAATTCTTGTTTCTTCATTTTGTTCTGGTTGAATGTTTATTTCTTCCTTCTGGTCCAAATCATTGATTTGAGTCCTGGTTTCCTTCCTATCACTGTTGGTTCCCTGCTCATTTTCCTTTGTTTCACTTTTCATAGCCTTTACTTTTTCCTCTAGTTTGTAACCATACTCAACCATTTCTGTGAGCATCCTGATTACCAATGTTTTGAACTCTGCATCTGATAGGTGGCTATCTCTTCATTGCTTAGTTGTATTTTTTCTGGAGCTTTGATCTGTTCTTTCATTTGGGCCATATTTTTTGTCTCAGCACACTTGTTACATAGTTAGTGGGCAGATCCTTAGATATTTGCCAGGGCAGGGCAACCCACGTTGCTGCTTTGTGGAGCTGTATGTGGGGGAGTGGTCAGAGAGGGAACAATGCTGCTTGCTCAGCTCTTGGCTGGTTTTCAGTCACTTCCTCTGCTACCCACAAACAAATTGGGCCCTAATGCTTCTAATTCCCAGGTGGGTGGTTTTGTGTACTTTCTAGGTCCCTGGGGGTCTCTCCAATGAACTGTCCTGTGAGGCTGGGAGTTTCTCCTGCCACCTCAACCCCCATGTTTTTTTTCAGTCAGAGGTTTTGAGGCTTTATATCCCCCACACTGGAACCCTGGTTTGCATGGTCAGTCTTGCTCCCTAGTTGTTCCTCCCTGTTTATCTGCATGCAGATCTTGGACTGCCTGCTCCAGCTGCTACTGCCTTGCCTGGTTCTCCAGTGGCTGCTTTGCCACTAGTACTCTCCACCCTGGCCTGTTTCTGCCCCTCCTACTGGTATGGATGAATGTTTATTCTTTAACTCCTTGGTTGTCAAACTTCCTTACAGTTTGATTTTCTGGCAGTTTTGGTTATTTTTTTTGTTTTTAAATTTGTTGTTGTTTTTCTTTTGGTTGTGCAAGGAGGCAAAGTGAATCTACCTATGCCTCCATTTGGCTGAAAGTACTGTTTATAATATTTCTTTAATGTCCTTTTAATATTTGTAGAATCTAGAATGATGTTACAGTTCTTATCCCTGATGCTGGCAATTTATATCTTTTCAGTTGTTTTTTTTTCCTGATCAGTCTAACTAGAGAGTTATCAACTTTATTGATCATCTGAAAGAGCCTGCTCTTAATTTCACTGACTTTCTTTATGTTTATCTGTTTTCTACTTTGTGGATCTCTGCTTTGATATTTATTATTTCCTTTCTTCTACTTACTCTGGGTCAGTTTGCTCTTTTAAAACTTTTTTTCTTGACTTCCAGTCAAGATGGAGGTGGAAGTAAACATGCTTTGCCTCCTCACACAACTGCAGCAAAAATTACAACTAGACTTGTTACAAAACAAACATCACCCTGATTCATCAGAAAATTGAGCTGAATGGAAGTCTGACAACCAAGGATTTAAAGAATCCATATTCATTCAGACAGATAGGAGAAGCAGAGAGGTGTGGAGATGTGGAGTGGTGTGGAGAGGCATGTAGATGCAGAGCAGGTAGTCCCACATCCATATGTGGTGTATAAAAATCAAGAGAGCTACCTTGGGAGTGATTGAACCCAGCCCTGGGTGCCAGCACCAGTAAGATAACTTCTGGCTGGAAGAACCACTGGGAGTTGGGGCATAGGAGGAAACTTCAGGATTCTCAGGAGACTCCTCTTAAAGGGTCTGCAGTGGACTTAGGACTTATGCAGACTCAACACCTCTAGGATTCAGCACCAGGGCAATAGTTGGAAGGGGGCAAGTATGTATAGGAAGAAATGGAAGTGAATGGCAACAGGGTGAGTGTCAGGAGACAGCTTCCTCTGGTGCAAATCTCCAGAGGCCAGGCAGTAGCATTGACCCCTCTCTGAGGCCTCCCTGACACAGAGCCACAGAGTGGTGACAAAAGCTGGCCTGTCCTGGCAATTACCTAAGGCTCCGCCCCATACAACTTACAGGTGTGCTTCTCTACAATAGACCACACTACTGAGACAGGAAGTCAAAGCAGCTCTACCTAATACATGGAAACAAACACAGGGAGGAGACAAATTGAGGAGACAAAGAAGTATGGCCCAAATAAAAAACCGAATAAAACTCCAGAAAAAGAACTAAGTGAAATGGAGATAAGCAACATATCAGATGCAGAGTTCAAAAGACTGATTATCAGGATGCTCAAGGAACCTGTGGGTTACATTAATAGCATAAAAAAGACCCAGGCAGAAATGAAGTTTACATTAATTGAAGTAAAGAAATATCTATAGGGAACCAAGAGTGGAGGGGATGAAGCTGAGAATCAAATCAATGATTTGGAACATAAGGAAGAAAAAAGCACTCAATCAAAGCAGCAAGAAGAAAAAAGATTTTTTTTTTTAAAAAAAAAACAAAGATAAACTAAGGAGCCTCTGGGACATTTTTAAATGTACCAACATCTGAATCATAGGAATGCCAGAAGGAGAAGGTGAAGCACAAGAAATTGAAAACCTATTTGAAAAGATAATGAAAGAAAACTTCCCTAGTTTGGTGAAGGAAATAGACATGCAAGTCCAGGAAGCACAGAGAGTCCTAAACAAGTTGGACCCAAAGAGGAACACACCAAGACACATCATAATTAAAATGCCAAAGATTAAAGATAAAGAATCTTAAAAGCAGCAAGAGAAAAGCAGAGCATTAACTACAAAGGAGTTCCCATAAGACTGTCAGCTGATTTCTGACAAGAAACTTTGCAGGCTAGGAAGGACTGGCAAGAAGTATTCAAAGTGATGAAAAGCAAGGACTTAAAGCCAAGATTACTCTATCCAGCAAAGCTTCATTTAGAATTCAAGTGCAGATAAAGAGCTTCCCAGCCCTGGCTAGCGTGGCCGAGTGGATTGAGTGCTGACCTGCAGGTTCAATTCCCAGTCAGGGAACATGCCTGGGTTGTGGGCCAGGTCCCTATCAGGGGGCACACAAAAGGCAACCACACATCGATGTTTCTCTTCCTCTCTTTCTCCCTCCTTTCCTTTCTCTCTAAAAATAAATAAGTAAAATTATGTTTTAAAAGAGCTTCCCAGACAAGGTAAAACTAAATGAACTCATCATCACCAAGCCATTATTATATGAAATATTAAAGGGAATTATATGAGAAAAAGAAGATAAAACTATAAACATTTAAATAACAACAAATTCACTACTATCAACAAATAAATAAAAAAATCTAGCTAAATAAACAACTGGAACAGCAACAGAATCATAGATATGAAGATCATTTGAAGGGTTATCAGCTGGGAGGAGAAAGGGGGAGAAGGAGGGAAACATGCAGGGATTAAGAAGTACAAATTGGTAGGTACAAAATAGACAGGGGGGAGTTAAGAACAGTATAGGAAATGGAGTAGCCAAAGAACTTATATGTGTGACCCATGGACATGAATGAAAGCAGGGAGATTGCTGGAGTGAATGGGCATACTAGGTGGAGGGTTGCAAAGGGGGAAGAATTGGGACAACTGTAATAGCATAATCAATAAAATATATTTAAAAAATTTCTTAAAGTAGAAGTTAAAGTCACTGATTTGAGAACTTCTCTTCTTCCCTAATATTGTGTTATGAATACCTCCCTAGTTACTAGTTTATCACCATCTCGTAAAATTTTGATATATTTTGTTTTTATTTTAATTCAGTTTAAAATAATGTCTACTTTACCTTTTGATTTCTTCTTTGATTTATTATTTAAAAATGCATTATTTAGTTTCCAAATATTTGGGAATTTTTCAGAGATCTTTTTGTTATTGATTTCTAATAAACTTGGTATGGCTGGAACACTTTTAAATATATTAAGATGGCTTGAGATCCAGTCTATGATCTATGTTGGTAAATACCCTGTATCCACTTGAAAAGTATATATTCTTCTGTTCCTGGGTGGAGTGTTCTAGAAATGCCACTTAGGTCTAGTTGGTTGATTGTGTTATAAAAGTCTATTATGAGATTACAAACCTCCTGTCTACTATTGCACCCATCACTGAGGCAGGGGATTGACATCTTTGACTAAGATTATGAATTCGTCTACTTCTCCTCTGGTTCTATCAGTTTATGCTAAATGTATTTGAAAGCCCTGTCATTTTTGGTAAACAAGCATTTAGGATTGTTATTTCCTCCTGATGATTTAACTCTTTATCATTATGAAATGAACTTCTTTGTCTCTGGTAATATTCTTTGTTTTAAAATCTACTTTATCTGACATTAATATAGCCAATCCAGATTTCTTTTGCTTAGTTTAACATGGTATATCTCTTTGTTTTTATGTTAATCTATTTGTGCATTTACATTTAAAGTGCATTTCTTGTAATTCCTTCCAGTTTATAGTTTCTATTTCCTTTTTCATACTGCTGTAGTTCTCACTCGGTCTGAGGGTGGGAGGCAGGGATGGGTGGGATGGGGGGCGTGGTGAAGTGAAAATGGAGACAAGTACTTGAGCAACAATAAAAAATAAAATGAAATAAAATAAAGATGGACTAGCCAAGAGGTAAAAAAAAGAAGCCTAATAGGGAATTCTTATGGATCATTCCATAAACTATCAAGGTACTATAAAAATCCAAGATTATAAAATATGGCTTTAATAGCTAATAAATGTTTTGTTGTTTAGTAAAAAGACCCACATTTCCATTGAAATACAGATTATATCTTTATAAATCAGTTTCACTGCCAAATGAAACATTAGGTAAAGTAACAAAATATACAGGTGTGTGTGTATGTTTAATAAATATAAAATACTGTATAATAATTATATAAATGATTTATTTTACAGGTAAGATTTGGCAAAAATTAATCAAGCTAGAAATTTTGTTTTGTGTCAGCTTTCTGAAAGCCAATACATTAAAAAAAACTTGAAAAGATCTTTAGTTATTGTGTTATGAATAAACAAGTTTTAATAAAAAAAGTGCATTTCTTATAGGTAGGATGTAGTTGGGTCTTTCTTTTTTTAATCAAAGCTTGCAATCTCTGCTTTTTAATTATAGTGTTTGATCATTTATATTTAATGTAATTAGTGATACAGTGAGATATAACTATTATCAACTTACTAAGTGTTTTCTATTTGTTCCTTTTTTCTCTTTTTGTGCTTTTTTTGGATCATTTTTTATGATTTTATTTTTACCTCCTATGTAATTAGCTATAATTATTTTAATTAGCTATAACTATTTTAGTGTTCAATATATATTACAGTTGTGAGCACATGAAACACAATTTATTCTTGTGTTATTATTTATTAATTATTGTATTATTATCCATATGAAGAACTGCACATCTACTTTTGCCCGCCCCTTGTATTTCATCACTATCTATCTGCAAGTCATATTGTACCACTCCATACAGTATAAGAACTTTACAATAATATAATTTCTCCCCTTCCAGCTTTTATACTATTGTCATACATGCTACTTTTATAAATGCTATAAATCCCACACTACACTGTTATTATTTGGTTTAAACAGTCAATAATTTTTTCAGACACTTAAATAATTTTTAAAGCTCTTTCATATCTACTCATGTATTTAATCTTTTCAATATTCCTTATTACTCTGTGTAGATCCACATTTCAATCTATCAATTTCCTTCTGCCTAACATTTCTTATTGTATGGGTCTCTTAGTGATGAATTCTTTCAGACTTTGTGTGTCTAAAAGAAAGTCTTTGTTTTCATTTAAAAAAGATATTGTATTAGTGTTCTAGGACTGACTTAGCAATACTGCAGACTGAATGTCTTAGACAACAGGAGTTTATTTTTCTTCATTTCATAAGGCTGTAAGTCCAAGATCAAGGTGTTGGAAGCTTGGATTTCTTCTGAGGCATCTCTCTTTGGCCTGTAGATGGCCTCCTTCTCACTACGTCCTCACATGGTCATTCTTTGAACTGTGCCTGTGTCCTAATCTCTTCTTCTTATAAGGACACCAATCATATTGGATATGGGCCCACCAATGTGACTTTATTTTATCTTAATTACCTCCTAAAAACCATCTCTCTAAATACATTCGTATTATGAACAACTGGGAGGTTAGGACCTGAGTATATGACTAGGTGGCTGGTGGGGGCACAGTTCACTCTAACACAGATGCATTTTTCAGATATATGATAGTAGGTTGACAATTTTTCAGTATTTTAAGGATGTTGTTCCATTCTCATCTCACTTGCATGATTTTCTTTTTTCTTACCAATTTTTGTTTTACTTCTTTTTCTTGCCTTATCCATTAACTAGAATCTCTACTACTATGTTGAATAAAAATAATGAAAAACAGGAAAGGATTAGATGTAAAAGCTGCCAGTTATAAATACAGCCACAGGGATGTAAGTAGAGCATTAGGAAAGTAAAAATGATGACAGTAGATAATTTTGCTTTGTTCCTGATCTCAGGGGGAAAGAATTTTTTTTTAAAAATTACTTTACTGTTGTTCAATTACAGTTGTCTGCATTTCCCCACCACCACTCCCCCCCACCCCAGCCAAACCCACCTTCGCACCTTGCTTCCACCCTCCCCCTTGGTTTTGTCAATGTGTCCTTTGTAGTAGTTCCTGAAAACCCTTCTCCCCACTCTCCCCTCCTCTGTGCCCCTCTGGCTATTGTTAGATTGTTCTTAATTTCAATGCTTTTGGTTATATTGTGTTTGCTTTTTTCTTTTGTTGATTATGCTCCAGTTAAAGGTGAGATCATATGGTATTTGTCCCTCACGGCCTGGCTTATTTTACTTAGCATAATTGCATGGTTTTCTATGAGATATATACTGTCATCCTTAATTTTGTTTCTCTGAATATACTGAAACATTTTTCCTCATGCTGCTTTAAAATTTTTCTCTTTATCCAAGATTTTGAGTAATTTTATTATGATTTATTTTGGTGTTGTCTTTAGGTTTCTGTGCTGAGGAATTTATTGTGATTCTTACATCTATGAGTTTATCATTTTGGTCTGAAGTACAGGTGATGCTTTCTTAGGTTTTTTTATAGAGATATAATTGTGAGTTCAAAAAAATTTGAAAATCAAAAATTTTGACACATATTACCAATTTACCTTCCACAAACTGTGGACCAATTTACATTACACCAGCAGACAAATCTTATATATTTTTAAAATTATTGCCAATCTAATTGGTTAAAAGGTTCTCATTATTTTAATTTCTATTTTTTATTACTCATGGAATCAACCTTTGTTCACATTTATTGATCATGTTTTCTCATATTTTTCTTTATTCACTTAGTCATTTGAACTCCTGCTATGCACCAGGATGTGTTCTATGTGCTGGGAATAGAGCAATAAATACCAGATATGAGGTTCTCCCTTCATGAAACTTGCTTTCTAATGGGAGTGGGATGAAATAGAGCATGGACACACACACACACACACACACACACACACACACACACACAATTTCAGATGGTGCTATAAGCTATGAAAGAAATAAGACAAGTTGATGTCCTGGAGTACAACTCGGGATGAGACCTTCTCTATATTGGGTAATTGCAGAAGATGTGATATTTGAACTAACACCCAAATTATGAGAAGATAAGGGGCAAAGATAAGGGGCAAAAACATCAGAAAAATAGGATATAGAAAGTGCTAATGTTCTAAGGCAGGAAGGAGCTTAGTTTATTTGAGAACTAGAAGAAAGCCCACGTGGCTAGAGTGGTAAGCAGGAAACAAAGTGTTAGGAGCTGAGGTCAGAGAGCGAGGCAGCAGCAGATGGATGGAACCTGTAAGTCCATAGAAAGGAGTTTAGATTTTATTCTAAATGTGAATTACCTATACAAATCCTTTGCTCTATCTCAATTAAAGCATATTGTTACTATTGATATTTTTGTAAAAAAATCTTGTACTAAGAATATGAACATCTGTATGTATGTATTGTAGATATTTCCCCCATTTTAAATTTTCTTTTAACTTTGTGGTGTTTTTAAAAATCTTATTTTCTTTCCTTCATTTCCTGCTTTAAAAAAATTAGTAAAATGCTAGTGAATAAACCATTTACTTTATAACTACTGACTTAAGAAAGTTCTCACCAAAATTATGAAAATATTCAGCCAAATTTCATCTTACTCATTACTTTCACATGCCATAAGATTTTGAGTTTTAAAAAATTATTAAGTCATACGCAGGGCAGATATTTTCATCTTACCTCTAGAAAATGGGTTAAGAACTGGGTGTTGTTATATCTCTTACTTATAATGAAAACAGCAACATACAGTTTTTAGTGTCTTGCTCTGCCTATTTTGATGCTTCTGGAGGGAAAAGAAAAACTACATTTGACTTATGTCCGCTGAGGATAAAGTCTAAACTTAGCTAGCCATTGGTGAGAAGTGGGCCTCGTCTGGCTGCCTCTCTTTGTTCCCATTTGTAACCTGCCTTCCTGGAGCTGTCTGCTGAGGGGCCATTACCCACCCAGGGAAAACTGCCCCCTCCTACCAAAGATTACCATTGAATTAAAGTAAGCATAGGCTGGTAAGCTCTAGGTTCTTCCTCGGTGAAGCTGGGTTTAGAAGGCTTGATCCTGGAAGCTTCACAATCAATGGCCGTTCTGGGATTAGGGGCCACACCTCCTTTTCTATAGACAGATGCAGAGCATTTTTAAAGAACCAGGTATGTCAGGTAGAAAGAGGAAAGGTGCTACCCCTTCTAGTGTTTTTTTCATACTTACTTTCAAAGCAGGACATGCTCCCTCCCACCTCCAGATTTTGTGAGGCTTAGGAGACTTCTATGCCCATTTATTACCCGATCCAGCTCCTCCTAGGTCCAGGTGCACGCTGGGAACCCCAGGTGGCTCCAGTTAAACAGCATCCACCACAGCCCAGTGAAGGGGCCTCCTGTGGCTGGAGCCTGGGTTTCAGAGAAAGGGTCTTTCTTTTTTATTTTTAATTTAAAGATAAGGTTACCTTTATTTACTCTTTGAGTTGTTTTTCTCATTTTATTTTGTTTCTTTTTTTCTTCTTCAGAGAAACAGAGACCTCACAGTGGGTGAGCTCTTCAGTTAGCTGCTGAGCTCCGCTCTCAGCTCTGCTACTTGCTTGCTGGATGCCTTAGAGGAAAGGACTTAAACTCTGCGTGTTAGTTTCCATGTCCGTAAAGGGGGCTGTTATAATGGAAATGTTGGGAAAAAGAAATGAAAGAGAAAGTTCATGAAAATGACTTGGCATCATGCCTGGCACAGAGTAAGACTTAATGATTTCCATTCCTACCCTCTTTTCCTCTGAAGCCTTTCTTTCTCAGCCCTGTTCCACAGCTCTACCTGCCCCTCCCTCAGCACAGTTACCTGTGATGGGCACCCTTGGGTTGTAGCAGTGACAGTGACCTCTCTCAGCCCCCAGGAGCTAAGGTTCCTGCTGGAGAGCAGACCCAGCAGCACAGAGATGCAGAGATGAAGTGGGGCTTTGGGGACCCAAGAATTTAAAATGTTTGCTTTTTCATTGCTGGTGCCTACTCCGAGCCTCTTTACTCATAAGATGTCCTGACAATGAATATAATCCTATCTCTGTTATTTTAATTTCACCCTTGGGTTAATTTTAATCCTTGGAATTTTTATACTAACCATGTAACTCAGGATAGACAAGCTGCCTAGGCTGTGCCTTCGGAAAGCCAGAGGTGAGGAGCTGCTGCCCAGGCCCCACCCTGGGGCCGGAATGCTCCCCCTGTGCCAGTGGTCTGGGCTTCCAATCTCCCAGCAGGTGGCAAAGCCTAATGTTGAGTCAGTGGTTTATATTTGAAGCATTTTAATTTTGAAATCACTTTTTCACATTTTCTCTCTTTTCCACTTGTCTCCAAGGGAAGGGTATCCTACCTCATTGCCAAGGTCAGTCTTTGTGTTCATACCCTGGATCAGCTGTCAATCTTGAACTCATCCTGTCAGCTCTTCTTCCCTCTTTTAACTTCACCTCCACTAGCACTTTACATTTATGCTACAGACACACTCTACAATCCTCAAAATGGTCCCTCAAGCTGCTACTTCTTTAAAGTATCTATCTCATCTAAATCACCCTCCTCCCCCAACCTTTTCTGAGTCTCTTATATGTTTCCCTCCTAAAATTGTCTCATTGTATTTAATTTTTACTATTTACTTATATTTTTCCTGTGTCCCCTACATACTATATAATTTCCCTGGGGACAGGAACCATATATATATATATATCTCACTCATTATTCTATCTGTGGAAATAAAGACCAACCAAAATGAGAACAAACAAAGACTATTCAGAACTTGCAAGGGAGTCAGCCACCATCACTTGAATTTTGGCAGAGACTCAAAGGCAGGCAGAAGAATGTGAAAAGAGAAGGCTTCAGGTATGGCCTGATCGGAGGCTGTTTGTACAAGCAGGCTGTAGGTGGGCTAACTAGAAAAGAGATGTTGTATGAGGTTGGTTAGAGATGCACATTTGCCTTTCTCCAGCTGGCCCTAAGTTGGAAACAGGGGCTAACAATAGAGTAGCTGTCAGTTATTAATCAAGTGCGGTCCATTTGGGGCTGATTGTTTGAGGGGTTATTTGCCTTCTTGGACGGGTTGTAATAGTTAGTAGTTTCACTTCTTGGACTTGTTACTGCAGATAGTACGTTGGATTCTTGGGCTGCTTGTTACAGATTATGGGGCAGAGTCCTGTCTTTATACAGAGTCTAGTCATTTTTCATTTTTATACTCAGTTCTTCGGTCCCCAGGACCATCACAATGTCTAGCACAGAGTAAGAACTCCATAGTTATTTATAAGTTAATGTATGATGGCAACTCAGAATTTGACTTTGCCCCCAGTTGTTTCCAGTTGTTTTCATTTCTCTTCTACTCTGGCTTCTGCTTCTCTGCCTCTTCAGCAGCTGCTTGTCTTCTGTCACCTCCAAACTGTGGGAAGTTAGACACTCTCCATAAGCTTTCCATTTCCCTCTCTACATTTTTCTTAGAAAACTTTTCTGCTTCCACAGCTCCAAATAACATTTCCAGGAAAGCAATTCCAAAGTTCTTACCTACAGCCCTGACCTCTCTCTACAGCACCCCAAGTCGGGTGTTTGGTGGACATCACCATTCTAATATCCCACCAGCATCTCCAAGCCCATCACCAGCCCCTCTCTCTTCCACCAGATTTTTCTGTTTGTTTAATTTGTGGCAAAAGTAAAAGTGATTTCTGATTCTGTAAGAAGGTAAATCTGAGGATGGACGGGAGCATAACAGAGGGAAGGATTGAAAGCCTAAAGTGGGTGCTTGCTTTTGTTGGCAGGAATACTGCCTCTTTGGGATGCAAGAAGAGACTGGACAGTCACGCTGTCGCAAGGGCTGGAGCTGGGGAACGTACCTACAGAAGCATCATTTTGGTGGATGGAGGGAGTAGGGAAAGGAGTGGGCAGGAATGTGGTGAAGGAGGAGTGGGAGGGGTGCTCCTTTTCAAGCAGCAGAGGTAGTCTGGGAACAAGATCCCAGTGCATAAGTGTCAGGCTGTAGCAGCTTCTGCCCCCCATGTAAGGGTCTTACTGGAGAAAGTGACTCAGAAAGGGGTCCTAAATCAAGGATGCATACAAAAGGGGGCCACTTTGTTTTCTTTTTCAACTGCCATCCAGCATTTCCCAGCATCCTCTAAGGAAGGACTTGGACAGGGTTTGATGTTCCCATAGTGGGAACATGACTGGGCTGCATCCAGCAGAAGGAATACCCTTCGCCTTCTCCCCTCCCAGCCAAGACCTGGTACAATGTAGGCAGGAGAACGTACCTCTTCCAAATGGAAACTTTGGAACTGAGGTATCCACAGTTATTGTTTCCTTTGTGATAGTTCTCTCTTCCCCACATTTTATCTATAGCAGGTCTTGAAGTAATGTTTTATTCAACATTCTGTTATAATGTTGATGAGAAAAAAATTGATTCACACCAGGATCCCTGTCTGCGTGGGTTTCTTCGAGGACTCTGGTTTCCTCCCACATCCCAAATACGTGTGTTAGGTGAGTCAGCGGGCCTGAGTCATCCCAGCCTGAGGGAGTGTGTGTGGGTGTGTGAGTGACCCTGCAATGGAAGGGTGTCCCGTCTAGGGTGGGTTCCGGTCTGTCACCCTGAGCTGTCATATAGACTCCCGCCACCCTTGCCCTGAAGTGGAATAAGCAGGTCTGACAGATACCGGTCTGACTTGTTTTTATAAATCTTTCTTAAATGTATGTATAGTTCACGTTTATTTCAATGTTTAATATTAGAAGGGTTTTGGGTCTTTATTGAGAATTTTGGTGATGTTTTTGTGACCAGAAGTCTGCCTTAGGAACTTAACTCTTGTTTATATCAATTAGCCTAGGGTGAAATTCCTTTTGGTTTAAATCTTTTTGCTCACAGTCAGTTTCCAAGAACCTATCAAAGACATTAAATGAGGACTTACTGCATTTTGTGGAACTGCCTATAAAATTATAGTCCAAATTTCTTTGGGCTCCATTTCCCCAATAGTTCCTGAATCTGCCCCTTTCCGGTCTGCTGTCTCTCCTGTAGCCAGACTCAGTTTGCCTAGAACACTTCTCACAATTAGGTTTCTATCCTCTGCCTTTCTGTTTCATTCCCCACCTGCAAATTCACTCTACTAGTCCTCGGCCTCTGTCTTCAGTTTGGTCTTCTTTTAATCTGCTCTTTACATAACAATGATGTCATTTTAAAATCTGCAGCTGTTGGTTATAGAAGGGAGAAGGAATACCTGGGACCCCACTGAAATGTTTGCTTCTAAGTGTTCCTCTGCTAAAAGACTGTGAAGGAAACCTCCAGTGAGCAAGAGATCTCAACAAATATTTGGAAAATGGAAAGCATGTAAAAGGCCACCAAAGGGAACGGAGGTGGCCAGAGGAAGTGGAGGAGGCAGCCGCAGTGGAAGAAGGCTTGGAGTTAGCGGGCGCGGAGGGTGGACAAAGTCTACACGTGCTTGCCCCCACGTCCTCTGCCCACATCTTGGGTTCAGGCAACCCAGCTTTAACCCCTGGGGCAAGGAGGATGTGGAAGAGGTCTTCTCTAAATAAATTAAACTTTGGCTCATGCTGCAGCTTCACATGTGGTGAAATACATGGTGCTGGCACCCCAGAGAGAATCACACTTACCCCAGCATGTGACGGGTCTGCACTCCAATATAGTGTCTGCCAGCTCCACCTTGAGGCGCTCTACACAAGCGGACAATGACCAGAGATGTTGTATATAAAAACAGAATTCTAACTCATTATCTGCAGTAACCAGCTCAGAAAGCCAGGCCATTATCTGTAAGTCAGACTTTCAGGAAGTTAGACCACTGTCTCTAGCAACTAGCTCAGGAAGCCAAAGAATAACCCCTCTAAAAATTAGCCCCAAACAGCCAGGACTTGAGTAATAACCGACAGCTTCCCTAATTTTTAATTCCTGTTTCCAACTGAGGGCCAACAAGAGAAAGCCAAATATGCACCTTTAACCTATCACATATGATGCCCCACTTATGGTTAGCCTGCCTGCAGCTTCACAGAAACAAGCTTTCCCCCTGTTCTGCTGACCTTTGAGCCTGTGCCAAAACATAAGTAATGGTGGCTGATTCCCTTGTTAGGGAAGCTCTGAATAGATAGCCTTTGTTTGTTCACATTTGGTTGGTCTTCATTTATTTCTACACTCTGAAGCAAAGTATTCTAGTCAACAAGCCCTCCACACACACCCAGAACTCCCTATCAGCTTTGCTAGTCAGGGGGAAGGAGACCCATGTATATAACCATGAAGGACCCCGGAGCAGCTAAATAGAAAAATCGATCCAGCCCTCAGTCTCAAATATGGACACATGGCCAAGGTCACCAGACACAGAGAAAAGGAGCAGCACACAGGAGATCAAGACAAACAGAACAGATTGACCTTGGAGCAAACAGGTCATTCAGAGACTAGAAACAAGTTTAAAGAACAAAGTCTAATTAGATCTTCAGTGAGATTTGAGAAAATATTACATCAATAAAACTGAAAACAGCAGGCTGTGAAGAATAACAAGGGAATACTAAATAAAAATCTCTTGGAAATTAAAAGTGAATTGCCAAAATTAAAAAGATTGGAAGATTAAGCTGAGAAACTCTAACAGAACAGAGAGGCAGGGGGTGGGGGAACAGGCTGAATGTGTGGCAGAAACAATGAGCCACCTTTTGTGACTTTTGCACAGCAAAATCCAGAGATGGTTAAAAGTGGGTGCCCCTTGGCAGGGGCCCTGAGACCAAGGGGCTGGCTGAGTGGGGCTCTGTCGTTGTTACAGATCCTTGGATATAAGTATTTTAGTCATGTGCATGGATTACTCTGATTAAAAAGATAATTTAACTGAAAATCTGATAGTTTCATTCCACTGCTTCAAACTCATCACTCCTCCCAACTGCGTGTGGGGAGAGAGCTCATTCTCTCTTCTCTGGCCACGACCAGCCACGAGCCAGCCCCCTCCCCCTGCAGTCCCCATGTTTGTGTCAGCTCCACTCAGTGATTTAATGGGCTGTTTGTTGTGAGCTGGGGCCGTGGGGTCACTTACTTGGTTTCAAACCCCCACATGCTTCTGTCCTGATTTGAGAAGTGGGGGGACAAGAGTACCTCTCAAGGCTTCTGTGAGGCTGGAACAAGAGTGACAGGAGCTTAGTGGACCCCCAGGCACAGTGTGAGTGACTAATACATAGTGACGGCCATTAGGGCCCCCAGAACTAGTCTCGTTTTTTTCTCAATTTTAACCCCTCTTTGACTGTTTTTTACATTTATAACTAAGAATACTAAAAAAGTGATTAAACTCTCAGCTTTATTAGCAAGCACACATGCTCAGACCTTTCATAATAGTCCTTGATTCTTTAGAAATTTTACCTATGTTTTTGAAGCCACAATTTATTGACTAGGAGCAATTAAAGGTCCTGTACCCTATAGTTCATGTCTAGCATTTTCTTTCTGTTCTCAATGAAGTGACCCTTCTTCAGCGGGGCTTAAGCCTCGCTCCCTTTGTGAGGCCTTCCCAGACCCCCACCCCTCCTTCTTGCTGACTTCCAGAGAACTGCTGCTGTCCATCCCCTACTCTGGACTCTGAGCACCTTGCTTGGAAAGGATATTCTTTTGTTGGTTTTAGAACACGCATGTCCTCTCTGTAGCAGGGTTTGCTCAGTGAGGAGCACATTCAAGGGGAGTGTGGGGAGAATAGAGGTGGAGTTCAAATGATGAGCAGGGCTTGCTGGTATCTGGCAAGAATGGGTTATTGTTTGAAAAGCCAACTAACTCAGGTGCAGAAACATTAGAAGCTTCTCTTTGTCAAAAAGGAAAAAAAAGGTTGAATGGAAGGGACCACCTCTGCTGGGAAGCTACTGGACTTCAGGCTCCTGAAAGTCCTGAGTGGGCAGTCAGCTGCCAGTCCACTTACAAGAGGGATGTGAAGGCCGCCTCAGGGCACTTTCTCTAGTTTGCCTGACTCTTCTGTCTTGTTCTTCGGGACGTGGCGCTGCCCAAGAAGCACACACTATATCCCAGCAAACAATGGTGCTGGCTGTTTCCATTTCCTTTCTGTAAGTTAAGATCTTCTGGTTCCAACTACCTCACTCCTCTCAGCACACAGGGAAGCCAAGACAGTCTTAGATGAAGATTAGATGACTTGTCAGCAGTCCTATAGAAAGTGGGAAAGCTGATTAGAACTCAGGTTTCCACGATTCTGGGCTGTGCTGAGGGAAAGCCAAAAGCAGCTGAGGCCGCCACTTTAATCTTGGTGTTCAAAATAGAGCCGATGGTCTGGGCGGCCCCATCCTCACCCTGGTTTCAGGTCTTTTGTACAGTGTAATGCTTGCTGAAAAAAGGGTGTGTTGAAAGTACTCCCACCTGAGAAGTGTGAGGTTATAATGGGGGGGTCTGGTGTGCACCAAAGAAGTTAATCATTATGAGGTAAGGAGCAACCAACTCTGAGACTTCAGTGCAGCAGGCAAACCACCCAGTCTTTGTGCAGCCTGACTCCCGCCCACAGAGCTGGGACAGAGTAGGTGAGCTCTCCTCACAGAGAGAGGAGAGCTCAATTGCCAGTGTAGTGGAGGCCCCATCGTGGGAGGGGAGCCCAGGGCTGTCACCAGCAGCTTGGCCAGGGAAAGGGCGGGCGTTCACTGGAAGAGAAGAGCCTGGGGTGCCACGTCAGAGGCCCATCACCAGCCTTAAAGGCAGGATTGGGCTAGTGGCCTTGTGACTTCACACCCCTGGCTCCTTCCAGGTAGGGAAAGGCAGAGTGGTGCAGTGGAGGGGATCTAGGACTAAAGGTGCAAGGCTCAGGCCCCTGCTCCTGCAGCCTCATGTCCCACCAGTCCCCCAGCCTATGCTGCTCTGTTTCAGGGCGGGACCAAGGAAGGAGGCTGCCGGGCCTGGCCCATAGCTGGAGGAATGCAGGGGTGTGGGCAGGAGAAGACAGAACTTTCAGGAAAGAAATAACAGAAGCAGAGAGAAGACCATGAGAGCATAGGAGAATTCCCAGGATGGGGCAGGGCTAGCGAAGAGGTGGGCCACGGCCACGTTGGGGTTGCCCTGAGAAGGCTCGAACCACTTCTGCAGACACCGCCCGCTGTTCCTATGCTCAGGGCTCGCCTTGAAGGAGTTGCTCCAGATCTTCTCACACAAGTCAGCCGGGGTGGGGAAGTAATGGGGGAAAGGATGGCAGGGGGCCCTTGCCGGACAGCGGCTCTTCCCTGTGGGAGATTAAGACACAGAAAACTTACCTCTAACTCCTCCCATCCTCACATCCCCATCCTTTGCCTTGGGGGAGCATAGAAAGTTGGCACCTGCCCCCAGGTGGGGACTCCCCAGGCTCTGTCAAGTACCACTCACCCCGACTCCAGTCCCAGCCGCTGTGCCAGTTGGATCTGCATGTGTAGGATGTGTGGCAGTCCGCCCACCACTGCTCACAGTCCTCCCGGCATAGTGGTACCCCCAAAACTCGCTCTCCCTGCCCCCTTGGGGCCACCTGGGTCCATGTGTAGCCAGAGACAAGAAATGAACAGTCAAAATATGAAGACTATCAGTAGCTACAATGGCACTATTGTGCCAGGTACAACTGGACATATTCTCTTATGAAGTCTTTAAGGATTATTTTACCAATGAGAACAATGAGGCTAAGAGATTATAGCTTGTCCCAGACTCCACAGTTTCTGTTCCTACATATAGAAGATGGGATTCAAATAGTCCCTCCTCCTACTGTTCTCATCTGACCAGTCTCCTGCCAGGGCCATTCTCCAGAGGCAGCTTCCTCTCCACCCCTTTCCCCAACAGCCGCCCCTGACTCTGCTCTTCTCCCTAGGGGCAGCAGTTCCTGTTCCTGCTCAAATGCTGAGACTCAGGCTCCTAGTAACAGGGCATGGCATGGTTGTGCCTCCTGTGGGCCCAGCCCAGTCTTCCTACCTGCTGGATCCAAGGCCCCAGGTTTGGGGAGCACTCATAGAAGCAGACGGCCTGGATGAAGTGCTTCTGACAGTCGGGCATCATCAATCCGCAGTGAACGAGGCTGAAGTTGTAGAGCAGGGACACATCCAGGTGGGCTTCCCAGCTTGTGTTGGCTGTGCAGCAGGCATTGTCCTTCCAGGGGATGCACTGAAGGCAGAGGAAGAAGCAAGAGGTATTGGGGTGGGGGTGGGGGTAAGAGGAAGGGGTTGGTGAGTATCTAGGGTAGAAAGGAAAACATGTCCTCTAGAGGCAGACCCGGGCAAGTGCAATGCCTTTAGGCCAGCACCACTGTATAGAAGGAATGCTAATAATTTGTCGGTATTCACACCCAAGGGCACCTGCACACTGACCTCCCTGCCACAGGCTGCCATAGTCCGTTAGACACATGACTTGTAGGCTCTCAGCTCCTGAGGAGCATCAGAGAACCCCATGAGACCCAGGGGAATGGCGGGTTGTACTGAGTGGGAGGGCACTGTAGTGTAGAAAGGCTCAGTGAACGCCAGGGAGATGCCAGCTCTGCTCCTCCTCCCATGTCCCTGTCAGTTGCCTTCAGAAGTACCAGAAGGAGTCACTTAAACCCTGTGTTTCCATGTGCCTATTGGTAGGAAGGCTAGAGGAAGAGGACTGTGTTTGTTTGAATCTATGCTGGACCAAGGGTGGACCTCTGGGATCACCACCTGCCCTTGCTCCCCCAGTGGCAGGGCAGCTCAGAGACAGGAACTTGGAATCACTCAGCAATTATGGTCTCAAAAGTTCATGATGTCTCTCCCAGTGGCTTTGCCCAAATTCCAACCTGAGGAACCGAATGAGTCAGGGCTGATGAGGGTTCAGAAATCATCTCGGCATTTGTGACCCTTCCCTGACCTGCCAAAGCAGCCCGCCTTCCACCCAAGACCCGGCCTGGCCTCTTTACCTCCTCATAGAGCTGGTCTTCTGGGCTGGGCTCTTGCTTGTGGTGCTTGGCCTTCATGCAGACGTTGAGCAGCCTGTCCCCAGCCCAGATGGGTGTGACTATGCACAGCCCTAATGAGAGCTGCCACCACCAGTCCATGGTCAACTGCAGAGAGGAGACCCACCTGCTCACGTGATAGAGAGGACACCCTGCTCTGTTCTCTCCACTGTTCCAGGGACAGATTATGAGCTTCAAGACTCTCTGGGTGGCCACGATGCTCTGGATGCTTCTAGGACCTCTGCTTGATGTAGCATCATAAAAATGTCAGGGCAGGTGAGTAAACCTTAGAGGTCTGACACCCACCCCCAACAGATGCAGAAATGGAAGCCCAGAGGGGGAAGAAACCAGTCCCACGGTGCAGGAACTGGCTGTGGACCCATCACAGTGAAACTGGAAACCTCTGGACTACAACCTCAAATATCTGTGGTGGAGACTCCAGCCCCACCTTCTAGGCCCAAATCTAAGGCTGCTCTCTCTGTTAAGCACAAGTTTCAGGCAGAGTATTTTTAAAGAACCAGGTATGTCAGGTAGAAAGAAGAGAGGTGCTACCCCATCTAGTGTTTTTTTCATACTTACTTTCAAAGCAGGACCTGCTCCCTCCCACCTCCAGATTTTGTGAGGCTGAGGAGACTTCTATGCCCATTTATTACCTGCTCCAGCTCCTCCTGGGTCCAGGTGCAGATGCAGAACCCCAGGTGGCTCCAGTTAAACAGCATCCACCACAGCCCAGTGAAGGGGCCTCCTGTGGCTGGAGCCCAGAGTTTTGGAGAAAGGGTTTTTCTTTCTCAAAGAAACAGAAACCTCACAGTGGGTGAGCTCTTTAGTTAGCTGCTAAGCTCTGCTCTCAGCTCTGCTACTTGCTTGCTGGATGCCTTTGAGGAAAGGACTTAAACTCTGCGTGTTAGTTTCCATGTCCGTAAAGGGGGCTGTTATAATGGAAATGTTGGGAAAAAGAAATGAAAGGGAAAGTTCATGAAAATGACTTGGCATCATGCCTGGCACAGAGTAAGACTTAATGATTTCCATTCCTACCCTCTTTTCCTCTGAAGCCTTTCTTTCTCAGCCCTGTTCCACAGCTCTACCTGCCCCTCCCTCAGCACAGTTACCTGTGATGGGCACCCTTGGGTTGTAGCAGTGACAGTGACCTCTCTCAGCCCCCAGGAGCTAAGGTTCCTGCTGGAGAGCAGACCCAGCAGCACAGAGATGCAGAGATGAAGTGGGGCTTTGGGGACCCAAGAATTTAAATGTATGAACAAAGCCAAAACAAGCAAAACTAAAAAGTCCCTCCACAGTCCATGTAATGGCCTCACTTAGTTTGTGTGCAGGGGCCACTGTCCTGTCAAATAATTTTTTATTCAATGTTGTTTTGTTATAACATTGATGAGATGCCACAGGAGCTTAACTCCAGTTTATATCAATTTGCCTGTGGTAAAATTGGCTTCATTAGATGTTGTTTTGCTTAAGTGTCAGTTTCCAAGGGCCTATCCATGATGTTGTTGTATATGGTGTGGTTTACTCCTACAACCACTCCTAAAGTGAATACCCCTGCTTTTAAACTGTGGGAAAATCGAAGCTCAGCTGAGCGGTGGCGAGCTAGAATCTGAGCTGCGGTAAAGGTGACTCTATGTCTGCTGCATAAGACCCAGGTGAGGGCGGAGCTCCAGGATGGAAAGGGTGGATGCTGTCTGGGTCTCAAGTGATGTCTTTTATTTTTTAATTTTTTAAATCAAATGCTATAATCAGATTGCATTTTGGGAAGCATGTGTTGGCTTTCTTTGGGAACAGTGATGGTTCCAGCTCAGGCTCCCAAGTCCTTGCCTTACGTGGAGTCAGGGGTCCCCATTTCAGGGTCTGAGATCAGGAGGTAATGGCTTTCTTGCAGCATGACTCTCTTCCCATGAGCATTCACGCGGCAGCGGAAGAGCAGAGGTGTGTGCTCTGTTCCAGTTCCAATCCTACCTTTGGGGCTAGAGTTGACTCCTGGACAATGTAGGGTGGTTTTAAGAGAGGACGCAACACTTCCAGTTGAAAACCCACATATAACTTTGACTCCCTTCGAATGTAACTACATTCAGCCCTTCACATCCTCAGATTTAACCAACCATGAATGAAAAACAGTTTTTCCATGTGTGTTTGGGAACCTTCAGTTGGGAATGTGAAAATACACTTTCTGATCCGTGGGTGGTTGAATCCATGGATACAAAAACCAGGATAGGCAGGGCTGATTGTATTAATTAAATAAAGTCCAAGTGTAAGTGGTCCTGGGCAATCCAAACCTGTGTTGTTTAAGGGTCAACTGTACTCAGGAAGCTGTAAGGCTTGAAGAGATAGAGAGTTTGAGTTTAACGTTAAGTTTCAGATGGCTGTGGATGTGGCAGGGATGAGACTCCAGAAAGGAGTGCGGAGGTAATTACTGAAATGGAAAACAGATCCTCTGGTAAACGTCCTTCACATGCTGTGGGGGAGGAGGAGGAGGGATTCGCTAATGCTCTCTAGGACAAGGCTGTAGGAAATGAAATAAAATTGCAGCCCGCGCTGGTGCTGGGGAGGACGGGAGTGGGGAGACTGCCTCTCAGATGTCATCAGGGTGACATTTCCCCAGACGGCCCATGTGCAGCCCTTGAGCAAAACGCATTTGTGCCTTATTGTGACTGAGTCTTGCAGAGAAATCTGTTTTCTGACTGTAAGTGGATAGATCAAGGCTGGCTGTGGACGAAGATGCTCATCCCAAACAATTTTGTTCTAAAAAACAAAACAGAGCCCTTAAATTGTCAAGAGCAGAGCTACAAGAGCATCCCGAGGGTTCTGGGGAGGGGAGGCAGGCAGAGCAGTGGGAACAGCAGCCAGCCTCCCTGGTCAGGGACCACAGCACAGAACTCTCCCATTCTCCCCCCACAAAGGAGGTTGCCCATGGTGCTGAAGCCCATTATTTGAGATCAGACCAAAAAAAGCAAAGAACAATTGCTAGTCATCTCCCTGTAAGAATCTGAAGTCAGAGGCCAGCTGGAGTGGACATGGTGATTCAGAGCTCTTAGTGGGTCACATGAGTCCTTCTCACCCCAAATCTATGGACCATCATGCCTCAGCTCATAACTGGTTTTTACTGAGTGGTGAAACAGGAGTATCATTTATCCCCACCTGTTCCTTCACTCCGTATCTATCCCATCACCAAAGCGGTTAATTTAATTTACTAAATACCATTTGAGTTTACCTTCTTTTTTTTAAAGATTTTATTTATTCATTTTTAGAGAGAGGGGAAGGGAAAGAGAAAGAGAGGAAGAGAAATATCAATGTGTGGTTGCCTGGAGTGACCCCTACTGGGGACCTGGCCCACAATCCAGGCATGTGCCCTAACTGGGAATTGAACTGGTGACCCTTTGGTTCACAGCCTGCACTCAATCCACTGAGCTACACCATCCAGCGCTGAGTTCCCATTCTTGTAGCCCTATTTCTTCCCCTACTATCTGGACCATAATCATCTCTTGCCTTAATTAGTGCAACAATCTCCCAACTGGCTGCCTCGCCCCTTTCCAAAGCTTTATCCAAGCAGCAGCCAGAATGATCTAATTTTCCAGTATTTTGTTATGAAAAATTTCAAACATAAGGAAATTGAGAGAATTTTACAATGGACTCCCATGTACCCAACACTTAGCTTTTACCATTACTGTTTAACTTTTTCTCTTTGTCATACCTCTAGCCAATCATCCAACCCTCTAGTCACCCATCAGTCTTCTAATTTTTCACGCATTTCAAAGGGAGCATACTTTCTTTCATATAATTTTGGCATGCATATCACTAACCAGAGTTCAATGTTTGTCTGTAGCATTTTTCTCTTTCAGAATGACCTTTGTAAAAGGCAAAGATGGTTATGATACTAACATGGTTAAGACCCTTCTAGGCTTAAGATAAATCCCAAAACCTTAACATGGCACACAGACCCCGTTTAATCTGGTTCCTGTGTATTTTTCTGTCCCAGCCTGCTGTTCTTTGTCTCATCTACACAGCCAGTGCTCATTACCCTGATGTCTGATACTGTCCTGCTCTCTTACTTGGCTCATAGCTCACTCACCCTTTGTGGCTGGGAACGCCCAGTTATCCCTCAGCTCAAAGAATGAATGGCTTCTCAGGGAAGCTTTCTTTGTTTCCCAAGGATTGGTGAGATGTTCTCTTGGGGTCTTGCACTTACCACCTGTCGTTATAAATGGCTGCCTACAGACTTGCACCTGCCTCAGAAATGTACTCATAATTCTATCCTTCTTGGTGAGAGAAAGAGACAGGGCCTGAAACTCCAGCTAACCTGAAGTATCTTTAATACTTTTAACATTCTGGGATCACCCTTCCTTTAGACCTTTGTACATTCTTTTTCCTTTCAACTGGGACCTATCCCCTATTCTCTGCACTCTTAGAGCCTTCCTTTAGCTGACACCATATTTTTTAGGTCTCAGTTTGGAGTGGTTCACATTCAATGAAGCTCAGGTCTGGCTGGGTTAGGTGACCCTCCTGGTGCTCTCACAGCCCACACTCTCCTGGAACTTCCTGCTGACCAAAAGCTCCTGGTCCAGTGGAGACTGGTCTGTCAGTTTCACAGTGGTCACTGCAGTGCCTGGTACATGGTACATAGACTCTCAGAGGGTATTCAAGTGAACTAGTGATTGTTTCTTTTTGCTTGGTAAAAAAAGATTCTGTCCTATGATTCATTTTTACTAAGAATCATACCAGGTAAAATTCTGGGAAACCTCAGAGTTTTTGTGAGTGGTCACACAAGTGTTATGTGTATGTGATACACAGGCTTGTGGACTTCCACCTTTTTAAAGAAATTGTTTTTCTGTCTTTTATTTGCCTCTCATTTTTTGCTAGATGGCCTATGCCTGGAGGGTTTTGTTTGCTCTTCTTACTGACTCCCCACGGCTTTGTTAACCATGAGTTTGGCAATTGCGGTTGATGAATTGTTTCTTAGGCATGCATACAATTTCAAGTTCAAAGAATGGAACTGGATCAGTTTATATTTCATACTCTAAAGAAATATACATCTTCCAGATTTGTTTTAGTCTTTATGTCTTTGTCATATATTGAAAATGTCTGAAAAAATGCACAGAAGGGTTGGAATTCATCACATTATGTAGTTTATAGAAAATGGTGGAAAACAGTTTTAAGGTGGCCAATATTTGACTCTTTATGCCCTTGTGCCTACAAATAAAAAGATAGGGGGGTGGGGATCAGTGTTCCAAGAGTCTTTGGGGAAATTGTCCTCTGGTAATGCAATGATTATGCAGTTGCCATTTCCAGAAAAGTGAATTTTGTGATTCTTCAAAGACCTCTGTTATAAACCAATATGATATAACATTATGCCAAGCTCTTGAATGTTTTATGTTTACTTAATTCTCCAGAAAATGTTAATGGCTCTGAAGATACAACAACTCCAGTTTATAAAACTAGAGTTTAACTGGATGAGTATCTCCTCACATGGAAGTTGATGATTCTGTTTTTTTTTTTTTTAATCCAAGCCTGTGGAGCAAGGGTGCCAAACCTTTTGGTGTCTTTAGGCCACCCTAAAAGAAGAAGAGTTGTCTTGGGCCACACATTAAATACACAAACACTAACGAAAATGGATGAGCAAAAAAAAAATGGTTTTAGTAAATTTACGATTTTGTGTTGGGCTGCATTCATAGCCATCCTGGGCCGTGTGCAGCCTGCAGGCCATGGGTTGGACACCCCTGTGAGTGTGGAATGTTTGGATGCCATGGGTACTGGGTCTTAAAAAGACATCTTATGGTATTGTTCTTAAAGCACTGCACTCATCTGCAGATATGTGGACATACTCTATGTTCTCTAAATTCCTTGGCGTGGTGATTTCCTTGAATCTGGAAGTTTCCTCCGGCCATTTCTATTGCAGAATGAATGGTACCTTTGGGTGGAGAAAAGAGACACAGCTATGCCTGTGGTTAATCTGAGAGCTAGCAGTACCTTTCTCATTCTAGGAGGAAGGGGAAACCAACTAAGCTTCCTCAAGCATTACTCTCTTCCAGGCTCCATGCCAAATGCTTGATAGACTGCATCTCACTGTCTTGTCTACTCATGAAGGGCAAATATTGTGTCTAGTTCAATATTGTATACTACACAGTTTATATTGATTGATACAAATAATTGCTGAATCAATGAGCAAATAATCCTGCCTAGATATTATAAACCCATTTTATAGATGACCCCAGGAAGGTTAAGTTGCTCAAGTCTTATCTCCTTATCATCATCTAATAGGAGATATATTAGCAATAGTTAACTTTGCATCACTGTATTTAAGTTATAGGATATTCACTTCTGGGGAATGGATTTGCACATTTTCTGGTGTATACAGGATAGATGTATCATGTGGAAGTATGACTTCATTGTCTTTACTTGGAGATTAAGCATGGTTTAAGATGTGTATAGGTGCCAAGTTGACAAGAGTGGACTGTGATGGTCAGTTTTACATATGTCAACTTGTCTAGGTTATTGTCTCCTGTTATTATATCAAACACTAGTGTAGATGTTGGTATGAACTTGTGTTGTAGAACACATTGAAGTCCGTATCAGTTGTGAGAGATGAACAAGGATTTAAATCGAGGTCTATCTAGCTTCAGAGTATGTGTTCCCCTGTTTTACATTAAACAGGGAATAAAGGGTCTATTGAGTTATTCCTTGGCACCTAAATCTTATAATACAATCTGGTAAGTACTGAGTGCCTGCCCTGTGGGAGGCACAGAGCCATGTATGCCACTCAGGTACTCACAGAGCGGCCCTACATGCCATCACCCCAGCTATGCGAATGAGAAAGTGGGGCATAGAAAACCTCCATGTTCTTGCTCAACTCTTCAGCAGCATTCCAGGGAGGATTTTCTCTAAAGCTCCAGTTTTCAAAATGACAGATTCTTCCCATGGCCAAAGAGTTTGGGAAATATTCATACTGTCACCACCTCCTGAGGACGTGGTGTACATGCACAATGTGTTACAGTCTCTGTGGGGTCCTACCGCAAAGATGTTTCTTGTACTCCACTTAACACAGAATTTCCAAGCATATTTACCCACAGCATCCCTGTCTGTGTTATACTCATCGAGGTCATGGCATGACTGTTTTGCTGACCACACTTAGGAAAATGCTGGCCTGCTCCCTGGCACTTGTCATGAGTTCCCCCGCAGCATCAGTGGCAAAGGTGCCCTGACTGTATCAGACTCCTGGTTCATGCATATTACTTAGATAATGCTTTGCATTTGTTTATATTACACTTTTGCTGAAAGTCTTATGTGGGCTGGATTTCTGTTCAGAGGTGCCTCATTTTGCCCACAGGCTACATGGCAGGTTCCAGTGAAAGGCAATTCTTGCATCTTTTGGCAGAATGAGCCAGTGAACCTCTAAATTCTTTTTTTTCCTGGTGTGCCATTTTGATCCCCTTGTCATTTTTTTTGCATTTTCAAGTTATTTTATTAGTGGTTATTTTGGGGATTCCAATTAACACTCTAAATTTCTAACAATCTAGTGTGAATTGATATGGATATAACTTTAACAGCATACAGAAACTCTGCTCCGGTATAGCACCACACCCCCTTCACGTTGTTATTGTCACACATCACACATTTACACATTGTGTGCCTGTTAACGTCCACTTACCATTATTGTTTTATGAACTTGCATTTCAAATCACATAGAAAAGAAAGAAGAGGTACAAACCAAAAATTTAATACTGTTTTAATCATGTTTAATACTATTTAATCATGTTTTCCTATATAGTTAACTTTGCTGGTAGTCTTTATTCATATGGTTTCGAGTTACTATTTAGTATCCTTTAATTTCATCATGAAAGACTCCCTTTGGTATCTCTTGTAGGGCAGGTCCACTAGCAATAAATTCCCTCAGTTTTCGTTTATCTGAGAATGTCTAAATGTCTCTTTCATTTTTGAAGAATATTTTTGCCACATATAGAATTCTTGGTTGACAGGTTTTTTTCTCTCTCTAAGCATTTTAAACCTGTCACCCTGTTATCCTATGGTCTTCATGGTTTCTGAGAAATCAAGTGTTAATTGTATTGAGAATCCCTTGTAGATGCCACTTTCAAGATAGACTTGACAATTTGGTTACAATGTTTCTTGGTGTGAACCTCTTTGAATGTATCTTACTTAGAGTTCATGGAACTTCTTGGATGTATAGATTCATGTATTTCATTAAATTTGGGACTTTTCAAACATTATTTCTCCATATACTTATATATAAAAATATAAATATTTTTGCCTCTTTGTTTCTCTCCTCTGCTTCTGGGATTCTCAATTGTGTCTTGCAGGTCCTGTCAGCTTGGTTCAGACCGAATAATTTTAATGGACCCATCTTTCTTCTGCCTGTGAAATCTGCTATTGAACCTCTCTGATGAATTCTTCATTTTAGCTATTGCGTTTTTCAGCTCTAGGATTTTTATTTGGTTTATTTTGACTTTGTATTGATATTCTGTTTGTTAGAACATTATTTTCTTTAGTTCTTTGTGCATGGTGTCCTTTAGTTCTTTGAGTATATTTAATACAGTTGATTTAAAGCCTTTGTCTAGTAAGTCAAATGTCTGAGCTTCCTCAGATACAATTTCTATCTATTTTCTTTTTCCTGTGAATGGACCAGTGGATGTATCCTTTGCATGCTTATAATTTTTTGTTGAAAACTTGACATTTTGAATATTGTGATGTGATCACTCGAAGGATCTGGAAATTCTGCCCCCGCTGCCATGATTTTCTGTTACCTGTATGCTGTCATCCATTTGTTTAGTGACTTCTCTAAATGATGTCACAAAGACTATCTCTCTTGTCGTGTGTGCTCATGTGTGTCTCTCTTCCATCATCTCAGCAGTCAGCCAGTGACTGGAGAGATGTTTTCTTAAATGGCTATAGCCAAAAAAAAAAACAATATGGAAAATATTTCCCAGTATTTTCAGTCTTTGTGGATTGTCTCTGAGCTGGAATACTTCAATGTGTGCCAGACTACCTACAACTCTGTCTTAGCCCTTACCTCCTGTTACACGAAGCCCAAAGACCAGCCAGACATGCAAGCATAGGGTCACCTTAGGCCTTTTCTGAGCATGTCCTCAGACTTGGCCATGTGCCTGACCCTCCAGAGTCTCTGGTATACCTGGGAGCCTTTCAAAGCCTTTATTCCCTTTTGTGTCTTCCTTGTCAGCCTCCTCCTCCCCAGGATTTTTGGTCTGTCAGCTGCTTGTCCTAATTCTATCCCCTGCCCCAGGTGGAAGTTAGTAATAGAATGCCTTTAAATACTTTTGACAAATGCTGACCAGGGGGCCACTCCAGCACTAAGAGAATTCCAAGGGTGGCAAAACAAAGGCAAGCCTCTGAGCCAGTCCCTCAGGAAGCCACCAGATAGTTAAAAATGCACAAGTGCAGTTCTTTGGTAATAAGGTCTGAATTGCTCCCTCTGGTACCAGCGGGCTGCACCACCAGAAACAGGAACATCATCATCATGACCACTGGCCAAGCTGGGGAATGGTAGGTGGGTAAGTTAAGCCTCATACATTGTCTTATCAAAATTCAGCAGCCTCTTCTTTATTAAGTATTCCCCTGATAGCTGTTAAGTTTTTTAAAATTGCATTCCCATATCTGAGAGTTTTTATAGCTTAATTATGTTTTCTTCAGTGGAAGTGTGACGCCAGTCCTCCAAACTCTCTTTGAACTTAGATACTTTTATTTCATGAACCACTATGTACCGTAAGGTTCATAGGAAGATTTGGAGAAAGCCCTTCATTTTAGACCATGTCCCCATTTTTATCCTTTTTTGATAGTGTGTATTTTTCCATGTCATTTTAATGGTACACTGTATTCTAAAACATAAATATATAATAATTTAGTCAATTATTTCCTTACAGTTGAACATTTAGTTCTTTCCAATTTTCTACTGTAAATAAAATGATCATAAGCATTTCTTTTTATTTCATTCTTGCATGTTTTAAATTGTGTTTTATTGATTAAGCTTTACAGTTGTCCTGATTTTTCCCCCTTTGTCATCCTTCAACCAGCACTCCCCACCCACTCAGGCAACCCCTACACCTTTGTTCTTGTCCATGGTTCATCCATATAAGTTTATAAGCTACTCCATTTCCTGTACTGTACTTTACATCTCCATGGCTATTCTGTAATTACCTATCTGTACTTCTTAATTCCCCCACATCTTCACCCATTCCTCCACACACCCCTGCCACATGGCAACCATCAAAACCCTCTCTGTAACCATGATTCTGTCTCTGGTCTTCTTGTTTGCTTAATTTGTTGTTTAGATTCAGTTGTTGATAGATTTCTATTTATTGCCATTTTATTATTCATAGTTTTGATCTTTTTTTTCTTAAATAAGTTTTTAAAATTTCATATAATGATCGTTTGGTGATGATGAGCTCCTTTAGTTTTTTATTGTCTGGGAAGCTCTTTATCTGTCCTTTGATTCTGAATGATAGCTCCACTGGGTAGCGCAGTCCTGGCTGTAGGTCCCTGCTTTTTATGATTTTGACCATTTCTTGCCAATCCCTTCTAGCCCGCAAAGTTTCTTTTGAGAAACCAGCTGACACTCTTATGGGAACTCCTTTGTAGGTAACTAACTACTTTTCTTTTGCTGCTTTTAAGATTCTCTCTTTATTTATCTTTAACCTTTGACATTTTAATTATGATGTGTTTTGGTATGGTCCTCTTTTCATTCATCTTGTTTGGGACTCTGTGTGCTTCCTGGACTCACATGTCTATTTCCTTCACCAAAGTTGGAAGGTTTTCTTTCATTACTTTTTTGACTAGGTTTTCAATTTCTTTCTCTTTCTCTTCTCTTTCTGGCACTCCCATGATGTGAATGTTGGAATACTTGAAGTTGTCCCAGAGGTTGCTTATACTATCCCCATTCTTTTGGATTCTTTTTTCTTCTTGTTGCTTTGATTGGTTGTTTTTCTACTTCTGTATGTTCCAAATCATTTGATTTGATTCTTGGCTTCATCCACTCTATTGTTGTTTCCTTGTAAATTGTTCTCTATTTCAGTTAGTGTATCCTTCATTTCTGACTGATATTTTTAATGCTGTTGATGTCTTTGCTAATTTCCTTGAGCATCCTTATAAGTAGTGTTTTAAACTCTGCATATGATAGATATCTCCCTTTTGTTTAGTTCTTTTTCTGGAATTTTGATCTGTTCTTTCATTTGGGCCATGTTTCTTTGTCTCCTCATTTTGGCAGTCTCCCTGTGTTTGTTTCTGTGTATTAGGTAGAGCTGCTATGACTTCCTGTCTTGGTAGCATGACCTAATGTAGTAGTCGTCCTATAGGGTCTGGGGACAGTCTCCCCTCTCATATGAGCTGAGTACTCAAGACACAACTTTTGTGTGGGCTGAGTATACCCTCCTCCTATAGTTGAGCCTTGACTGCTGTATGCAGGTCAATGGGATGGATTTACCGAGGCCAGTCAGTTGCAAAGTCTGGCTGTGACCACTGACCACTGATCTCCACCTTCCATGGAGAATCAGCTGCGCAGAGGCAGGATAGTGGTGCTCCAATGTGGTATATAGCTGTCCACTGGATGTGCAGGCTTGGGGTTTCCTGGGTGGTGCAGGCCAAAGTCAGCCCCCACCTGTGTTCTGCCTTGGGCCAGCCTGCCTGGGCTATAAAGCAATTTGAGATGGTTGCTACTTGTGCTCAGCTTGGAGATTCCTAGGTGAAGACAAGCTGTGGATCTAGGCTGGCTGCTGGTAGTGCTGGGCATGGGACCACTTAGCAAGAGATATGGAGGTTCAGGGCTTGCCGAGGCCAGCTGTACTTGTTTAAAAGAATTTAAGAAGTTGTGAAGCATGAGCCAAGACCAGCTATTCATATGGAAAAGTCTCTGGTTAACAGCTTGTGTGGCCTGTAAGTTGGGATGGATGGAGTCTCAGGGATCTCCAGGGTGGAGACAGAGTGATAGCCAAGTTGATGGAGTCTCAGACATGGTACCCACCTGCGAGCTCTGTGGCTCTGTGTGGGGAGTGTTCAGTAGAGGGACAATAGCCTCTGCTTGCCTTTCAACTTGGGAGAAAGCTGTTTCCCAGCTCTTGCCTTAATTCCAGACACTTCAGTTCCTCCCTCTATGCCACTGGCCCTTTCAAGATGCTACCCTGGTGCTGGAGCTCAGAGGGAATAGTCTGAGTAGGTAAGTCCATGTGCAGGCCATGGGTTCTTTAAGAAGAACTGCTTGGGACTCTGGAAGTTTATTCCATCGACTCTGCCCCCATTGGTTTTTGCATCCGGAAGTTATAGGGACTTATATTCCTGTTGCTGGAACTCTGGGCTGGGGAGCCTAGTACGGGAGTAGAGAGTCTGTACTCCAAAGATATCCCTCCCAAATTTTTATCTACAGCATGTGGATTTGGGATCAGCCCATTCCACATCTCCATCCCTCCACTGGTCTGGATGGATGTGTTTTCTTTAATTCCATAGTTGTCAGATTTCCATTCAATTAGGCTTCTGATGGTTCTGAGTGATGGTTGTTCTATAGTTTAGTTGTGATTTTGATGTGGTTTTGTGAGGAGGCGAGCCATGTTTACCCGTGCTGCATCTTGACTGGAAGTCCCATAAGCATTTCTTAATGGAAGTTTCTGTCTAGATTTTGAGGATTCCTAGAAGTGAAATTATCAGGTCAACTCTTTAAAAGTTTTTGACACATTTTAAAACAATTTATATTCCTATCATCACTGTTTGAATGACTATTACAAAACCTTCCTAACAGTGAGTATTAACATTTTTTAACTTTTGCTCATACAATTTTGGATATATATTGAACTTAAATAATATTTTATGTTGAATTAGTAGTTCTTTCTAGTACCTTCCTCATAATGTTGTTTTGAGATTAAAAGTTATTATATGAGAAGAACCCAGACTAGCACCTGGAACCTAATAAGCATTATATTATCTCTTATTATTTTTTATGTTAATTTTAAATTTTTCATGTTTTTTGCTTATTTTTTAAAATTGGCCTTCTGTAGGTTTTCTTTTACCTATTTATTTTTTCTGCCTATTTATCTATTTATCATGAATATATTTTTCCATTCTTGGAAGCTTTATTATATTTCACTGTCTCTTGTTCATAAAGGTATCTGTTTATCAAATTCTGCCGCTAAATGGAAGAAGCCAGCCAGCTTTCAGGAGAGGAGAGCTCTTTCAGAGCAGTGCTTCTCCAGAGTTTGTATAAAAGTCCCTGCATCAGAGTGACCTCAGATAGTTGTTAAAATGAAGTTTCCTGGATTCTGCTCCCAGATTCTCATTCAGTAGACCTGGGGCTGGGCCAGGAAGCTTCATTTTTAAAACAAGCTCTAACAGGTGATTCTTAGGCTCATGAAAGTTTAGAGAACCATTCATATAACAGATGTGAATTAGTGAAGGTTTACATTGTCCCCATGCTTATGGTCCTCTTATCTTCTCCTCCCCAATGAATGCTGTTATTATAGGTGAGTATATGAATGAAATTCTTTAATATCTGATTGTTTTATTAATATAGATACTTCCTCAGTGAAAAGCCAGAAGTTTTATCTCTTCTAATCTCCCTCCATGGACCTTGGTTTCTCAGTCTGTGAAGCAAGGGAGTGGACTAGTTCTGGACCCTCTTTCCCTGTCCTTGTTTCTTTCTTTCACCCTGTGATGAACAGCTGTCAAGCTACCTACTTATATACACCTTGCTTCTGGGGTGGGTTTGGTCATCCCCTTCTTCAGGAGACTGCTTCTCCCTTCACCCCCTTAATGTGGAGGAGCTGCTCGGTTCCTTAGGGTCCCACTCCTTGCCATTGTTAGGTTTACAGGGATGATACCTGCCTGAAGCTGGACAAATGAGACCCTTCTCTAAGTTTTTGGACATGAGATCAAATCTATTAGGTTACTCTCTCTGTCATAACTAAAACTAATGAAATGAATAAAACAATTAAAAAATTCACATCAGTCAGGGAGAGAAAATTAGTTTTTGATGAGGAAGAGTAGAGCTGACGTTTAGAGCCAAGCACTGGTACGAGGTGGGAGGAAAAGGTCCTGACAAAATTGTGTTCCTTGGCTTTGTATGTTCCCAAGACCCAGTAGTATATCCATGACCTGCCTAATTCTTTCATTTGAGTTGGATTTCTGCCATTTGCTTTGATTTTCTTTTTCTCTGCATGGTAGTGTGTTTGCATCCTTACATAAGGCTTGGAGTACAAGCTACCAAGGTGAGAGAAGGACAAGAAATTGATTCAAGTGGCAGCATAAGTGACCCAGCTGGAGGGTCACTTGCATCTATCTCACTGCTGTCAAGTGAGGCTTTTTTTTTTTTTCTCTAGAGCTCAGGCATTGGGAAGCTTGAGACAAAGAGGAAGAAATGGATGTCATCTGCACTCAAAATATTTCTTGCTGAAGGAAGATTTCATTGAACAATTATTTATTGACAACAGTACCATGTTATCTATGTTGGACTGAATTCTGATCTTCCTTCTCATGATTTAGCACTTTTGTCAAGTGTTATCCATTGCCCCATGGCTTGGAGTCACCAGAAATCTATCATCCCAAAATTAATTAAAATAGTTTAAACTTTATTCATCTTGATGAAACAAAATGTTCAGAAAAAATTAAACTTCACTTTTCTCTTCCCTCTCACTCAGTATCTTTTCTGTGTGACAGTTCCTCTCAAACTCTCTCTTGCATCGTTCTGAAGTCTCCCAAACTTATACTCATTCTATGCTTGCTGCTGCTTCTTTTTTTTTTTTTTTCATCCTGCAACATTTTCTCTTCTTTATAACTCTGTCAGTTCAGAGGTAAAGCTGATAGGCCTATTCACATTTTCTGGCAAAAGACAATTCCCCCAGTGGGTGGAGGTGTGGGAGAGGAAACAGAGGTGGTGGATACTCAGTCACTGGTGCTCTGTCTCCATCACCTGCCCTGTGACCTAACTCTGACCCAGACCCTCATTCGAATTCAGGTTTGTCAAGAAAACTTCCCTGCCATATAGAGCAGACCATGGCACTTTTTAAAGAACCTCTTTCATCAGTTTTATAAACCGAACTCCCCATACTGAGCCAGGCAAAATTGTTGAATGAACAGAGTCCCTAACTTGTCATAGCCCCAGAGATCTTGGGGCCTATCCCCCTGCCTAGCTAGAACTTTCTGGAATGTAAATGATGTGGTTTCCCCCTCCTCTGGCCTAAAGGATTTGCTGCTAAATAACAAGCATGTTGTTTGTTCTCTCCCACTGCAGAGCTATTTTAGAAGTCAAGTGTTGCAGGGACCACCAGGTGATGGCATGTCGGTGGAAGTGACAAAAGTCCTTCTAGGGCTGGTTTATAACAACCTGCCACATAGTCCCCTACTTTCTCTCTTCCTATATACCGTCTAGAGTCTAAGTACTGAGCCCAGGATTGTCGTGGAAACCCTATTTTGAAGAGGCAGCCTTCGTCAATAGGGATCCCTAAAAGACCCTGTAGAATTCCCACCCCCAGTTACCAATGGGTCTCTTGGAGAATGTGAAATAAACTTCAAATATGTTACGCTACTGGATTAGGTGGGTTTACTTGTTCCAGCTGATAGTATAGCCTTAACTAATAGATATTTCTTACTATGTGTTTAGAAGTCACTGCAAGACCTGAAGGACATCATGCTAAGTGAAATAAGCCATTAATAGATAGACAAATATTGCATGATCTCATTTATATAGGGAATCTAAAAAAAGTCAAACACTTAAGAACAGAGAGAGTAGAATGGTGGTTACCAGAGGCTGGGGGTGGGGAAAAAGAGGACATACTGATCAAAGGGTACAAGCTTTCAATTATAAGATGAACAAGTTTTGGAGACCTAATGGTGACTATACATCAGGTCTTCGAAAAATGTCAACTCCATTCAACATTTCATTATAACATTGATGAGAAAAAAAATCAATTCCTGTTCAGGGCCACTGTTTGTGTGGAGTCTGTGTGGGTTTTATCCGGGGACTTTGGTTTCCTCCTACACCCCTAAGATGTGCCCATTGGGTAGATTGGCATGTCTACATTGTCCCAGTCTGAGTGGGTGTGTGTGTGGGTGCGGGTGTGGGTGCCCCTGTGAAGGGAGGGTGTCCTGTCTGAGGTGGGCTGCCAACTTGTACCCTGAGCTGCTGGGATGGGTTCCGGCCACCATGACCCTGGAATAAGCAGGTTGAAAAATAATCTTATTTGTTTTTATTAATCTTTCTTAAATGTATATCTAGCTTACATTTATTTCAATGTCTAATACTTGAAGTGTATGGGGTCTTTATTTAGAAGTGTGATGTTTTCTTGACCAGAAATATGCTGTAAGAACTCAACTCTCATTTATATCGATTAGCCTAGGGTAAACTGGGTTTGTTATATGTCACTCTGCTTAAAGTCACAGTTTCCAAAAACCTACTGTCAGTGTTAAATGAGAACTTGCTATAATAAATAATAATGCCTTTCCTGTTTGAAATTTGATAAGGGAGTAAGTCATAAGTATACTCACCACACACACACACACACACACACACACACACACAAGTGACTATGGGAGGTGATGGACATGTTAATTAGTTTGACTGTGGTAATTGTTTCACAAGGTATGCATATCAAAACAGCACGTTGTACATCTCAAATATATACAATTTTAATTTGTATATATACAAAATCAAGCCTTTGCCAGGATGTGTGCGGAAGAGAGAAAAAGCAGAAGGAGCACCTAGAAGATAAACCCTTCATGGATTCTTTCAGCTCTTACCATGAAGCAGGGGGATTGTATTTCATTCCTGGGTCTTCCCCTGCTTTCTGTCTAAAGATAAGATAGGTATACAATCATGATTACAGGATGAGTGAATAAATGAATTGATGGAGAAATGAGTGAATGAATGAATTGATGAGCAGTGAATAAACAAGTGAATCGTGCCTTGACTGGGTAGCTCCATTGGTTGGAGTGTCATCCCGTACACCAAAAGGTTGTGGTTTGTATTCCCAGTCAGGACACATACCTAGGTTGTGGGTTCGGTATCCTGTTGGGCTATGTACGGGAAGTAACTGATTGATGTTTCTTTCTCTCCCTCTCTCTCTCTCTCTCAAATCAATCAGTAAACATATCCTCAGGTGAGGAATTAAAAAAAAGGTAAATCACAGGTAATGAAATGAACCAAACAGCCATGTCCCTTTCCACAGTTTTTGACACTGAGTTTGTCACACTTCACCCAAACACACAGGTCTGGTGTGCTCTATCTAGTCTCTTTCAAATTAGTAATACTGTTGGTCACTGTTGACCACCCCATCTTCCTCCCACACATACCAAAAAGAGGATTCTCACTTATGACTGTGCTTTCTGAGCTTTGTGATTCTGCCCAAAGTCCTTTGTGATCCATAGGTTGACCCCTTTGCTTCCCTTTTCCAGGAAGGAATAGCAGGAACCCACCTGTCTGTCCTAGAGAAAGCAGATGTTATCAGCATGTCCTGGCAAGAAACAAAGATGGTGCCATGTGGCTCTGCTTTCCAGAAAGACTGGAGGAGAGGCCCAGGAAGACTGAGATGTTCAGGAGCAACAGGACCGAACTCTTGCAAGAAGCCCTTGTACTTAAATTTCATGATGGAGAGAATTTCCTTGTGAGGCATCACTTACTGGGCAATTCTGTTCTGCATTGACTCTTATAAGTCCCATCTTTCTGACATGGCATTAAGTACAGTGACATAAAATCTAATAGGATGAGAAAGTGTGCAGGTGTGATTTCAGAAATCTTTCTGGACAGACCTTGGTTCAGGGGCTTCCTGTCAGTTTTCCTAAAGCAGTGGAGGTAGGAGGAGGCCATGCCTGTAATTCAGTCAGACCAAAGTAGGCAGCAACAATTCAGCTGAGCACAGAGCGCAGCGACTTTGGATTGTAGTAATTGTGGCAATCTATTGCTCTACCTTTTCTTATTTCTTTCAGTCATGAAGGAAAAGAGACAACCTAGCATAAGGAGTGAAAGAGAATAAGTTGTCAACAACTTTATATCAAGATACTATGTTAACTGTCAAGTGCTTCACCAATACATTAGTTTAATGGTACTTACTGTGACTTATAACATTTGCAGATGTAGAGCTACCCACAGGGCTGACAAGCCCCATAAAAAATGACATTGATACATTGAACTGAACAAAATTAAATGTAAGAGGGGTCAGTACAAAGTTCTACCATTAGATCCAAACCGTGGACCATACAAAGGACACACCAGATTATAGCAGTTCAGAGTGCTGGCTGGGGGTCAGATCCACCTAACCTGAATCTCACTGTCACACTCGCAGTATTGGGCAAATGGTTAGGCCTCTATGAGCCTCAGTTTTTCTTCATTTGCTTATACTAGCCTTGGAGAATTATTTAAGAATTATATAAATTAATGCTTGTTAAAGGCTTGGAACTTTAGCAAATACTCAGTGAATTGGTTTCCTCCTCCCTCCAACCAGGAACAGGGGGAGGAAACAGGGGTCTGCCCATCTCCATTTCAGGGTGTTTTCTTTCACTTCTTCCTGGCATTTACCTGCCCTGGGACTTTGACTTCTGCCTATTGTTCAGCTTGTTGATAATTTCCATCCTTTTCATTACCTCTCTCTCCACAACACGCTTCCTGATGTGTCCTTGGTACTTATAGGTTCTCTCCTTGTGAAGAAAATTGAGATGAGGCCGCCAGCACTTGGGACTAATGCCAACACCACTTCAGTGGTTCTTTGCAATTCTGTTGTCAGGCTTGTTTAAGCACCACATCCAACAGCTTACTCTCCTGTGGCCAAAAGGAGCACAGAGTGGTGCTGATGGTGGTGAGAGGCCAGTTGGCAGGGAGAACGGATGGGTAGAAAACATAATTGTAGCAGAAGTAAGGCACGTAATGTTGTAATTTCTATAAATGTAATCACAGGAAATATAGGCAATTGAAATCCACAATGATGGCATAAATGATAGTATCTTTTTCTAAAAATCCTTTACTCAGCTGCACAAAAAGGGTTATCCCAAGTACCTCATCCCAAAGAATGTGTGTAGTGAGGGGTCACATGGCCCAGGTGACAGTTTTGGGGACTGGTAACTGGAGGCTCGGCTTCCAGCTGTGTGATATTAGGTAAATTAGCCTTTCTGGGCCTCAGGTTTCTCATCTGTAAACTAGAAATAATATTACCTCCACAGCAATTCATGAGGATTAAATGAGAAAATGTGTGTAAATTACCTAGCACAGGGCCCAGTACTGTGAGCAGCTTCCTTAATGGTCCCAGCACCTTCATTAATAAATTAAAGATAATGAGGGCTCCTTGAGACCTCACTGCTACTGAAAATGAAGATATGCTTTGAAAGAGGCCCATAAATGTGAAGCGTTCTTGGCTTCAACACAGGAAATTCAGCTTGCACATAGCCTATCCTCAGCAAACGTTTGATGCCAGTGATGATGAGGTGACAATCTGGGGGAGCTCTTGTGGTAGCTTAAGAGGTGTGAGCTTAGAGTTCCCTAACAGTGCCCTGGCTGGTGTGGCTCAGTTGGTTGGGCATTGTCCTGCAAAGCACAAGGTCACCAGTTCAATTCTCTGTCAGGGCACATGCCTGGGTTGCAGATTTGGTCCTCACTTGGGGTGTGTACGAGAGGCAACCAACTGATGTTTCTATCCCTCTCTTTCTCCTTCCCTTCCAGTCTCTGTAAAAATAAATAAACTCTCAAAAAAGAAAAGAGTTCCCTACTAGCTGTTTGCATGTCTGCTTCATTTATATTTACGTTCAGGTGATCTCAAAATCTGAAGTGAAGTTGTGGACTTGGCCACAGTTCACTGTGCTGTCCTTGACTAAGTTAAAAGCATCCTTCAGGTTTTGGATTCTGTGGAAACAAGAGGCAGATCTATGGGTCTGTGGGAGGTTGGGCCTGGGGTTCCATCAGGGGGACGTAGGCATAAAAGGCATAGGAACTCAATTCTGAGGCCTGGGAACCTCATGAAGTTAGGGGAAAAGCTTACACTCATACCTGGCCTTGTATGTGGCACACATTTGATACTTAATAAATATTTGTGCCAGGAAAGGATGAAAGAGAGCAAGTCCTAAGTTGGTGGGGTGGGGGACACGCTAAAATATCAGTACAGCTGGGCTCTGCTCTCAATTTTATAAGTATGGAAATGCTATATTTAATTACATATAGGACACAGGTGGCAAACACAAGGCCAGTGGGCCGAATCCGGCCCTCCACCTTGTTTCTACCCAGTGGCAGTGCTGAGCTCCTGCTTAACTGTTAAGGAGTAGCTGTTACATTTATACAGTCCTAAAATTACATTTGGCCCTTTGAAGGCAACTGCAAAGCTGATGTGGCCCCAGGTAAAAATGAGTTTGACACCCTTGATATAGGGCATGGCCAATCAACTTTGGCAATATGTTTCATTGATAATGGCTATAGTTTATTAAACAATACTTAAAAGTCTGGCACTGTGCTAAGCACTTTACAAATGTTATTAAATTTAAGACTTACTACAACCCTGTGTTGAACCAACCCCATTGGTTACCTATCCATTAGCCAGAACTACCTTTTACTTAGTGAAATGGTTCTGAGACTTAATTCCTGTGTGTATGTATGTGTGTGTGTGTTGTGGGGGCGGGGAGTCCCCACATCACCACCAATTGCCCAGGGAAACCAACTGATTCTCCTACAATTTAACTCAATTCTGATATTATCTACCCAGAGATAGCATCAGAGCGCATAGGTTAAAGTCCCATGAGACTGCCTGCCCACCACTTCAGATGCCAGTTGCAAGCCCAGGTTACCTGTGCTTCTGATCAACTGGCTACAGATTGTAAGTTCCCACAACCTTCTCCACGGGTTTCCGGCACCAGCTGAAGTCCAGGCTATTAACTGTACTTCTGACTACCTGGCTATAAATGAGAGGTTCCTATGATACCCTCCTTGGGTTTGATTAATTTGCTAAAGCAACTCACAGAGCTCAGAGGTACATTCGACTTATTGGATTACTGGTTTACTATAAAAGGATACAACTCAGAAGTAGCCAGATGGAAGAGATGCCCAGGGCAAGGGATGGGGACAAAGTGAGGAGCACCCCAATTCTCCAAGTGTTCACCAACCTGGAAGCTCTGGGAACCCTGTCCTCTTCGGGTTATATGGACATGTCAGTACATGGACATGATTGATTAAATCACTGACCATTGGTGACTGACTCCGCCTCCAGGCCCTCTCCTCTCTCCTGAGGTTGGGGCTCCGCCCTTTAGGTGTTTTCCAAAAGGCACCTCATTAACATAACAGAATAACCTTATCACTCTCAGCACTTAGGAAATTCCAAGGGTTTTGGGAGCTTTATGTCAGAAACAAGATGAAGATCAATACGTATTTCTTATAATAAATCACAATATTATACTTGATAACTAAATCTTAACCTTTTTTTTGAGCTGCAATATCCTTATCCTCAAGATATGAGTTCTGGTTAGTTGAACCAAATAAGAACAACCCTAGTTCCCAATTTCCCAGCTCCCTTGCTGTAAGAGTTGCCATATATTTCAGTTCTGGCAAATAGGATCTAAAGGGAAGTCCAGTACAAGAACTACTGGGAAGCCTTCTATTTTCCTGTTAAAAAGGAAAGATGTGGCTTCCTTGAATATAAATTTGTTATCTGGAACTACAGTAGTCATTTTATAAGCATGAGACAATAAGATGAGGGAAAGGCCCAGGGAGCTATTATTGAGGTACTGAACCAACACAATTAGTCTCTACTTCCAGAGCTCTTTTTGAGAAAAACTGTATCTCTCTCTCTCTCATATATATATATATGTATATATATATACACACACACATATACCTACACACTGTATTTTGCTGTGTGAGTGCACACCCAGGTTTTTGGCCCAAACTTTCAGAAAAAAACTTTCTTTCATTTTAATTTTTAATTCAAATTTTTATTTATTTATATTTAGAAACAGAACAGATTATTGTATTCCCAGGCATTATTTTGCATATGGACATCACTGCTTTCTAGAGTTACACTTTTAATGCATAAACATAAATGGAAGAATTAAAAACATTTATATAGACATGGAATTAGTACTACCCATGCATAATTTTTCTTTCAAAAATTTGGGCAAAAAAGTGCACATTATACATGGCAAAATATGGTATATATAGTCTGTCCAGAAGGTTCCCAGACATGTAATAAGAAAAATAGAGATATTTATTGAAGATAAAAGAGGCAAGAAACATTGTACATAGGACAATGACACCTCAGTCCCCTATAAAGTAGGCACCTTGGGACCTCACACATTTCTCCCAATCACCATCAGCTGCCTGGTTGTATTTTCTTGAGTCTCATTGAAGGTCTGAAATCTCTTCCCTTTCAAAGGTGATTTTAGTTTTGGAAAAAACTAGAAGTCACAGGATGCCAAATCTGGGCTGTAGGGACACTGAGTCACCTGGGTGATTTGATGTTTTGCCAAAAAACTCTGCACGAGGTGTGATGCATGAGCTGCCACATTGTCATGATGAAGCTGCCAATCACCAGTTGCCCATAGCTGTGACCTTTTGAATCATCTTAATAGTTTCCATGGAGGAATGTTCAAGGAATATTAATGCAAAATTTGATGCAGATTCATCACTATACTTGCTCTGTCATTTTGAATGTGATGGCCACACAGTACACATGCTCACTCAACAGCATCTACACCCCCAATGACTAGTACAGTGAAGTCATCACTGTTCATGCATGTGCATTCCAGTCCACTCTCCTTGGCTGCCAGGTTATATCAGTGTTGCACAAACCACTCTTATTATATTAACAATGTCTAGATTTTCTCTGGACAGACCAAATATATATATATTTCATATTATAATATCTATATACATATTTCATATTGCAATATCAATATATAAACAAATATAAATATATTTAAGCAACTTGAGTCAGGTTTCTTTATTTGCAAACAATTGATGCAAGCCACATGCTGTAGAATACTATCATTTTCATTTTTTGAGTGAGAAGATAAAGCAACTAACTCAAGGTCACACAACTGGTAAACTGTGGTGCTAAATTCAAATCTAGTTCTATTCAAATTTAAAACTTCTCTTTTCAACCGCTACATTATGTTTAAATTGTCAATGTTGTTAATATAAATTGTTTTTCATCCCCAAGAACTTAAAGAAGAGAGTAATACAAGAGCAGAGAAGAAAAGAGGAAAAAGCAGGCTTCCCAACCCTTTGCTAGACCCGGGGCCAAGGCCTTTGTGCATCTGGGACACTGAGCTCTGTGGGTGTAAAGGGGTCAAGTACTAAAACCTGGAAAGCTCAGCAGAGGCTGGCATGGTGGCCCCACAAACTCAGGGACTGAAAGTAACCTCATAGGATGGTCTGAAATGTAAACTTCTTAACTAAAAGTAAGTCATGGTGGGTAGTCATGTCTTAGGCTGGTATCTTCCTTGACAAAGGTCAGTCTTTACCTTAACTGAGCCTGTCTATTGTTTTTTGCAGCTAAGATAATTTACGTTTGGATTATTTGCGTAATCCCTTTTCCCTGACTCGTCAGGGCTCAATCTCCCACCAAGGCGCAAGACCACCAAACCTCTCATTGTTATCTTGTCCCCTCCTCATACCATCTCTCTGTGCTGTAAATGTTCATTGTTAATTATCCTAGACCCACCAATGTGAAAGAGGTCTTTGTCTCTACATATTACTCTTTGTCCAGTCTCAGAGATTTCCCTGCTTGCTTTCTCTCACCTCCCTAATCTATCACCAACGAATTTCATGTAACCTTCCCTAGCCTCCTGCTTTGATTGTAATGTATAAAATAGGCTGCAAAACTGCCATTCTCTGGAGCATTTTCTCAATCCTGGCAATTGTCAGTTTGGCTCATATAAACTCATACAAATTCTTACAGGTTTGGGCATTGCTTACATTGACAGCAGCAGCAAGAGGCTGAAATGGCTCTGCAGATTTATTTGCTATGGCATCTGGGAGTTTCTCTAGTGACTGAAATAGGTGGTACCCACCCAGGGCGAATGAAGTCAGCGAGGGAGCAGCTGCGATTGAGGTTTTAATGTACAAGGTCTGCTGGGTTGGTGAAGAAGCATGAAGCGAGGTTGGGGAGCTATCCAGTGTCTGGATTGAGACCCAGCTTTAATGCTGATTTAGTGGGCATCAGACATCCAGCTGTATCCCCTGCACAGAGTCAGGGAGTATGGCAACTCAAGGCAGGTGCAACAGGAGCCAGAGACTGTGCTTGCTCTCAGCAGGCTTATCATATAAACAGAAAGAAGGGAGACTCTGCCTGAAAACCACACCCCAGCAGGACTAAAAGGCTGTGAGCCTGCCTGCGGGCTGTGGGAGGCAGCAGACCCTGCAATCCCAGCATTTTATACTGGGAGATGAAGTGTAGGGGAGAAAACTTTTTTCTTTCTTGTTTTCTAGGTTCTTTGGCCAGTTTAATAGTTAAATTAACATAGGAAAGATTAACCAGAGAAAAACTAATTTCATTTTGTATATATTAAAAATATGAGACTCAAAGAAGTGACCAAAGCAGGCAACTCTTTATATCTTTTAGACAAAGAAAAAAATAGATTTGTGAAAAATTCACAAGACAAAGAAGTTTGGGTTTGGGGTAGTAATTTAGTAAGGAAGTAACAAGGTTTGTTTATGTAGTCATCAGGGCCCTAGGTTGCCTGGCTCTGGTCATAAGGACGTCTGTCTTCCCCCTAGTATAGGGGCACCTTTCACATGGCAGATCTATTTCCTGCTTTCAGGGGAACAGAGGAGGATCACAGTGTTTTTCTTGCACTGGCTATTTCTTGAAATCAGAAACTTGAAATCAGTAACTTGAAATCAGAATAATATGCCAAAGTGGCATATTTTGGGGTACCATAGTCTATTCCCCTTCAGAGGGAAAGATACTGTCATTCAACCCTAGCTATGTCTAGGTGCTAGAGAACAAAGATGGTAGAATGTCTGTACAATATGCCAGACTCTGCTTTAGGCAGCTTATGCACATTATTTCATTTCATTCTCACTGAAGCAGAATAGTAAGAAGCTAGGAAAATCCTGGGCAAGTGGAATGGGGAAACTGAGACAAGAAAATTAAACAAGGCCAAATAGGTTGGAATTTCAGCCTAAGTCAATCTGTTTCTAAAGCTCATGGCCATTTACTAACTTGCCCAAAGTTGAGGGTGGAAGGAAACAGATACCTTCCTTCTTGCACTGCAGAGAGAAGGCAGCCAATGGTCCGTGACTCCTGACCTTAGAGCCCAGCAGTGGGGAAGACTGATGACAATCCTGGAATTAATGGTGCTTAGCAGCAGTCATAGCCAAGAAGGGAGTTCTGAAAACCTGGGCCTGTGGAGGCAGCTCCTTTTTCTGGAATCGCTGTGGTTCTGACTCAGATGGTCAGGTACAACATTTTGTACCTTCATGCTTCTTCAGTACCCGGGAGCTGTGACACAGACCTGTGTCTAGGGACAGACAGGGCCTTCCCTTTGGAGCCGCGGTGATCCGCCCTGAACTCCATGCCAGCTCTCCCACAGCCCCCAACACTTTCCCCCTACCTTTGGAGCAGATCGCTGCCACTGTGTCCTGCTCTTCATTGCTCACTTCAAAGCCTACCTGTGCTGCCCTCAGAGTTCCTTCCCCACCCAGAGCTGGCCCCTCACAGGGCCCCTAGTTCTCCCTCAGCACCACTGGGGAACCCTGAACTGGACCCACTCAAACCCTCCACCCCTCTCCTTCACCCCTCTCTCCATGATGCTCCTGCACCCTCAGAGTTCTGGAAATGTGGAGGGCCTGGCAGTCAGTAGTTTGGGAGAGGAAGGTGTAAGGGATTGGAAGGGATTAGGCAAAACAGAACTCTGGATCCACCTCTACAAGGATCATTGTTACACACCACTGGTAGATTTCAACGTACTTTTACATTTGGGCTAAAGGGAGGTTAAATTACTTACAATTTTGTTTTTCATATATAGACAAGCATACAATTTCTTAAACAGTTTTTCATAGTGCTTTTAAAAATATGTATACTATTTTTAAAAAGTCAGCTAATTTGTCACAATAAATGAAGACAGAGCAACACAGTATATTTATAGGAGCTTGTTTCATATTATACCACTATTGAAATGTCCTGATGTACAAATAGGGGACAAGACTCTATTTAGATACGTTGAGGCAAATGGTTCTAGCTGTACTACTTCACATACTTTGCACTGAATTTTGGGTCATAAAGCCCTGACATCAAGTCCTCAAGGCAGCATTTAGGCTTGGTATCAACCACCCTGATCCTGCTGGTTAAGAGCAACAACACTGGGTTTATTTTTTAAATTATTAAAATAACCCTTAAACTTGGAGAAATTCAAAATGGTACTAATTGAGGTAAATGAAAAACTGATCTCTTAATCTCTGCTGCCTCACTCACCAGTCTAACTGCTTAAAAGCAAGCTTTTTTTTACCATTTCTCATTTTACTTCTTGTTTTAGCTATTATGATAATTGTAGATGAGTCATCCACTATTTCTGGCTGTTGTCAACAATGGTGACTTTCTTTCATTACACTCTCCTCCACATCCCTGCATGTGCTCCACGGGGGCAGTAACCCTGTGGGTTGCCACTGTAGACATGCTCAGCCTTGTGCTGGCACCCAGATCTGATACAAACACTCAAATCTGGACTTGTGGTTCAGTAAACTCCATGTGGTCATCAACATCCCTCCTCTTTTGTCAATTACAGTGTGTCATTGTTACAAGGTTATGTACCATTTGAATTCTGTTCTGTACCTATAATTATGTCTCTCATGGTTTGTCTACAGATTGACTCCAAACAACGTCACCACCAGTACTACAGTTTTGTATTTTCTACTCACTGCCGAACTGAGCACTCATGAAGTCACGTCACTAACCCTGTGCAGGTCAGAGATGCCTGAGCGCATGGACCAAATAGATTCTCCTGGTGTGTTCCACCGTTGTACTGAGTCATGCCGCTTTAGTTTGCTCCATCTTCGCACTGGTGTGTTTTCACGTTTTTGTTGTTGGTGTTCCTTGAATTTTAATTCTTGTTGTTGTTGAGGGAAACAAGGGACTCCCTTACTAAATTATGAGATACTTTCAGATTGGAAATGCTGTTTGTTGACCGAAAGCCATTCTTTACTTTGAGATAGTCATCTTGGAGTCTTTTGACTTCAGAGTCTAATTTGGGACAATTGTTTTGTGAACTCCATGTACTACTGCCATCTGGGTTTTTGTTATGTATGTGCAATAATTCTGATATTCATAGACTGACCCACCATAATGGATCCAATCCATTTTTTTTTCTTAACTTCTTTTTTTTAGCTTCATTTTCCAATTTCCAAGTAATTTCTCAGGGTCCCCCACTCCCCCCAGAAAGACTGTTGGAGATAAACTCTTCAACTCCTTGCAGTCCTGAAGTGAATTTAGTCCCTGTGGTGCTGACTAGAGCAGGAACTGGCTTCAAAGAGGCCTCAAGTGTGGATCTGCTGGAGGGCAGGTGGGCCTGGGAGATTGACTTTGGGAGACTGACCTTGGATTCACCTTGTCTCATGGTAAACATTCTGGAATATGTGGAGTCATATCACTTACTTCCTGGTGGGTTGGCAGGAAAGTGGGGAAGAGGGTTCAGTACAAAAACACACCAACTACAGCTTCACAAATGGAGTGATCACCTGAAGCAGGTGATGCAGCACCAGCTGTGTACCTTCAGGTAGATGTGAAGGCAGAGAGTTTGCACTTTGCCTGGATGCCTACTGGCCTGTGCTCTGTGTGGCTGTAAGTTGTACCTTTTATCGACCCGGAGGGACCAAATGATCTGCTTGTGTCTGTGGCTTCTCTCCACTCAGCCTCTGGAACAGCCATGCCGCCGGGTGCAGAGTTACAGGTTACACTTCCCCAGCACCTTGGGGATATTGCTAGAGTATACATAGTCTAGTTTCCAATATTGATGATACATTGTCCACAGTCGATTTAATATTTGTTCCCTTGCAGTTGACCTAATTTAGTGCTGTATGTTTCTTTATGGCAGCTTTTAGGAATACTTCTCCTTAGTGAAAGTTTTCACTGATGTATCTGTATATGTATCTTTTTTCATCCATTCTACTTAGCTTTTGGAGGAAACATTTCATTCTGAAGATTGCTGAGAGAAACTAAAGAAGATCTAATGAATGGAGAGATACAACATGTTTATGGATTGTCCTTAAATTGATCTATAGGTCTATGGAATTGGTGCAGAACCAAAAGAAACCGTCTAGCCCTTTCACTGAATTTCATAAGCTGATTCAAAAATGTATTTGGAAATGCAAAGGACTTAGAACAGCAAAAATAATTATAAAAGTTGGAAGAGAGGACTTACACTAACTTTAAGTCTTGCTCTAAAGCTACAGTAATCAAAACAGTGTAGCTGTGGCACAGGGTTAGAAGTATAGATCAATGGAACAGAATAGAGTGCCAAATGGTCAATTATTTTCTACAAAGTTGCAGGGTAATTAATGGAGGAAGAATAGTGTTTCTATAAATGGTCCTGGAACACATGGATATCTCTGTATGGAAAAAATGAGTTAGGACCTTATCTTAGAACATGTACAAAGTTATCTGGAAATGAATCATAGACATAAACATAAAGCTCATGTTATAAAACTTCCAGAATAAAATAGAGGAGGAAATATTTACAACTTGGTGGTAAACAAAAATTTCTTCATAGGAAGACCATAAAAGAAAAAATTGATAAATTGAACTTTGTCAAAATAAAAACTGCTTTTTGGAAGATGCCATTAAGAAAATAAAAATATTTATAATACATATATCTTGTAATGGACTTGAATCCTGATTATATAATTAATTCTTATAATTCAATAATAAGAAGATAAACTTAGTAGGATATTGGCAAGATATTTGAATAGATATTACACAAAAAAGTACATGAATGTCCAATAAAAACACATAGAAATATGCTTAGTAGCAATCATCAAAGAGACACAAATGAAAAGCACCATAAGTTATCACTTTATAGTAGTATGGCTAAAATTAAAAAGGTGTCACAATACAAAGTATTGTCAAAAATGTAGAGAAACTGGGAGTCTCATAATTGCCACTTGGAATTTAAAATAATATAATCAACCTGGAAAACAGTTTGGAAGTTTCTTATAAAGGTAAACATATACTTAACATGAACTGAGTGATTCTACTTCTGATTACCCACAGAAATAAGAAGTTATGTCCATGAAGAAAAATATACTACACAAATTCTCAGAGTAGCTTTATTCATAATAGCAAGTAACTGGAAACAAAAATTCAAAAGTAAATCCACGGTCAAACTGTGGTATATTCATAGCATGGAATACTCCTCAGCTATAAAAAGAAACCATTTCATACATGCAAATGTTAAATTGCTCTCCAAAGTATTATATTAATTGTATCCCAACCAGCACTGTATGAGAACTTCCAATGTTCTATATATTTTCCACATTTGGTATTTTCACATTTTTGTCATTTTGATGGCTATAATACTTGAAAACTTGTTTTAAAAATACTAATGGTACAGGAATAAACAAATCAGTGGAAGAAAATAACCAGAGATAGCCCCACACCTTGGTGGGACCTTGGCATGTGACAGAGATGGTATAATAATGGGTGAGAAAAGGTAGGTCATTTGATAAGTAATACCATATGGCTAAAGATAAGATTAATCTGTCTCATACCATATACAAAATAAATCCTAGATGGGCAAAAGACCTTGATGTGAAAATCAAAACCTTAAAGCTTTCAAAAGAACACGTAAATGACCCTTTACATGGCATCAGAGGGTGGATGGAGTTTTCGATCAGACACAGAAGGTATTAGCCACAAAGGAGAGGATCCGTGCATCTGACTACATCACAGCTGAAACTTCTCCATGGCAAAGAGTGCTATAAACAGGGGATTTAAGGACTAACTTATAACTTTTGCAACATATTTACTGACAAACTTTCAAATCAATAATATGAATAATACATTAAAATGGGAAGGGTTTACAGGAACAAATATAAAGGACACATGGACAAAAACTAGGGGTGTTGTAAATGGGAGGGAGGAGGGGAGGGAAGGGTGGGTTGGCTGGAATGGGAGTAAAGGACAGAAACTGTAATTGAATAAAAAAATAAATAAAATTCAATAGAAAACAGATTGTGCAATTCTGGGAGGAATAGCAATAAAAACATAAAAGCAATAAATAAAATATAAAACCAACAATATAAAATATAAAAATAATAAAAATAAATAAAACATAAAGTCAAATAGTAATAAAAACATAAAAAGATCTTGACCCTTACCAGTTAATCATCAGAAAAATAAAAATTAAAAACAACCACATGTTATAATTTCCAGTCCTGAAACTGGCAAATGTTTTCAGTTTGAAGATCACAGGGGACTGGTTTCAGGGGACTCTGCTCTGATCACAGGGGACGAGCCCTCATTCTTGGGGTCTTGACTTAGGAAACCCTAACACTTCGAAGACCCTAATTCTCCCTGCCTTCACACACTTCCCAGAACAAAACTCGTTCTTTGCTTTGTTCCTCACTGTTATTATCTACGGCTTTTCGTGTCTCTGTCTCCTTGACTAAACCATAAGCACATGGAAAGCACACAGGACACCTTTTCTTTTTGTGGCCCCGCCCCCGGCACTGTTCCTGGCTTGTAGGCTTGCAATCAGTGTTTGCCACGTTGAACAGCTGCCTTCTTTTTTCTTCCAGAAAAGCACAGTAGCCAGTCACCAACAAGTTAATCTGAGTTTTTATAGTTTGGATTTATGACATAAATTATGGATGAGCCTACTTCAGGTGTCTACACGTCACAGGATGTTGGGGAAGGAGTTGATTGTTACAAGTGAGTACATGGAATGTTTCTGTTGCTTGTCTAGATTCTCTAACACTCTGTACATTCCAAAGAGTATTTTCTCTTGGTGGGAGAGACTATGGAGAAAAGTGATATGAGGTTGTTCAGGCATCATACGTCAGCCATTACTCACTTGAATCTTATTTGGAAATGTCTACTACTCTAGCCTGTGGGTCCTGAGGTCAACATGATATCAATTTTTTAAAAAATATATGACACTGATAATTTTGACTTAAGACAAGGTCCCATGTGGCAGAGGAAATTAAAACTATGGCTTTGCTCATCTGTCTCTATTGTATAACTGTTTTGCAGATCTGATTTTCAGTTTTGATGCAGGGATTTTATGGGGCCTTTAGAGAGATGGAGAGACAAGGAGTGAAGAAGGAAGGAGGACATACTGCTGTGGTCAGCTGTATCCTGCAGAGAAGGCAGCAGGGTGTGAACTTCTGGGATCTGTATGTGTATGTGTATGTGTGTGTGTGTGTGTGTAAAGAGCACAGGAGAGGGGATAGGGTGGTAGGGTAGCAGTGTGATGTGTCTCTTGACTAAACTGTAAACATATAGAAGGCAGAGATATCTTTCTCTCAATTGGAAATTGGCACTTAGGAGAGAGATCAGAGCTGTAGATGCAGATCTAGGAATCACCTGCAGAGATGTAAGAGTGGGAACTGAGGAGATGGATGAGACCATGGGAAAAAAAGAAGAGGGCAAGGACAGGTTCTTGGCAAGCTATTAATTGAATGGATCTCTACTTGCGTACATTATTAGGGAATTAAGAACAGAGAATCTGGAGCGGACAACCTAGCTCTGCCATTTACTTAGGCAAGCATCTTGAATGCTGTGTGCCTCAGTTTCCTCATTTATAAGATGGGTATATGAATGGTGAGAACTTTAAAAGCTGATATCTGTAAAGAATACAGAGCATACCAGACACACTCTAAGGGCAATGCGTGCTGGTTGCTATCACACGAGGGTGAGCTGCTCCTGTTGTAGTTGTCATTAGAAGGGATGGGCACTGAGCTAGATTCTCTTAATAAAACAGTGAAGTAGATGCACCCTTATTCTTAGTGTTGAGCAATCCAGTGGTGGAGATAGCAAGTAAAAAGCCTATTACAATAGCATGGTCCATGTTACAGAGGGGTCAAGTGCAGGGCTTTCTCTGACTTGTATATTATGGATGAGCCTACTTCAGGAATCACATGTCAAGGGAGGTTGAGGAAACAGTCAATTGTTAGAAATGAGTGCACAAAATGTTTCTGTTGCTTGTCTGGATTCTCTAATGCTCTGTACTTATTCCAGAGTATTTTCTCCTGGTGGGAGAGACTACGGATATGAGTGCTATGAGGCTGGTCAGGCATCAGGAACATTTCCATCACTCATTAATAATTTTAGTTTTGATTGCAGGGAGGGCTGTCATCCCAGTAAGGGGTTATTAGGAACTATTTCCTTTGTTCTATTCTCCAGCGGGTGCTTTTGACCAGCCCCACCCACACAAGCCTCCCTAGATTTCCTTAGCAGCCCTGAGCCCAAAGAGGTTGGAGACCTAGGCCTCCCACCGGCCAGCTGGCTCCTCACTCCCCGAAGGCTGTGAAACGCCTTTCTCCCCACCTTCAAATGACTAACCTTGGAATCCAGTCTTGCTTGGAATGCATTCAATCTCTTCTTTTCTCTGGTTTCATTTTCTTTTATCCAAACTGCCCTTTGTGGTTTCCATAGAAATGTAGGCTTCTGGCTTGGCCCATCCTTGTGGACACTTTGAGATTAACAGTTATCATTGCCATATTCTATTCCTTTCTCACTTTCTGGTTTGATTAAAAACTCACAACTCTGGTTCTTTATCTTCCTAGTGTAAGGGAGGGGGAAATTTGTCACTTTGTTGGCAGGTTACATATAATGTACATGTCTGTTTTGTAGCTGGTGCTCTTTGGTTGTGTTAACATCATATTTACTGGCTTGGACTAAAACATAGGAATTTCCGTAGATGCTGTTGGTGGATGAAAATGGTTGACTCTTACCATTCCCTTGTTAGCTGATGAAATCCTGAAGAACAGGATAGGACACTATCTCTGTTTCAACAGGTGTAGATGGTCATGCTGGTTCTGAGTGGCCCTAATAATTCTCTAGGTCACACACAGCCCCACCATTCCAGGGCTGAATATGTGTACCCCAAAGTGACAAATCCCCCAAGATATGAAGGAGAGGAGGCTGGGGGGAAAGTGTGTGAAAAGACAGGCTTGGCTTACATAGCACCAGGATGAAACTCAGCAAGCTGGGAGCTGCCATCTAAGCCATCTGTGTGGCTACTTTGGTGGACTAGAATGAGAATTACTGTCTCCATACCTTTTACTTCTTCCATTATTTTTCAAAGCAAGTGTACTTAGGTATATTTTACACAAAGTAAAATTCATCATTTTTATGTACATTTCTGTGAATTCTGACACAGTCATGCAGCCATTACTATAAACTGTTCCTTCCCCTCCCGCTGCAAATCCTCTTGTGCCCTTTGTCCACCCTCCTCCCACCCTTTGCCTCTGGCATTTGCTGACCTGTTTTCTGTGCCTTTGCTTTTGCCCTTTTCAGAATGTCACATGTGATATAGCCTTTTGAATCTGGCTTCTTTCCCTTGGCATCATGCATTTGTGATTCATCTATGTTGGTACGTGACTCTAATTCTGATAATAATTCCTCAAAGTAGGAGTTATCTTAATTTTATAGATGAGGTTCTCAAGGCTCAAAAGTAGTTAGGGTGCATAGGAAAGAAAGACTTCCCCTCCACCCTCCTCATCCAGGTCCAGGAGGTAAATTGACACTAGGCAGATTACCAGGAGAACAGGTATACACATTTGTTCACTTTTAATATTCTGTGCACAAGGGCATCACAGAACAAAACTGAATACCCCCAAAAGTGGTGAGATTTGAGAGCTTATAGGAGACGGCTCTGTGTGGTGCAGGCCCAGACAGGACCTACACCCAGGAATACGTTCTCCTGTGGGGAATCAGGCCTGCATTGTACCTAGGCTGCTTTGACACTTGCTTTTGCTAAAACTCCCTCACCCTGAGTTGAGGCAGCAAGTGCTTACTGTAACTTTCTAAAGTCTCTGCGAAACCTCCCCAATATGGAGTGTAACTGGATCAACCACTTTTCCCTTTGTATTTGCAAATATCCTTCTCTGATGTGATGAGCAGCATCATCTCCTTTGTTTTCTGTAAAAGGTAACCACCTAAAGTGAACCTGTGCATAGTAAATGAGGACCATCATGTAATGTGCGCAAAAAAGCAATAAAGGCCAGTCATGGCAAGGGTCAAGGCTTTTTCTCCTCTTGAGAGAGAAGCCATGTCATCCCTTTTCCTCCACGGGACTCAGTAGTCTGTGTGAATTTCTTGTGCCTCATCCACAATGTGGCAGATTTCACGAGCCGGGGTCTGCATCAAGAGCTTATATGTCATCTTAATTGGGGAAGGGGAGGAGGGTATAGGCAACTAGGGAGAGTAAGTGATTTTTCAGAAAGATAAATGAATGGGCTCTTTGAAGAATAGATGAGTGATATGACAGTTTGTGGCAAAGTATGCCTGGGTATGCTGCTAATTTCCAGTCTCCTCTCCTGTGATAAGAGTCAATTTTTTCTGGTTGATGAAATCTTGGGGTTGGGGGAGATTTATGACAATTGAGTTCCTTTTGGATGACTGGTCCTTAGATAAGGGGAGTTCAGAGTAAGTCTCCCCTACCTACTCTCTCTGCATTTGCTGTTTTTCAAGGGACTTCAACTCAAAATAATCAATATAGCAAAGTGGCATATTTGGGGTTTGTATGTCCTTAACTCCTTCAATGCACTAAACCTCACCCAGCTCATAAATGTGGACCTGAGTTTAGGTGCATGTGGTTGCAAAGTGCATGCTTTCTTCACTTTCCTTCTAGCAAAGATGACCTTAGCCATAGGGACTGCAGCTCTCCCCATCCTCAACTGCTAAGGGAGGGGAAGACATGTGGGAGGAGTCTAAGATAAGATCATCCACCTGAGGGAAGAGATATCCTCTCCTCTCCCATCCCACCCTCAGTGAGCCTTGCTCAGTGTCAAGATGTTTGGATTCTATGAGCTACTCAGAGCTAGGAGTGCTCCTATAACAGAATGTGCTGAATGTCTCTCCCTGTGTCTTGGAGAAGGTCTTCTATGAATGTGTTTGTATATCCTACCTATTTTTACATTGCAAAACTGCTTCTCTGGAAGAAGGCTTTCCAGAGAAAGTGTTGGGGTGGGCCACTGAGTGGGTCATAGTGGGCAGAGTGGATCCTCTCAGCTAAGAAAAGAGCAGAAGGATCTACTACCAGGTACCAAGCTTCACTTTCTTTTTAATGAGTGTTTAAAACAAACTGGCATAGAACAAATTCTACCCATGTACTTATTATCTATTCCTGCCTAACAAATTACCCCAAAACTTAGCAGCATAAAACAGTGAGCATTTATGATCTCAGTTTCTGTGGGCTAGGAATCCAGTTGCAGCTTAGGTGGGTGGCTCTGATGCAGGGTCTCTCACAAGCTGCAGTCAAAGTACCGGTGGGGGCTGTGGTCTAACCTCAAGGCTCAACTTGGAGAGGATCATCTTTCAAGTTTACTGACTGTTGCCAGGCCTCAGGTCTTTACTGGCTCTGGGTCAGAAGCATCAGTTCCTTGTCATGTGGGCCTCTCTCTATAGGGTAAACTTGTAGCATGGCAGCTGGTCTCTCCCAAAGGGAGCAAGCAAGGGCAAGACAACAAGAGAGTATCTCACAAGCCACAGTCTTTTTGTAACCTAACTGCAGAATTGACAACCCATCACTTTTGCCATGTCTATTTGTTAGCAGCGAGTTGGCATGCACAGCGCACACTCCAGGACAGGGAGCATGTATAGGATGTGAATAGCAGGAACCAAGGATCATCTTAGAGGCTTCCTGTCATGAGGTGTAATTTTATTACAGTCAAATGCATCTTAAGGATTTAAGTTAATGAGTTTTGGCAACTGGATTTACCATATAACCATCACTCAAAATAATATATAAAACAGAACATTTCCATCCCTCTACAAATTGTCCTGATGCCCCTTTCCAGTCATTTAACTTGGCCCCCACTACCTCCACACACCCATGGACCACTACCAGCCACTTTCTCATTTCTGTTGCCATAAATTCATTTTGCCTCTCTATAGAGTTTATATAGATGGAATCATTCAGTCTGATTTTTAATTATTTTCCTTTCCACCACACTTGATTTTGTGGAAATAAAGAGCACCCAGTGAGAACAAGTAAAGGCTATTTATTCATAACTTGCTCTAACAAAGGAGTCAGCCACCATCACTTGTATTTTGGCAAAGACCCAAAAGCAAGCAGGAAAGTGGGATAGCTTAACAGTGTGGAAAAGGAAGGCTTCAATTGGTGGCTGTTGGCCTGGGGAAGCTGAAGGTGGTCTAATAGAAGCAGAACATCCTATGTGATTGGTTAGAGGAACATATCTAGCTTTCTCTGGTTGATCCCAAGTTGGAAGTGAGGTCAAAACTTGGGGAAGCTGTTGAGTATCAATCAAATCCTGACCTCTTAGGACCTATTGCTATAGAGACTGTGCCTGATTTCATGGACTGGCTACTACAGATTGTGGTTTGTTTCCCCAGGCTTATTGCTGCAAATGATGGGTCAGAGGTCTGTTTTATTATAAGTCTGGCCATTGTCCAGTTGGCTATTCAGTTTTCTGTTGCCTTCAAAGAGGCCGGGAGAGCAATACTGGGTGACTTTCTCCTACTTGTCAATCAGTGGTATGGGAGGAACAGTAAGAAGGAGTGCAGGCTTTATTCATAGGTAAAACCAACTTTATCAATTATCTAACACACTGCTGAGGAACCAAATAAGACTGAGAAAGCATGGCCAAAACTGAGGGAAAACCTCTCAGGGCCTGGAATCAAAAGGCCTACTAGGGAAGGTAATTACCAGTCATTTTGAGATTCCTGGAGACTAAAGGATAACTATTTAGGGTCAGCCAGAAACTTGCCTTCCTTCTTTAAAGGGGACAGCCTGGGTGGGTGGGGGCAGGGACTGGGCCTTGGTCTGGAGAGATTAGAAAAGAGGCTCTCACTAGGCCTGAGAATCCACCTGAACTAGTAGCCTTAAAGCCAATTTGAATTTCCCATGTCTCAGTGGCTGAACAGCCATTCTGACCATTGAAGATAAATTCTTGGGGATATTTGAAAAAGGAAGGCAGGAGCCATGGCTCATCTCCATCTTCTTCATCTGACACTCCCCCCCTTCCTTCCTTCCTTCCTTCCTCCCTCCCTCCCTTTACTGCTCTCTATTTCATTCCCTTTTCTTAGTTTCCATTCTTTCCTAAGGTATGCCAGACACCATGATAGGCACTGGTTATAGACACATGAAAAGGGAAGAAGACCAACATGTAGGAAAAGAAATAAATATGAACATTATCTTAATGATGTAGGAATGTACAAAATGCAGCAGAAGTCCCAGATGCAGGCATGCCTGAGGTTGCCTGGAGGGACTGGGGAAGGCTTCACTGAGGAGGTGCCCTTTAGGCTGAGACTTGCAGCGTGAGCAAGTTTGCAGGTGGATACATGGGGCAGGGAAGGATGGTGTACAAAGCAGAGAAAATGGCTGATGTAAAGGCACAGGGATCTAAGAAAACTTGATTTTGGGGCTACCTATAAGTGGACCCATGTCGCTAAAGCTTGAAGTGCTAAAATGGGTGACAGAGTGGGATGTAGGGATCCATCCTGTCATGAAAGGTCCTAGAAGTGATGCTGAAGAGTTTCAAGTTTTGTTCTATGGGTAAAGGTAGCTACTGAAGGATTTTGAGTGTGGGAGTAACACAAATCAGCTCTGTGTGCTAGAAACATTATCGACGGTGGAGAGGGTGAATTAAAAGAGAGCTACACTATTGATCAAGGGAATGTGTGGGAGGCTAATGCAAAACTCAGGAAAGAGATGAGAGCCTTTAATTATGGCAATAGCAGTGGAGCTGGAGAGAAGGGGGTGAAATCAATAGGTCTGGAGGAAATTGGTGAAATATGACAGGTAAGCCTTAACTACCAGGATGAGAAATGCAGGAGAACAATGGTGAATTAATTCAATATTGAATTTGTTGAGTTTGAAGAACCAGGGTCCAACAAACCTCTAATCCATTCTTTCCATACGGCAAACTGTTCATTCTGATGAACATATCTGATCATGTTATTCAAAAAATATTTTAGGATTCTCTTTTTGACCTCAATCTACCTACCTGTCCACCACTTTCTACCATGAACTCATACTTCAGACTTACACCTTGGAGCTCATCCTTGCCCAAATATGCTAATGCACTTTCAGGCAGCTGTGCCTTTCTTTGTTTAGGAGGTTCCTGGTGCTGGAACACTGTTTCTCCCTCCTACCTGCTGCCAGAACGCTATTTATCCCTTAGAACTTAGCACAGTATCTGTGAAGCCATCGTTAACCAACACCACCAACCCACACTTCAATTAAATTAATCATTTATTTCTTTATATCAAATTTTTCATAGGTATATTTAACACTCAACATAGTCAAACTAGAACACTCTGTGCATCTTTTCTGAGATTCTGAAATTACTCCAAATAAAAGGTTTATTTTTTTTAAAAAAGTGCCACAAATGTTCTGATATACCCCCAAATGTTGACAACCACAGTCCTTTGGTATCAGAGCAGTCATATCAAACCCAAAGAGATTTGAGCACCAGTCCTGGCAAGACCTTTAAAGGACCTTTAGATGTTTATTTAAGGTTTCTAAACATCTGTTGCCTTATCTAGAAAAGGAGAATGATACATTGTTGCAGACCACCGGCCCGCTGTGATCGCAAATGTTGTAGATGCTTGCAAGTCACGAAAAAAACATACACACGGACTACTGAGTCCTGTGGAGGAATAGGGACGGCATGGCTACCCTCTCAAGCGGAGGGTGCCTCCGAGTGGCCTGGCCACTCTCTCAAAGGAGAGTGCCCTGAGCTGCCGCCTCAATAGGCTTTTTATTAGGTAGTATTGGGTAAGTGAACAGATACAGAATGAGGATTCATTGTCTAGCAGAAAAGATCAAAACAGGTAGATAATTTACATAGGGTTCAAAAGTCTCATGCTGGTTTTTGGGGCTGATATCACCTAACAGGTACATGATTAGTCTAGTTTCCTGCCAGAGCCTACACATCCAAGAGCATCCTGGCAAGCAGGTCTCACAGGATTTTACATATCTTATGCCCCAGGTCCAATTCACCCCAGGTGTCCACCGACTCTAGCCTGAGCCTCACCGCCCCTGCTATTTCCACAGGCCCTGAGTCGGGGCGAAGAGACAAAGGCAGCCAGGAGACTTGGATTTCTCACATCCAGAACAAGGACT
>CM052543.1:63586378-63613819 GCA_028533065.1 Trachops cirrhosus
GTCAGACAATTTCCAATTCTGTCTCCTTGCAGATAATGCCTGACCTTTGGCAAGATTGTTTCTGGATGTTGTGTTCCTTTTGTGGCTGTGTATGCTAAAAAGCTGAGAGATAGCTTATGGTACCTAGTTTCTGCTGGCTCTGGTACAGAATTGTCTGAACTTTATCTTCAGCACATCCTTTTGATGGGTCACAAAAAGTGATTTCTATGGGCTTTAGAGCTCTATAAACTCTGGGTGATGCACAACAGATCTTTTGCATTAGATTTTAGTGTCTCACTGTTTCAATAGGCTTGGTTAATGGTGCACATTAGGTGCCTGGCTGTAATCCATTTCCCTCTCTCAAGCCAAGCAGTTCATCTAAATGAAATCTGCTGGAACCTTCAATGAGCTTCAAGGCAAACACTGTCTCCTTAGTAACTTCAAATCTATACAAGGAAAAAATGCATATGAAATTATCCACAGGCAAAACATATTCTGTTTTGGGGGGTATTGATTTAGGCATACTTAAATCTAAAGCTGGCTTTCTAAGAATATCATGCTCTGTATATATTTAATAATGAAATAATGACTAATTTATATTGATCATCCTCTGGCCTAAGCACTTTGCATGTGTTACTCAATTTAACCATGACATGGGGAACAATAACAATGTAACGGTGGAAAATTGTAATGGTGGGAAATTGTAGCCCACCCTACCATTCTTTTGACGTTGTCTCTGACTAAAATGTAACTAGTAGATGAACTGCATGTGTATATAAGAATCCTAGGAACGAATTTCAAAAGATGCAGACTTCGACCTTCAAGCATCCCAGTTCTGAGAGATTTCCTGACCTTCATTATGGAACCAGGACGATTCACACCGGGCCATCACTTGCCTTATCAGAATGGGCTGTGCTCGTCTGTACGTAGAGAACTTTTCAACCCTCTCCCGTGATGTCTTTCTTTTGTTCCCCTCCCCCTCCTTATAAAAATATCTGCCTCCACTGAGCTGGGGAAGATGGGTTTTGTGACATGAATCCCCCATCTTCCAGGTGGCTGGCACCTGAAAATAAACCACTTTCCTTTACATCAGCACCTGCCTCTTGAGTATTGGCTTTTGTAGCAGCAGGCAGCTGAACCTGCTTTCAATAACAGTTTTTGGCAACTCCAGATGGGGACAATGTGGACTCTGGTAGGGCCCAGAGGGCCCAGGCTGGAGCCCCAGCTGCTTGTGGTAGGCTGACCCCATAGCAGGGATTGCTGGAATTTCCCAGCAGCTGCTGAGAGTTCTTTATCCCAGGGACCCTTCCAGCTCTCCCTCTCAAAGCATTAGCTTAGCTGCCTTTAAATGCTTTGCGGTTGTTGGCGGGCTGATGAGCCCAGTCAGGGTAAGTCTCTGGGGTGAGTGATGAGGAATGCCTGCTCCACCACTTAGGTTCTTTGAACCATTCGGAATTCTGTAGGAGTTAATAGGCACCTTTCAGCTGCAGGCTTGGCTCCTTGACAAGAAGAAAGTCCCAGTTTCCCAGTGTGAGATTTGGCTGGAGTGCTCTTATGGTTTTGGTTTGGGTATTGTTTGCTTTTCCCATTGCATACCACTTTTTAATTGTCTGTTAGTTTTGTTTCTCTATTCCTCCATGGGAGGAAATGTGTTTCTGTTTGACAGCTCTTATCTGTCTGTTTTGGTTATACTTGCTTTGCTTGCCTTCTATCTCTAGGGGACTCGGTTTGATCTTTGCTGTTTTGTATGTGCCAGGAATCCTCCATCTCCACATTTGGGGTTTGCGATACCAGTTGGTGTGGGATAAGATTCCAAGTCTATTATCCCAGTTCCTCCTTTTAGAGGATTTAGTTTGAAAGTACTTGTTTGAAATTTGTCTTTGCTTTAGATTTTATTTTTGTTTCTGTTTTGAAAGGAACGTCATGGTCTCAGTCTCCAACTCTTCAGTCAAAATTCTGGTAAATGGGATAAGATCTCTAACGCTGAGCTCTCTAATGATCTGATAAGATCTCTAATGCAAGCTTCCATGTTGTTACATCATAATGATTCTACTCAGAAAGGATTTAAATTGCTGGTTTAAAGAGGGAGAGAGATCTCATTCCCCTCTCAGAGAGTAAAACTCAGAAAGAAAAGGAAAACACTGGCATTTTTTAAACTTAAGCAGCTGAAACTGTGCCAAGCCTAATATCTCCCCTGCCTTTTTTCCAGCCTCCTAAAAGTTGTCAAGGTCATAGATAATTAAATAGCTCACTTTTGAGCACTCTAAAGGAATGCAGTAATCACCAAGAATAAAAATGTAACTTTATTTGCCAATGGGAAAAAACTATTTCTGAAAGTTATGAAATATGTTCAGAAATTTGGCAATCTAAAGAATGCTAACTTGTTACTTTTAGTAGTTACTAAAAAATTGAAAATTCTAATTAAATTGGGAAAAATATATGGTTTGTCAATAAAAGATATAAATTATGGCAATATATTTTGAAGCAAATAGAATTAAAACAAATTGTTCTAGATAAGTTAAAAGGGCAAACTAAAGGGGACTAGGACAGTTGCAGAGGTCTGTGTAAGTTGAAGAAGGGTTGTGTAGCCGGAAGAAGCCAAAAAAAAAAGAGAAGGAGTTGAGAACGTGGAAGAAAGGTGAGAACGGATAAAGGAAAGTGACACACAAGCAGGGAGGACGGGGAGAAGGAGTACTCAGGAAAGGAAATAAAAATGTGAAAAAGAATTAAGAAAGAAAAAGAAAGGCACATAGATAGATGGTAAAGCAAAGTGATAATTTTAATGACAAATGAAAAAGCCAAAGCTTTCTTTGATTTTCCAAAACCAATTGTTATTTCACAGCAGAAGCCTCAGGCACAATTGACAGTGGGGAACAAATTAATTGATTTCTTGGTCTGATGTATTTTCATTTGTAATTCTGATTATTATCTTAAAATGTTGTTACAAAAAAGCAAATTCCTTTCTCAATTACATGGTAATCAGGTCTATAACTATGTTATTTTCAATTTTTTTGGTCATTTAGAGATAGTCATTTTTCTACTCTGATGCATTTGCAAAAATGTTACTTACATCTTCTGACTTATTCCAAAATAGGAATTTCTGAGAATAAATTTTCAAATCACACCTTTGAAATAGATGGGATTTTGTGGGGCCCTGAGGAATGACTGAATTCATAGAGCTACGGGTGGATAATGGGGATAAACAGGAACCGATTGTGGGACTGAATGAACTGAGAATAATTATTGTTTTTATGACTTTGTTCAAAATAATGCTAATTAAAAAAAACTTGTTTGCTTTCTTAGAGAAGTTTGGTAACTTGTAACAATATTCATGCATTTAAATTTTTCTCCCTACTTGATCCCTCCAGAATTTAAAAACTCTTAATAAGTATTATTATTTTCATGGCAATATGTTTATTTGCATGAATCCAATAGGAATCTGATTTCTTCCAGTTTCCAATTATGGTTTTATTAACCAAGTCTTTTACTGGAATTTCACTTCCAAGAGTGACATGCCTAGACGCGGAAAGTCAACAAAAGCTTTAAAGAATAAAGATTGACTTTGGAGCTGAGGAGAGCTCTTTGGAGAAATAGCCTGATACCTTACTTATTTGTATGGTTGATGGCAGTTTTTCCAGGTAAGGAGCAAAGGTTGCTTTCCTGGGAGATGGCAAGGAAGAACCTCAAGACATGTTGGGAACATAGAGAACTTGAAGAGTTTACCCAAACCTATAGGTATTGCAGGTAAAGTTGGTTTTCCACTTCCCCGCCCTCACCCCAGAGCACCACTCTGGTTGTGCCATGCTCAGCCAGCACTGCTGTCGTTTCCTTTAGCCACTGTCATGATACTGTACCGGTACCTCATCAGCTATGATGAGATGTTCTCTGATATCTACAAGATCCGGGAGGTCACAGATGGGCTGTGTCTGGACATAGAGGGGAAGATGGTCAGTAGGATAGATGGTAACATTGATGACTCACTTGGTGGAAATGCCTCTGCTGATGGCTCCAAGGGCTGAGGTATTGAGAGCACAGTAATCACTGGTGTCCATGTTGTCATGAACCATGATTTGCAGGAAACCAGCTTCACAAAAGAAGCCTACAAAAAGTACATCAAAGATTACACGAAATCAGTCAAAGGGAATCTTGAAGAACACAGACCAGAAAGAGTAAAACCTTTTATGACAGGGGCTGCAGGACAAATCAAGCATGCCCTTGCTAATTTCAGAAACTGCCAGTTCTTTATTGGTGAAAACATGAATCCAGGTGGCGTGATTGTTCTGCTGGACTATGTGGGGACAGTGTGACTCCATATATGGTTTTCTTTAAGGATGATTTAGAAATGGAAAAATGTTAACAATTTGGCAAATTGGCACTATCACCTGTCATCATAACTGGCTGTTGCTTTTCTTCCACACACCAGGACTAGGACAAATGGGACTGACATTATCTTGAGCTCTTCATTTATTTTGACCTTGATTTATTTGGAGTGGAGACACTGTTTTTAAGAAAAAAAAATGTCATATAGGTTGTCTAAACATAAAGCATTTAAACTTAAAAGAAAAGAGAGCTTATATAATTAATCTTTATTCCTCCTGTGTTTATGTGAATAATCAGGCCAAACTGAAACTGGACTTAATGGTGTAAATGAATCGGTCTTGATCTTGCTCTTCGATGAAAATGATGGTGATTTTAGGAGAAAAATTATGTTGCAGTAGAATCTACTGTACACAGTTATGGAAATTAGACTCTAGTTAATTGTCTGTAAAATTGTATGTTTCACCTATGAACTAGACTGGACCCTGAATTTTTCTAGTTTTCTGAAATGTTTTGGCTATAACCATCCAAATTCCATAGAATGGAAGAAAAATTGATAGTGGGATTTGTAACAGTGGGAAATTATAACCCACTCTACCATTTTTTGACGTTGTTTCTGTGTGCTGACTCTGACTAATACGTAGCTAGTAAACAAGCAGCTTGTTTGTATAAGAATCCTAGGAACTAATATCAAAAGATTCAGACTCGGACCTTTAAGCATTCCAGCTCCAGGAGATTTGCTGGCCTTCAACAGTGGAACCAGGATGATTAAACCAGGATGATGCACACCGGACCACCACTTGCCTTATTGGAATGTACTGTGCTTGTCTGCACGTAGAGAACTTTCCAACCCCCTCCCTTGATCTCTTTGTTCTGTTCTCCTCTGCCTCTTTATATAAACCTCTGCCTCCACTGAGCTGGGGCAGATGGGCTTTGAGATATGTGTTCCCCATCTTCCAAGGGGTTGGCACTTGAAAAAAAACCACTTTCCTTTACATCAGCACCTGCCTTTTGAGTATTGGCTTTTGTAGTGGCAGGCAGTGGACCTGCTTTCAGTTACACTTCTGCCATACGGTATGGATTTCTACAGATCCCTGTGCCTTATGTAGATTATTCAGTGGATCTTCTCAACAACTCCATGGTGTTATTGCCATCTTATAGATGAGGAGACTGAGCGTCTGAGAGGTTAAAATACTAGCACAATAGCACATGTTTATTAAGAGGCTGAACCAGAATATGAACCCAAATATGTCCAGGCCAAGGCCTGTATTCTATGCCACCCTGACTTCCTCAGAGGGAAAAAGTTCATTGCATGTCCAGCTTCTCCAAACCCTAAACTGCATAACCCCAACAGACTCAGACACAGTTGGCTCAGGCACTTGTATTCTGGCCCCAGGACAGTCGTGGCTCCTAGAGTTGATGCACACACAGGGAGGACAATGTCACAGCCCCAGAGTGTTTCATTATAGGTAGCATGCAGTCTGTTTATAGGTGGGGCTCTAGGCTTATTCAGTTTGGCCCTTGCTTTTTAATTTCCACAAAAACATTCTGTGCTATCTTAAGCAAGGGGAGCTGAAAAGCCCAACTGAGATACTCCCTGGCCCAGCAAGTCCTCAGTTTCTTTGTTTGAAAAACAAGGGGATTAGACTTCAGCAATATTTTTCAAATTTGAAGGTTTTCTTTCATTAGAAAAAATTCTTGAATGCCCCTGTGTTAACAGAAATGCTTTTTGTTATATGATACATTTTACATCTGGTTGCTTGTCTGTTTTCCCTCCTAAGACTGAGGTCCACATTTTATACATTTCCATGTCCCCAGCCTATAGCAATTGTCTGGCACGTAGTGGACATACAATATTTGAGGAATAAATGAATATATGTATTAATAAGAGAAAAAGTGTTGGGGTGAATGGAGTTCTGATACAATCAGTAGAGTCTCTAAAGACATGGGAATAATCCAAGATGTGGTGGTGGGTGATCTCTTGGCCCAAAAGATCATGAGAAAAGAGGAAAAAAAGGAATATGAAGACCTTATTCCAAAAAAGGCATAGATGTGCCCATATCATGATGCCATCAATGAATATAGCAATGCCTCAACCAGACCACATGCAAGGTTTGCTCATGTACATATGAGCTACCACTGTGCTTGGAGCTCCAGAATCAGAAATGAGTAACACAATCCTATAAAAGGAAAGATATGCATAGTCCTTGCCCTTGAAAAGTTCATGGTTAGGAAGACAGACAAACATGTAAACAGAATGATCACAATGCAGTGAGTCTAAAACAGACTGTATCAATCAGTACAGGCTAGTTAATGCTGCAGTAACAAATAATCCCCAATTTCAGTGTCACTAAGGGCAGAGCTCATGCTGTATGCCCATAACCTCTACTTGTGCTGTTCTCAGTCCAGGGAAGAGGCTGACAGCCACAGTCTGGAACATTGCTGGTTGCTGTGGCAGAGGGAAAGGGAGCACTACTCATTAGCTCTTAGTGAGCACATCACTTTCATTCAACTTGATCTGTCAAACATACAAGGCCACATTTAACTTTTAGAGGGCAGAGGGAGAACTGGAAACATCTGGTGAACAATACGAATGGTTATGACTCAGAGGTATGAACAAATTGCACTGGAGCATGAACAAGGCTACTACCAACTCTGAGCAGGTAAGAGGGGGCCTGTTCAAAGAGGAGCTGCCACCTGAACTAAGTCATGAAGTACAAATACTAGTTACACTGATGCGCAGTGTGCAGTGAATTACTCTGTATTAAGTGTACTGGTTTCAGCTTTGCTGAAGATCTTATAATGATGCTTAAACTCATTAATGTTTATTGAAGCACTTACTCTGTGCTTAGAGAGGTTTATTGGGGGCAGAGGGTCACCTGAGTAGCTCAGTCACAAAGGACCACACATTTAGACTGTTGATGCTATATCCAAAAAGGTTATAAATATAATCACAGAGATTACTTGAGAAGAAGATATTCATCATACACAGTTGTATCTAGTTTCTGGACACAGAGTCTACAAGCCCCTTGAGTTAATATTTTCTAGAATTCCTGTTATCCTCTTGCATTGTATTTTTTTCTACTCAAGTGATCATTTATTAAATATATATGTTTAAGCTTTCCCCCAATTTATGTAATTGTGTTTTGCTATTTATTTCCTATCTAAGAGCCTTAAAAGGTGGAATGGCCTGAGCCTCTCTTAACCACTCCTCTCACTGTTTAATTTACCCAGATTTACCACCATCCCCACCTTTCTTCTGGGGCTTCTGATTTCAATTGCCCTTCCTGACCCAAATGGGGGGTACCACATGGACACATGCAGAAGAAGCAACCCCAGCGTCTTTTTTTTTAAGCAAAAGTCAGGAAGGAGTCCCACAGTTGCATGAGAATCTGGTGGCTCCCACAGAGATAGAATTAATCAATTAGTCAATCAACAAGAAGTTATTGAGTGTGACCTATAAACTCAGCCCCATAAGTGCAACTGTGGAAGAGGAAGAGGAAAGTGGATGGGGGGCTGGAATGTGAAGATGGTGAGACTTGGGCTGGGCTGTGATATGGGTGTGTCTAGTTTGCAGATCTGTGCTCTCAGTGGCCAGAAGGTGGCTGTGATTCTGAAAGGCAGAAAGACATCATTTGCAACTATGCTTCACTGCTCTGGACCCCACAGCCACTGGTTGGTCCATTGTGTCCACGTATTTTTAAAAATTTGGGGTGTTTTTTTTTTAGATTTTATTTACTTATTTTTAGAAAGGGGGGAGGGAGAAAGATAAAGAGGGAGAGAAACATCAGTGTGTGGTTGCCTCTTGAGCACCCCCTACCGGGGACCTGGCCTGCAACCTAGGCATGTGCTCTGATTGGGAATTGAACCAGCAACCCTTTGGTTTGCACGCCGGCACTCAATCCACTGAACCACACCAGCCAGGTGTGTCCATGTATTTTAACAGGCACCGTGGCAGCTCCTGAATATTTATAGAAGAGGTATCGTGGCAGCCACATAGTGACTTTGAGTTTTGTCCTGAAATTGCATTTATGTACCTGGCATACTCATTCTGACTTAAATTGCAGGTAAATTTGGGGCAGCTGGGTGGTGGGTCTGATAAAGATTAAGGGGGATTAAGCCCCCCTGACCCCCACACACACTGACACGTATTTACTTAAGATCTTTTAACCTCACATCATTATGCCTTGCTGGGGATTTTATAGGCAGAACAAAGATTGAAGAGAATCGTGTACACTTTAAGGAATGGTGAATTTAATAAATTTATAACAAACATAAATTAAAAATTGAAATATACCTAGCTATGGTGCAGCTCTTGTGTCATCTCCAGTTCTTTCTCACTGAGCAATGGGTAAAATTCTTAGCAGGGAAGGCTGGACCCTAGTCTTCTGTTGTGCCCACTGACCCACAACAGTTCTGGGTGGCTCAGTCACAGAAGTCATGCCAGCCACAGGGACAACTTTTTCCCCATTAGCTGCAAGGAACAGAGCCTTTGCCAATGGTATTCCCAGAGCGCCAGCTACTTCTGTGGTGACTGCTAGCAGAGACCTGTTTAAAGGTGGAACCAAGGTGTCAGGACAGCTGGTTCTCAAGGCTCGTGACACAGATGAATCACCTGCAGAGCTTGTGGAAATGCAATTTCCAGGGCCGCACTGATGAGATTCCGTCGGTGAATTGGAGTGGGGCCAGGAATCTGCACTCTCCAAACACACCAGGAGAGAGGCCAAGAGTTTACGCAACATCGCAGCTGTCAAGGATCCCCTGGAGGGCCAGCAAGACTGCTGAGGCATTGCCCAGATACATGAGCACACTTCCCTGGGCCACACCAACCTGGATGCCCTGCAGCAGAACCCCCATCCTCTCATCTTTGACACTGAGATGCTCAAGGTGGAGAGCCCTGGCATGTACCAGCAGGACCCATGGGCAATGATGGATAAGGAGAAGGCAAAGGCAGTCCCTGTCATCTACCAGGAGGGCAACTGGCTGTACCGTGAGGGCCACGTGAAGGAGGCCGCTGCCAAGTACTACGACGCTATCACCTGCCTCAAGAACCTGCAAATGAAGGAACAGCCTGGGTCCCCAGATTGGATCCAGCTGGATCAGCAGATCACACTGCTGCTGCTCACCTACTATCATTGCAAGCTGGTGGCCTGAGTTTATGAAGTTCTGGACCACTGCTCCTCCATCCTCAACAAGTATGATGACAACGTCAAGGCCTACTTCAAGCGGGGCAAGGCACATGCAGCTGTGTGGAATATCCAGGAGGCCCAGGCTGACTTTGCCAAGGTGCTGGAGCTGGACCCCAGCCTGGCATACACTGTGAGCTGGGAGCTTCTGGCCCTGGAGACACGGATCTGGCAGAAGGACAAAGCCCACTTCCGGGACATCTCCCACTTACAGGTCCAGCCTACCCTGCCCAGCTCACTGCTGCTGCTGCCAGCCCACCCGCCCCCACTACATCATGCTTCTCTGTACATAGAGGCCTTATTTATCTCTCAAAAAAAATGGCCCTAATGATAAGCAGTGGGAAATGCTCCTGTGTATGGTGGTTGAGAGCATGAAGTGTAGTCGGGCAAGTCTCAAGTCTGTACTCCCACCTCTCAAGTCTCACCAGCTCTATTTTAAATGGGGAGAAGAACACCTTCGTTTGTAAGGCCAATCAACTTAGATGAAATATTTCAGCGAAGTTCCCACCATGGCAGGTGCGTAGTACAGGTAAGGCTTTCTAACTGCGCAAGGAGACTTCCCTGACTGAGCCCAAGACCATGCAGCTGGTCAGCGGCAGGGCAGGACTAGTGCTCCAGCTTGCTGGTCCTGATGCTGCACTTCACCTGGGTGGCAGATCTGCTGTAGAGGCTGTGGTATGACCCCTCCCCAGGTCTCTATCCCCTGCAGGCCAAGTGGGGGGGGGGGCTGTGACCTTGAGGATTAGAAAAACATATGGCAGTGTGCTTGGCACAGAGGAGGCACTCAGAAAACATCTGGATGATCAGACAGTAATCATAGTGGTATAATTTTTGGGGTCCCCTCCCTGGTTCTGGGCCTCTGCTAAAACTTCTAAGTCCTGTGCTGCAGGAGGAGCTGAGCTACACTATTTATCTATGCAGTGACCACTTAGGTGCTGGCTTCCGGGTTTGCTCCTTCCCATCTCAAGACAAATCAGAGCATGTGACTCCTTTCATACAGTCTCTCCCACCTTCCGTTCTGCCTTTCCTGTGTCAGCCCTCATCTTCCTAATCTGTAAAATGGGCATAGTCAGCCCTCTCTCACTTGCAAAATAAGACGACACCAGTCTTATAATATCTTGTAAAGGACGTTTCTAACCCCTCCAGTCCCCTGCCCAGTACAGATTACCTGCCACATTAGCAGCAACTAGCCCTGAGGTCAGAGAGACCTCCGCTAGCAGCAAAGGGTGTGGTGCACAGGCTGGCAGGTGCTCCACACTTGGATCAGCTCACTGGTGCTACCTCATGGGTCTGTGAATGCAAGTGCCTCTGCGGAGCGCTGGGGAATTATCTTGTCTTGGAACTGGTCAAGGAAGTTAGAGATACATGTGTGAGGAGAGCTTAGAGATCAATAGGCCTCTGGCAGGTCCTGGGTAGGGGGCATCCTTGGGGACCCTCACTGTTCCTGCAGTTCCTGAAAGCTTCACCATCTTCCTAAGAAATAGGTCTCAGCAGATTCTGCTGGAGCAGCTTTTCCTTCTGCCTTCCCTTGGCCCAGGGTCGGGGTATGCGGTACACCAGGGGGCCGGGATTCTTGAAAATTGGTGTGCTTCAGAGCCTGAGGAAGGCGTAATAAATACATACTTCCAGGTACCCCCCCAGAGGTTCTGACTCAGAGGGTATACAAAGAGGACAAGCCCACCCACGTGTTCTGATGCACATGGTCCTGTGACTACAGTTGATGCTAACATGACCTGGGTTTGGGAGTCAGGCAGACCTGGGATTAGATCACGGCTTCCACTTCCTCATCTGTGGATGCTGTGAACCTATTTGCTAGTGTGTGGTGAGGACTCAATCAATTTAGATAAAATGCTTTAGTAAAGTGCCCACCATGGCAGGAGCTTAGTGCGGGTAAGGCTTTCTCACTGCGCAAGGAGGCTTCCCACCCTGAGCCCAAATCTTCCATGCCACCACATGAGCACAAGTCCCTTCTTATCTGTGAGGGCTGGGACTGTCCTCTGCGTGTCCTGCCTGACTGGTGGCTTGTCCTGTGGGCTGCAGGAGGACAGAGGTACCCTAGATGGAGGTAAGCTGAGGAGAGACAGAGTTCAGCTAACTCCCCTTTACTGGGAACCACAGGCTGCACACTTTCCTCTTGGACACCCTTGTGCCTTCACTCTTGCAGGTTCCCTGCCTGGAATGTCAGCACTGTCCCAGCTTCCATATCTGGTAGATTAGAAGCCATGTTTCTAGTCTCAGTCAACCCAAACACGACCTCTTCTTTGAAGTTCCCCTCTCTGCACTCCTAAGCAATACCCAGGGTATTTTCCCATACTCCTTGATAGCACTTGTCAAACTGTGTTGGATTTACCTCACACTCTGTCCCTCTGGTACTGGGCCATGAGCTCCAGGGTAAAGACTGGGCCGGGTTCACCCCCAGTGTCTGTCACTGTGTCAGCTGCAGAGGTGAAGCGCATCACATGTTAGTTTACGAAGAGATGAAGGAATGGTGCCGAGCTGATTCTGCTGCCAGAACCTCAGGCCTCGCCTTTCGGAGAGGATCAGCCTGACATAATGGGTAGGAGCACAGCCTTTGGAACTCAAATTCCACTTCTTCCTTCAAAAGTTGTTTGGTGTGAATTAATCTTTTTTTGTGTAAATATTTTTCTATTGTTGTTCAATTACAGTTGTCCCCATTTTCCCCCATTACCCTGCCCTGCCCTACCCACCCTCACCTCCCACATTCAGTCCTCCCCACCCCTTGTCTTTGTCCATGAGTCCTTTATACATGTTCCTTGACATCCCTTCCCATTCTTTCCCCTGTTACCCCCTCTCCCCTCCCCTCTGGTTATTGTCAGTTTATTCTTTATTTCCATGTCTCTGGTTCTATTTTGCTTGCTTGTTTATTTTGTTGATTAGTTTCCACTTATAGATGAGATCATGTAGTATTTGTCTTTCACTGCCTGGTTTATACTACCCTTTGTGACAGCTTGGATGGAACTGGAGAGAATTATGATAAGAGAAATAAGCCAGGTGGTTTGGCATGAATTAATCTTCATATGCTTTATTTTCCACATATGTACAATTGGGATTTACACAGTGGTTATAGGGACTGTGTTATGAAACTTACCCCCCTTTCCTCCTGTGTGTCTCCTTTATGGTCACATAGAACATTTCACTTCTTTTTTCTTTGTTTTTATTGTTGACACTCTTTCACATGTTGCCATTTTTCCCCCTTTGCCCACCTCCACCCAGCTCTCAGCCCCACTTTCCTTCAAGCCATCACCACACTGTTGTCTGTGTCTATGGGTTATGAATATATTTCCTTTGGCTAATCCCTTCATCCCCACCCCTCTGATGTATCTGTTCCATGCATCTGTAGCTCTGTTTCCATTTTGTTTGTCAGCTTATTTTGTTCATCTGACTCCACATATAAGTGAGATCATGTGGTATTTATCTTTATCTGACTGGCTTATTTCACTTAGCATTAATGCCCTTCAGGTCCATCCATGCTGTCGCAAAAGGTGAGAGTTCCTTCTTTTCTTATGGCTGAGAAGTATTTTATTGTATAAATGCACCACAGTTTTTTTATCCACTTATCTGCTGATTGCCACTTGGGATGCTTCCAGATCTTGGCTATTGTAAATAATGCTGCAATGAACATAGGGGTGCTTATGTTCTTTCAAATTGGTGTTTCAGGATTCGTAGGATATATTCCCAGAAGTGGGATCGCTGGATCATAAGGCAGTTGCATTTTTCATTTTTTGAGGTATCTCCTTACCGTTTTCCACAGTAGCTGCACCAAACTGCATTCCCAACAACAGTGCATGAGGGTTCCCTTTTCTCCACATCCTTGCCAGCACTTGTTGTTTGCTGATTTATTGATGAGCGCCATTCTGACTGGTGTGAGGTGATACCTCCTTGTGGTTTTAATTTGCATTTATCTGATGATTAGTGACTTTGAACATTTTTTCATATGTCTATTGGCCATCTATATGTCCTCCTTGGAGAAGTGTCTATTCAGGTCCTTTGCCCACTTTTAATTGGATTATTTGTCTTCCTGCTGTTGAGTTGTATAAATACCAGACATATTTAACCCCTTATCAGCTGTATCTTTGGCAAATATGTTCTCCCATTCTGCGGCTTGCCCTTTCATTTGCAGAACACTGCACTTCATACACTCTGGTCACCACTCGTGCGGAGGTTTTCCTCTTCCAACAAGCAATTCTCTGTGACACCAGCTGGGAGTCCTACAATTTAACTCAGTTCTGATACTATCTACCTGGAGACAGTGTTAGATCCCACAGGTTAAGGGCTCAGTTCCACATGACTGCCCCTTCCATTTCAGAAGCCAATCGCAAGTCGTAGGTCTCCAGGTTACTCACAATTTCTGTCCAAGTTGGCTGCAAATTGGAGGTTCCCAGGGCCTCCCCACCCTGGCATTCCATTATTTGTGAGATCAGCTCCCAGGACTCAAGGAAAAATTTACTTATGTTTACCAGTGTGTTAAAGGATATGATAAAGGATACAGATGAACAACCACATGAAGAAATACATAGGAGAAGGTCTGGGAAGGTTGCAAGCACAGGAGCTTCTGTCTCTGTGGAGTTGGGGTGTGCCGCACTCCTGGTAGTGGATGTGCTCAACAACCTGGAAGCTCTTGGAGGCCTGTGTTATTGGGACTTTTATGGAAGCTTTATCACGTAGGCGTGATTGATCATTAACTCCATTTCCAGCTCCCTCCCCTCTCTGGAGGATGAGGGTGGGGTGCAGCTGAAAATTCTAGCTTCTAATCATGGCTCTGTCTGTCTGGTGACCAGCGCCCCCTCCAGGAGCCTGCCCAGAGTCACCTCATTAGAACAAAGGGCACTCCTATCACCCAGGAAATTACAAGGGTTTCAAACCTCCTGTGTTGAAGGGGTTCTGATGATGAAAGACCAGATACTAGAACAAGAGGTACTCCTCATGTTCTTATCACTTAGGAAATGATAAGTGTTTCCGGGGCCCCGTCTCAGGAACTAGGGGCAGACACCAATATATGTATTTTCTATGATCTCACAAGCATCAAATAAGCCAGCACCTGTAAAGTATTTGGCACAGTGCCTGTGTTAAGTTAACAACCATAATTCATGTGAAAGGACCTGGTCAAGCCATTTAACACAGTAGTTGCTGTCCATTTTATTTCCTGGGTATACGCTCCAAATTCTCCCCCTGTGTACATACATTATTCTTCTGGGCAGGAAGGCATGTGCACACCTGCTGGTGAGTCCCACCCGCTGGGCCCCATTCTCTGGGGCCTGGATTCGAGATCACTAGAAACCTAATTCACCAGGCACCTTCTGAAGTCTGTAATTTGGATAGATTCTTAGTGTGAGACAACCACTAAGAACCTGAAAATGCAGTGAAAGATTACTGTCTGGCAGTTAAATTGTAAGGCAAACATAATGGCTTCTGATAGAACAGTGAGCACTAGCATAGCCTTTGCCTGTGCTGGGCTCAAGCGCTCTTTGTGCTCCCTCATTTAACCCTCACAGTGATCTTCAAGGTATCGGGTATTATCCCCACTTTTCAGTTGAATATTGAGTTGTAAGGAGGTTGAAGAACTTCCTGAAGTCACGTGGCAAAACCACAACTAGGAGCCAGTCTGTCAGCGTTCAGAGCCCACCCACTCAACCCTCTTTAAGTACACCTGAAAAAGAATTCCTCTAAAGCCAGTAATGCTTGACTGAAATGTTTCATGTTGAAAGAAAAATATGTTAGAAAATTATGATGTTGTTTCTCTTCCTGAGCAATTCAATCCCAAAATCATTACATGGGCAAAACAAGAACAGTGTCTATGGAGAGCCGTGGCTTGGTGTGGAGTGTCAGCACCTGGGGTGAGTGAGATGGACAGACAAGCCATGACTGTGACTCCTGACAGGCAGAGGGACAGGGCCTGGGAGAGGTGGCAGTGAATGCAGGCTTTTGACTGCATGTATTTTTGTATTGTCTGATTTTTTGGAAATGAATATGTAATTATGAATAACTTACATCATCTTCATTTTAAATTAAAAGTTAAATAAAGGAAAGAAGAGAAAGGTGGAGTAGAGACGTAGAAGAGCAGTGGGCTGTTTTGGTGGTGAGGCTGGGAAGAGGTGGGTCGAGCCCAAGGCTGGAGCGCTAAGGCCCGATCTGAACAGCATGGGTAACCCATCGATTTGACCTATTCTGTCCTATACAGTAACCACTGGCCACATGTAACTACTGAGCACTTTATTTAATTTAAATTTCCATCCTCACCCCTCCCTCCTTAGCAACCATCAATTCATTCTCTATATCTATGGGTTGTTTCTGTTTTGTTTATTTATGTTTTTAGATTCCACATATGAGATCTTACAGTATTTGTCTTTCTCTGTATGACTCTGTTAGCATCATACCATCTATGTCCTTCCATGTTGCCACAAATGGCAAGATTTCACTCTTTTTTTATGGCTGAGTAATATTCCATTTTATATAAGTACCACATCTTCTTTAGCCATTTATCTATCACTGAACATCTAGCTTGCTTCCATATCTTGTCTATTACCACTAATGCTCCAATGAAAAGGGGACGCATGTATCTTTTCAAATTAGTGTCTTTGTTTTATCTGAACAAATACCCAGAAAAGGTATTGCTGGGTCATAAGATAGTACTATTTTTAATTTTTGAAGAAACACCATACCATTTTCCACAGTGGCTGCACCAGTCTGCATTCCCATTAACAATGCACAAGGGTTCCCTTTTCTCCACATTCTTACCAACGCTTGTTGTTTTTTGATTTATTGATGATAGCCATTCTGACTGGTGTGAGGTGATACCTCACTCTGGTTTTAATTTGCATTTTCTGATGATTAATGAAGTTGAGCATCTTTTCATATGTCTATTTGCCATCTGTGTATCCTCTTTGGAGAAATATGTATTTAGGTCCTCTGCCCATTTTTTAATTGGATTGTCTGGGGGTGGAGGGGGAAGTTGATGTTAGGTTGTATGCATGCCTTATATATTTTGGATATTAAACCCTTATCAGATGTATCATTTTTCAGTATCTTCTCCTATTCAGTAGGTTGTCTTTTCATTTTGGTTTCTTTGGCCGAGCAAAAGCTTTTTAGTTAGATGTGGTCTCATTTATTTGTTCTCTTGTTTCCCTTGCCTGAAGAGAAAGATGTTGCTAAGAATGATGTCAATTAGTTTATTGCCTATGTTTTCTTCTAGGAGTTTTATGGCTTCGGGTCTAACATGTAAGTCTGTAATCCATTTTGAGTTTATTTTTGTGTATGGTGTAAGAAAGTGGTCTAACTTCATTTTTTTTGCATGTATCTGTCTAGTTTTTCAAACAGCACTTATTGAAAGGACTGTCTTTACCCCATTGTATATCCTTGCCTCCTTTGTCATAGTACTGAGCACTTTAAATGAGGCTAGTCTGAAATGAGATATGCTGTAAGTGTAAAATCCATGCTGGATCAAAGACTTAGCACAAAAAAATGGAAAACTTCCAATACTTCTTATATTGGTTACATGTTCAAATAATGATATTTCTGATGTATTAGGTTAGTTAAAATAATTATCTATATTAACATTAATTTTACCCGTTTCATTTTATTTTTTTATGGCTACCAGAAAATTTAAAATTACTTATGTGGCTCTCACCTTGCCCTGGCCAGGTGGCTCAGTTGGTTGGAGTATCATCCCGTACACCAAAAACGTTGCAGATTTGATCCCCAGTCAGGGCACATACCTCGGTAGTGGGTTTGATCTCCAGTCTGCGCATGTACAGGAGGCAATTGGTCAATGTTTCCCTCTCCTGTTGATGTTTCTCTCTCTCTTCCTCTCTCTCTAAAAACCAATAAGTGTATTCTTGGGTGAGGACTAAAAAAATTACTTATGTGGCTCTCATCATAGGCTATTGGGTAACCTGCCTAGACCACCCATTTTCAAATGCTTGCTTTTTTTCACTCATTTTTGAAGCATCATAGTTTGGAGCAATTTCTTTTCTTTTTGCTTAAATGAAGCCTCCCTTCTCTCAAGGGATGATATGATTTATAAGGTACTTGAAAAGGTGGTCAAGAGCCTCCAGGGCAGCGATGCTGAACAATACTGCCTTTGTAACAGGCAGTTTTGATATTTAAATGAATAAATGCATTGAATATTAAAATCTTTGGGGTCTCTTTACTTTGAAATTACCATCAGAATATTTCATTTTACATTCCATAGGTTTCCACGGAAGCTTGGGTTCTATTGGCCCCTTCATTTCTTGAGGTAATACAAATTATTATTTCTGGGGATTTGGAAGTGATTTTTGATAGCACTTTAGTTCCTCTTGTTTTCCTTTTCCTTGTGTCTGAGAAAAGACACATGGAAACATTAGAACAGGGCTCTTGGAAAATGAATTTTGATTTTCCTTCATCCTCCACACTTGACTTGCATCTCTTTCCCCTGAGCTGTCTGCAGTCTCTAGTGTACCACAAGGGATGTATTTGCTCCTTCTCTTTGTTCATCTCACATTCAAGAAGGGGAATATACCTAGGCATGGATGGAGCTGGAAAGCATTATGCTGAGCGAAATAAGCCAAGTGGTGAAAGACAAATACCATATGATCTCACCATTGACAGGAACCTAATCAACAAAACAAGTAAACAAGCAAAATAGAACCAAAGACACTGAAATACAGAACAGGCTGACAATGACCATAGGGGAGAGGGGAGGGAATTTCAGGGGAAAAGGGGAAGGGTTTGCAGGAACAAGTATAAAGGACACATGGGCAATAACAAAGGGGAGGTAGAAACGGGAGGGAGGTGGGGAGGACTGCGGGGGGGTGGGCTGGGATGGGGGTAAAAGGCAGAAAACTGTACTTGAACAACAATTTAAAAAAAAAAAGAAAGGGAATATAGAGCTGCAGGCCCAGGCCAGCAACCTCCAGCTGGGGGGGGTCCATGTCTAACCTGTACTCCCCTGGGTGGTGGTGGTGGTCGTGTGATGGGAAGCATTGTAGACTGAGCCTCTTTCCTGACCAGGCACAAACTATGAACAAATCATTCTCCTCTTACTACAGTGGTATCCAAATTTCAAATCAACACGAGGCCCAACTGCTGGGGTCAGATAAGGTGGTGCATGTTCATACCTTTAGGAAATAACGTGAGGCTGCTCAGATGTCAATTAGCATGAGTGCAGGTGGAGAAACCATCAGCCGGAAAGCTCCTTAGAAGTGCTTCAGAAAGGCCTTAGAGAAGCCCGCAGTCACTACGATGTGAGGATGGAGGATGCCCTGTGCTTGGCCACCTCCAATTGGGCAAAATGGAGGGAGCAGTAGTGAAGACTGATGATGGGCCTGAGGACAATTCCTTCTAATCCAGTGCTCCTGTCCACTAGGCATCCTCAGGAGATATTTATGTGGGACACGAAGGCATAAATAATTCCTTAGTGTCTGGGTGTGTATAAGGCTGTGGGCCAGGTGCTGGGGATACAGGGACAAGGAAGGCACCACCCCTGCCTTCAAGAGCCTCCTGATCTGGTGGACACAGGCAGGCACACGGAGCCGTGCTGCGCAGCACCAAGCACCGCGTGTGCCACCGCCACCGGCACAGGAGCAACACCTGCATCATGGCAAAGGGAGGGGAGAGGTCCCACAGAGCATCTTGCAGGAGATGGCAGAGCGTTGTTTTTCTACAGTGAAATACACACAATGTAAAATTTGCCATCTTAGCTATTGTGAAGTGTACAGTTCAGTAGTGTTAAGTACTCAACAGTCGTGTATCTCCAGGACTCTTCATCTGGCAAAACTGAACTCTATGCCCATTAAACAACGCCCTGTTTTCCCTCTTCCCAGCTCCTAGAAACCTCCATTCTCTTTTCTGTGCAAACTTCACTGTCCTAGGGACCTAACATAAGTGGAATCATATGTATGGTATGTATGGTTTTTTTCTTTCATGTGTGTGTGGGTGACTGGCTTATTTCAGTGAGCATGTCCTCAAGGTCTGTCCATGTGTAGTATGTGTCAGAATTTCTTTCCTTTTAAAGGACATTATGCATGTACCATGTTTTCTCTAGCTATTCATCCACCAGTGGGCATTTGGGTTGATTTTACCATTGAGCTATTATGAATAATGATCCTATGAATGTGGGTATATAAATGCCTCAAGACAGTGCTTTCTCTTGGGTATATACCCTGCTGTGGACTGAACTGCGTCCCCCTGCAAAACTCACATATTGAATCCCTAACCCCACAATGCGACTGTATTTCCAGATAGGGTCTTAGCAGGTAATTAAGGTTAAATGAAGTCATAAGGGTGGGGTCCGAATCCCATAGGGGATGAACTTGAAGAAGTGGGCAGGTGGGCCTTCTGTGGCCTCAGTCACAAGTTTGTTTTTTATTCTGAAGTCCATGAAGAGTCCTGAGGGATTTAAAATGGTGGGGGAGGGGTGGTAGAGAGGGTTGGCACAACCCTCAGATTTAATTCTAACAGATCCACCAACAAGAATGTGGAAAATGGGTCAGAAATGATGAGACCTTTAGAGAAATTCAGGAAAGAAATGACCAGAGCCTGAAAGATATCACTGGGAATAGAGAGGAGGCCTCAGAAAGATGCTGAGGACTTATTACAGGCTCCGAGACAGGTTGGGATTTAGGACAACTTCCATGGCAGGCACACCCTAAGTGGCCCCCATGATTCCTCTGATGTTCATGCCCCATATAATCTCTACCCCACCCCCATGCCCAAGTGTGGGCAGGACCTGTGACTTGCTTTTAGGCAACAGAATATGGCACCGCTGAAGGGATTTCACAGGTCTTAAGTTCACATAACTTAAGTTCCCAAAGCAGGTGATTTTTGAATTAACCAAAAGGGAAAGTATTTTGCGTGGCCTGACTTAATCAGGTAAAAACCCTTAAAAGAGGGCGCAGGCCCTACCTGAGGTGAGAGACAATCTTAGGGGCTTGATGACACAAGCAGTCATGTTAGAGAAACCCACATGGCAAGGTAATGTGGGCCGCCTCCAGCCAACATTAGGTAAAAGGAAGACAGTCAGAAGGAAGCGAATTCTGCCAACAACCTGAGGGAGCCTGTGAGGAGACTGTAACCCATCCACACCTTGACTGCAGCCCTGTCAGACCCTCAGCAGAGGACTCAGCTCAGCCATGTCCAGACTCTTGACCCAGGACACTGAGATAATAAATGTATTTGTTTAAGCTGCCAAGGTGGCAGTAATTTGTTACAGAATGATGGAAAATGATACAACTTCCAAGGTTCCTGGAGTGCCACCCTAGGAAACAGCTGGGGAGCAGGAGGAAGCAATGAGCCAATGGGCAGGCCAACGGTGTCTCGAAGCATGCAAGTCTGTACGCCTTCCTCTCCAAGGCAAACAATCCCCAATCAGAAAAAGCATGTGATTTCTGCTTAGAAATGCCAGAATCTGTGGGCCTTTAATCAAGGCTTTCTTCCTTTAATTACTGCCAGCTGGATTTCAGTAAGCACCATGAAGCCCACTGAATCTGATGTCTCCAACAGACAGGAACGAGCCTCACGACATTTCAGGACTCACCTTCTGTTACATCTTCTCTGAAGAGAAGGCAAGGAATATTAAGACACGTTGTTCATTACTGAGAGAAGTTTTATTTAGGTGGACACAGTAATGTGGAACCAAACACTGTTTCGCCTTTACGTATGAACTCCATAGCCTTGACTTTGGCCTTTCATCCCTCCTTAAACGAAGTCAGCATGATCAGAATGCAGATCTCGGACAACTGGCTCACATGGAAACATGAAATATAATAGTGATAACCACCAAAATGCAGAGCTTTCAAAGCACTTGTGCTGTTTTTCAGGATCACTTTCTAAACCATGATGTGTTCTCATCTTTTGATTTTTTTGTGGAATAGAAGCCACCCTTATCAAATGACACAGTAACAAGAACATACATGTTTTTCTTTAAAAGTTTTGAAGAAATTTAGTCATTAAAGACAATTTTAATTATACCTAGAAGCACTATCAAACTGTACTTATGATGCTTTTAAAAAGCCAGCTTGTCAAAGAGGAGCTGATGGCTTCACTTTTGTAGGGAACACGTGGCCTCAGAGAACTCTACAAGGCTTTTCCTCCCTGCTGGGCAGGGGGCACCCACTTAAGGCATGAGAAGCTTTTATAACTTTCAGGAACTTGAATAACAATTACTGATCAAACAGCATGCTTTAAGTGACAAAGTATTTTTACCACTAAGAAGAGAACCAAGAACAAAACACTTCATTTAAAGCAGGCAAGACAAATTAATACCAAGCACAGATTAATATTTATGACATTCCACAAATAACACAACATCATCTTTGACAACCTGTTTTTTAAAGGTTTTACTTCACTTGTGAAAAACAGAGCCAAAAGCCAATGACTGCCCGGAAGGAGCTAGTTCACTGGATGCCCTGAGAGATGAAACCTTGATTACTGTAACTGCACATTTCAATGAACAATCCTTTCCATGAGATCATTCTGGAAAATTACAGAGACCAGGACCTTTAAAACTTCAATTTCTCTAATCATTGCAAGGCAACATTGAACTTGGAAAGTGATCATGACTCACTCCACAATAAAAAGCTACAAACTGTCACTATTTATATGTGGAAACCTATTCATCTGCAGAAATAGTTCCCTCTCCACCAAGAAGCTAAATGAGCTTCCCTTCCTCTCTCATTCAGAGAACCATCTGCCTTTTAAAATCAAATCACGGTTGTCAAAAAACTAGGACTTATCATAACAGTGTGTTCGTGCATACAACAAATATTTGAGAATGCCCATTACACAACAGTCATTGTTTTAGGAGCTTGACGTACAGCACTGGATAAAAACTCCCACCCCCATGGACCTGCTATTTACCCTAAACTGACAATAGCAAAATAAACCAAACATGAGTGCATGTAAAAAGGTGTGTATCATCTGCCTCTAAGAGCTGAACTAATTCTCCCAGGAACAAGCTCCCAGTGCCCTGCTGCCCCACCTTTGCTCACTCTTGGATGGCAGAAGATACTCAGTGAACAGGTTGTTTCCACAAATGAAACAAGAACATCAACACCCAACACACACATGGAAGTTTCTGGTTTTGTGACAGAACCACTACACAGTAGGACAAAGCACTTTACAAGTGTTATGCCACCCTCCTCACATTCCAGCGAGGCTGCACAGGGACAGTGATTTGGGTCTGGAATAAGATAACACCTGGTGGCCAGAGAACAGTGGTCATGGCCAGCTGCCCGATAGTTCCAGGCTACCTCTTCCAACTCACTCTTGCAACTGACGTTTCCAGTCTGACTCTAGAAAATGAAGTCAGTTACTCAAAATGTGCACTTCATTCAAAAATAAACATATAGCTTAGACTTAGTGTTTCCACAAAGGCAGCAGGGGCTGCCGTTCTCTCCTGTAAAGCACAGCTTAACCGTGGGCATGTGGACTATGACTCCTGAAGGTTCCTTTAATGTCTGTGTATATCTGAAGAGAAGGTCAATAGCTTTAAAAAATATTTTCAAGGGAGTTTGTGACTTCCCAAAAGTTTAAGAACCACTGCATTGAAGGGTCTCTGCCTGTCCCTTGGTAAAATTATACATGCAGCTGGTCACTGCATTCAGAATGGTGGGTCCCAGTCCCAGTCCCAGCTGCAACACGAGTGTTGTTGAGTCTGGTTTAGAAGCCCCCTGTTGGCTTACTAGGGAGACCTGGGCCAGGGACAAGGTCGAGCCCTACTGGGGATGACCATTTAGGATGTTTGTCTCCTTTGACAGAGCAATGAATGACTCTTCACCGTCAGGAGTCTGGCTCCTGAAAAGCAGACCGCTAGGCCAGTAACTCACCATGGACAGATAGGTTAATTTTCCTAATAGCACTTTTTGCCCAAGCCAAAATACATGCTCAGACATCCACATCAGTCTCCTGGTGCCATGACTGTTGTTCATGGGCAGCTCCATGTGCCCCATCGGCTTGTGTCCCCCACCCCCCACCAGGTAAGGTATGAAAGGTGGACAGGAGTGCTTACTGTTCAGAATCCCCAACTCTGATACAATTTTGTCTAAGCTGCAGTCTGGGGAATATGTAACTAGAGCCTGTGGGAAAACTGTAGGTAGAGTCTCAAAAGCACCAGAAACAGAAACTACGAGAAAGAAAAAACAGCATGGTATTTCCCAGGAACACAGAGCATCGGCTGTGAGTTTTCTGGAAGGACCTTTATGGTGGCTACTCTTCTTCGTGGTACCTGCCTCTGTCTTCACTGCCTTTTTACTGGACTCTGAACTCTTCAAAGATGAGAACCTGTCTCATTCATACCCGCATAGTCAGTGACTAGTGTGATGTCCAGGACATCACAGACCCTATCGGAGCTCAGAATGTAGGAATGGGGAAATAAACAGAGGCCAGTTATAACTCTGATGAAAGGAAGACAGGTGACGGGACTTGGACAGTTCCTGATCTCCTAAATAATGTGCCCACTTTTACTCCTTCAAAATGCAAATTAAGGGCAGTCCACAGAAAAGATGAAGATTTTTTGGGAAAAAAGCATATCATAAAAAAATATACTTCAGAAATCTTTTCAAATTATAAAAAGTAATGAATGTAGGGAATTGTGATCAAACATCTCAGATATAATGATATAAATATGTAACAAAATTGGTTATTTAGATTACTGCCATTTCCACTACAATTTAATGGTAATAAATATCAAGAAACAAGAATAATTTGAAGCAGTGATTGCATTGTTGGTTATTTATCATTAGCTACCCATTTCAGAAACCACCATAGAAGTGCACACACACACACAAATACGCTTTGTGAATTTCTGAAAGACAAAGAGCAGCTTATATAACTTTTGTTTTTCACCAAACAGTCATGAGATCAGGTCAATAACTGTCCCTAAAGCCATGTGTAAGGTCTGAGGTGCCTGAGGATTACTCACTTTAGCAATGTGGTAACTTTTTAAGAATGAAAATGAGGAGGTCCACAGATGCCATTTTAAAGAAGTTTGTATAAAATATAAATATAATGACAATGCATTTACATGGTCAGAATTGGTTAAAGTTTTTATCTGTTCTGAATCTGCCTTAAATGTTTATGAAGTGATACCTGCATTTATATCATATACCCACTTGTATCATTTATTCTGTAACTGTCCACCAGTGATAGAATGCTCTTCCCAAATGGCCTCGATTCTGACACCATGTGATTCTAAGTCAAAATAAATTTTTAAAAGATGTGCTTAATTATAAATAAAGTGAACTGTTAAGTTGTTCTGGCTCCAGGCACACAATATGGCAGATGTCATTTATATGTTCTGATCAGAAGCAACATGTCCCTCACTTGAAGCATTCTGCATTCGGTGAATTTGTTTAAGTAACATCCTGTTTTAAATGCTTTTGCTAACAGAGGAACACACCGAAGAACACCTTTGAAAAGTGACTGAATTAACTTGTTCTTGTATGCTTCGATTTTCCCACTGGCTCTTTTGGAAGCATTCTTTCCTGTATAGAAGTCACAGTTAAATACCCTTTAGATATTATCTTATACAGTTTTCAGTCAGGGCAGTGCTTGGGCCTGGGCCCTTCATAATGGATGGCAATGAAAACTGGTCAGAGAATTTCAGTTAGCCAAGGCTCACAAGCAGCAGTGTAAAGAAACCGGGGTGTGCAAGACCAAGGCACCAGCATTTCTCCCAGTTTAGGATATGGCCAAGAGCAGGTGCACCTCTGGGTCCACAGCCAGTGAGTGTTTTTCTTGTCCAACAGTCATTTGGGTTTGTAGGAGATCCATATTAAACTGGATCCTGCCATGCTTATTATTACTTCATAAGACAAAACAAAAAATCTCACGAAGTCCTTGCTTTCCAGTAGCTCTGAGTCTCATTGCACTGTCTACACAGAAAAGTGTTTCTTTGAGACACCAAAAGGGCTACTACTCTTACTTTAATTAGTCTTTCCACTTTTCATTTGATGAGAACTTGCTGTGGTTTACTTATCTCTTCATTTCTTCTCAAAGGAAGTTCATGAATGGTTTTCCCACAACATTTTGCTCATCATCATTTTCATTAGGGACTCAATAAGTTGTGTTCTGCCACTACCAAGAACCATTTACTGCAAACCAGCTGAAACCTGACAGAGGCACTTTAACCAAAATGAATCCCCTGTCACAGAAGTCATGGATCTAAGGTTGACAAAAAAATCATCAGCAAGAAGAATCCAGAAGTCTCTGTCGAGCATTCCCCTCTCCATTATTTGCTTTAGTTCCACCGTGTATATTCAAATCTGTCAAAATGGAAAACAAATATCTATGACAGGAGGCACATAGCAGGAACCATTAGCATGAACTAACTTCTGTTCTGCTATAAATCTTTCATGTTCTTTGCCTTACCAGGTATTGCGTCTTAGCCAACTTCATTGCACAGTGAAGTTAGGTCAGGGCAACAATTAAACCAATAAACTTTCATTCCCTTTTAAAAGAGACAGGGAATGAAAGACAAGCAGATTAAAGGTACGGGTAGAAAAGCCAGTAAAATAAGACAAAAAATAAGCAAGAATGACAGCAAGGAGGAATGCTTGAGCAAGAGGTAGAGTATGAAACAGAAAGAATGAGAAGAAGAGGAACTTCTGGCCAAGATGGAGGCGTAGGTGTGGATACACTATGCCTCCTTGCACAACCAAAATAAGGACAACAACAATTCAGAAACAAAATAACAACCATAACTGACAGAAAATTGAACTGTACGCAAGTCCGACAAGCAAGGAGTTAAAATAGACACATTCATCCAGACCGGTAGGAAGGGTGGAGTCAGGCGGCCAAGCGGAGAGGGGTTGTGGCAAAAAAAGCAGTGGCTTGCGCACCCCAGGAACGCAAGGCAGCAGATGACGGACGCAGGTGGCGGCTGACAGACCCGGGGTACGGGATGACAGCAGGCAGACCCTGTGAGGCAGCGATTGTGGAGCAGGGTGCAGCGCGCAAGATAGCTGACCGGGCCGTCCCACCTTTGCATGTAGATAAACCAGGTGAAACTGGGGAGTGAGACAGACAGTGCAACTCAGGGTCCCACCGTGGGGAAATAAAGCCTCAAAACACTGATTGAAAACACCTGTGGGGGTTGAGGTGGCGGGAGAGACTCCCAGCCTCACAGGAGAGTTTGTTGGAGAGACCCACAAGGTCCTAAATGTACACAGGTCCACCTACCCAGGAATCAGCACCAGAAGAGCCCAGTTTGCTTGGAGGAAGCCGTGGAAGGGACTGAAGTCCATCAGAGAACAGAGCAAGCACCATTGTTCCCTCTCAGGCCCCTCCCCAGCATAAAGCATCACAACACAGCAACTGGTTTTCCTGGTCCTGGTGAACACCTAAAGCTCCACCCCTCATACGTAACAGGTGTGTCAAGACAAAAAAAAAAAAAAAAGGCCCAAACAGAAGAACAGATCAAAGCTCCAGAAAAAATATAACTAAGTGACAAAGAGATAGCCAACCTATCAGATGCACAGTTCAAATACTGGTGATCAGGATGCTCACAGAATTGGTTGAATTTGGTCACAAATTAGATAAAAAAATGAAGGCTATGCTAAGTGAAATAAAGGAAAATGTACAGGGAACGAACAGTGATGGGGAGAAAACTGGGACTCAAATTAATGGAATGGACCAGAAGGAAGAACGAAACAATCAAACAGAAAAGAATGAAGAAAGAAGAATTCAAAAAAATGAGGACAGGCTTAGGAACCTCCAGGACATCTTTAAATGTTCCAACATCCAAATTATAGGGGTACCAAAAGGGGAAGAGGAAGAGCAACAAATGGAAAACTTATTTGAACAAATAATAAAGGAGAACTTCCCCAATCTGGCGAAGGAAATAGACTTCCACAAAGTCCAGGAAGCTCAGAGAGTCCCAAAGAAGTTGGACCCAAGGAGGAACACACCAAGGCACATCATAATTACATTACCAAGATTAAAATGAAGGAGAGAATCCTAGAAG